>CM060088.1:9235654-9306861 GCA_030522485.1 Stenchaetothrips biformis | reverse complement strand
TTCCACAAATTGCTGGGCCGGCCTGTATTATCTCGGCATCGAATCGGCCGTCTCACCGGGCCGGCCGGCCGGCGTTCTGTCTCTCTCGCACCCGCGGAGCCCCTGAGTGCGACGGAGACCGAGATGCGGCTCTGCCCCGCCCCCACCGCCGCCCCCGCCGCCGCGGGCCCCGCGGGGCCGCGCGGCCCGGCACACATGCTCAACGAGTCCCGCTTTGTTGGCCAAAATAATATTGGGTTGGCGGGGTCAAGGGACGCACGGCGCACAGTGTACCGAGCATGCACGGCCATGCATGTAGGATGGGCAATTCGACAGAACGCATCCGCCGTCCCTGTCGCTCGGGGCGGAGTAGTCGAGTCTGAGGGCGAGGGGAAAAGGGGGGGGGGAGAAACAACACGCCTTTGCCTCCGCGCGTTCGGTCCTGGTTCCCGATCTCCGGCTAAAAAGCTCTCTCTTACAAGAGCCGGGGCGACTGATTCGGTTAAGGGGAGGCAACGTTGCTTCATTTAAGCCCCGGGCGGGCCGGCTCTGCCCGGGCTGCGGGCCAAGGAGGTCAGAAAGAGAGGGGCCTCCGCTCGACTTGTTCGCGCTGACGAGACAAAATTTTGGCGAGCTGAAAAGTAATTTTCTTCCGCGGGGAAGTGAAGGTGTCTGGCCACGCGTCGACACCGTGTTAGGCGAGCGTTATGCCAATATTCCGCGATCGGCTCCGTCTTCGCGGGTTCCATGCGAACGAAGCGCGCTCGCCGCATCCTCGCGCGGCAATCTCAACGGCACAGCGCCGTCCCTCATTTTCTCAAGGTTAACCCATTCCCTGTAATAAATAATCTCATTCTGGACCACTTTGAAAACTCACCGAAAATTCACTCAAACCCCAAGAAAATTAAACAGACCATCCGATTGGCTTTCGGATTTCGGAATGCAAGGCGGCCCCTCCTACCGTGGGCGAGGATGCACACAGTCACCGGGCCCCTCCCGCCGCCGGCTTCATTGCATTTAAGTCCATTACTCGCGGTGGCGGCGCAGCCCTTCGTGGCCCCTTGACGAGCATTAACCCTGCCGGGCGGCGCACAGTGGGCCGGAGGACCGGTAGAGGCGGTTCCAAATCCGGGCTCGCGTTTGGAGCTCCAGAGTCGCTAAATGGGACTCGGACCGAACGTGTGACCCCTCCATTGGATTGCTCGGCCGCACGAGGCCACCATTGGTGGTGGTAGGTCACACGTTCGGACGGAGTCCTGTTTAGCGACTCTGGAGCTCCAAAACGCGTCTCAGGAGCTTCAGCCGCCGGCGCCGGTCTTCTGGCTGCACGTACACGCGGTGGGCCCACACAGGCCCTCATTTGCGTGGCGTTGCCGGGGCCGGCCGGGTCGAGGACTCGGGGGACGCAGACGCCGAGATTCGGCCGGCTAAAATGTTCCGGGGAGTGGCCTGCCGGCCGGCCGCCCCGCGCACCTCCCCCCCCCCCCCCCCCCCCCCCCCCCCCCCCTCAACCTCCTCCACCATCCCTGCGCCCGCAGTTGCCAGAGGGGACAGCAGAGGGAGGCGGTGTCGGGTCCGCATGTGTGGGTCAGAAGACCGTTGAGGCGGCCAAATTTTTAGGCGCGTTTTGAGCTCCGGAGTCGCTAAATGTGGTATCGAATCGAACGTGTGACCCCACATATGCATTCCCTCGTTTGGAGACCAATCCATTGGTAGGGTTACGCGTTCGATTCGAGTCCCATTCAGCGACTTTGGAGCTCAAAAACGCGTCTAGAATTTGGTCTGCCTCAACGGTCCTCTGACCCCACTGTGAGGCGGCAGGGTGGGTGACTCGGGCGCCGGCGGGCCCGGCAGGGGCGGGTCCTGAGGTGCCGGGCTGTGCGGCCGCCGCTGCGTAGAGAGGCCACTGCAAAACGTTCTTTCTACAAGTTGCCGAGACACAGCGCCACTTGTAATTGCGTGGCGCGCTCGCGCGCGTTCGTGTGTGTGTGTGTTTGTGTGTGTGTGTGTGTGTGTGTGGTTTTTGTCGCTCTGCGTGCGTGCGTGCGTGCGCTGCGTGTGCGTGTGCTGCGTGTGCGGTCCGTGTGCGTGGTGTGCGTGTTGCTACGCAAAGGGCTCCAGACGGGGGCGGCGCGGGCGCGCGCGCGCTGGCGTAGTGGTGCGGCCCGGCCGGCTGTTTATTTGGCCCGTTTTTGACAATGGCACACGACTCGATGGCGTTACGGCTACGCGAAATGAAATGTAAACACCGTCCTGCAGCCAACAAGGACAACAATAGCAGGCATAGTCATATAGATAGAAGTAGTGAAAAGGGCGGCGGCGGCGCGCTGCGGACGAGTTCCTCGGCCTCGTTGTTTTACTTGCTTCTTTTTTCCTTCAGCCGTCTCTGCCAGGCTTTGTTACAGCGTGCCGGTGTACATTCGATTAATCACATGCGAGCGGAGATCGACTGTAAAACATTCAAACGCGTATCGCCTCGTCGGAGAGGCAACGTTGTAACGTGGAACCCGCGCAGCAAAACGAGAGAGGAACAGCCTTTGGTCCTATCGTTGTTTCCGGCGCGCGATCTTCCTTGTTTAGGCTCGTCGTCGAAAGCGAGAGGGGGATCATCAAGGTCCAAAGTGTACAAAGATTTTACTTTTTTTAATTTTTTTGATTTTAGTTAGTTGATTTTTTTACCTCTTTTGAGTACAATTGCCTTACTTACAGGGTTTTTTGAAGTCTTAAGTGCGATACACAAAAGGATGTGAGCTTTTTACTCACTGTTAAAACCAAATAATTAGTCTTAAAGAAGAAATGACATAAAAATACAATGTAAACCGAGGAAATAGGCACACCTTTTTATTTTTAAAGTGATATTTTTTACATTTGATTTTTGATTTATTTTAATTTCTTCTGATTTTAATTTTGATTTTTTTAACATGTGTACCATGATTTTTCCAAGTGCACCCCCCTCGTCGTAAAGACTCGCCCGGCCCGGCCTCACCCCGGCGGTCCTAATAGAGGGCTAATATTTCCTGTCCTCATCACCTTCCGCACCGCGCCGCACCGCGCCGCCTCCCGCATTGTTCCGCTCCCCCTCCCCTCCGCTAAGAAACCCCTTCGCATGCTCATCCCAGCCGAGCAGGCGAAATACGACGCGCCGCGGTCGGGCGAGCGGACGGACAGACGACGGCGTGGGCGGCAGGCAGATAGACAGACAGACAGACAGACGGGGATCAGGCATCCCCGGCTCAGTGACCGGCCTGGACGTTCAGTTCGTTATCGCTTGTCTCGGCCCAGTCGGTTCGCCCGCCTCCAGGTGAGCGACCGTTGTCGAAAGTGACGACGGTCTCGGTGGCGCCCGCGATGCTGGTGACGGGGAGCACACAGTGGGCTAGAAGACCGGCGCAGGCGGCCGAAACTCTAGACGCGTTTTGAGATCCAGAGTCGCTCAACGGGACTCGAACCGAGCGTGTGACCCCACCGATGGACTCCTCGTTCGGAGAGTAATCCGTTGGTGGGGTCACACGTTCGGTACGAGTCCTATTCAGCGACTGTGGAGCTCAAAACGCGGTCCGGGATTTCGACCTTCTCCACTGGTCGTCTGGCCCACTGCCATGGAACACAACCCCGTCGCTGTTTTGACGCGCGGAGGCGTCGGTGGGGGCCGCCACCGTGTCTTACCCCCGGGGCGCCTGGGCGGTAGAGTGGCAGTGTCTGACCTCGGCAGCAGCAGCAAGGCCCCGCGAAAGAAAAGAGGAACAGCACAGAACAGAAAAAAATAGAAAAAAAAACTCTTAATGAGTCGTCGTTCGTGGTACAAATGACATAAAAAGTCAAATTCATGATGTTGGAGGAGGGCGCGGCGGAGATGCAGATATATTGCGTTGTCTTTTTCAGGCGTTCCGCCAGCCAAGAGCACATCGTTACTAATGCCCTGCTCTTTGGCTTTTTCCCCGCCATCGCGTGTCCCGCCGAAGTTTGGCTGCACTCTGCCAAGGACACAAAGGCCGTCACGGCGGCGCCTCAAAAGAAGGAAATATTGATGGAATCTGTCACGGGAATGACGCGTCCGCCAGGTGCCTGCTGACCTCGCATTTTTAAAATGGCGCGGTGATGACTTCTTTTTTTTTCCTCCATTTTTTTTTCCCGTGCCGGTAACGGCGGTGCGTTAGCACACCCCCGCCCCACCATGATGCCACGCACGAAGAAGCAGGTAATAAAATGAAACGAAAAGAAATGCGCCGAGTGGCGGTGGCGTTTGTTCCGGCTCATCGATTGTTAACTTTCTGCGCTCTCCACTTTTGATCCGCCAACCCGCGGGAGAGAGGGATTCCTTGTCTGAATTTTACCGACGATTTTCCCAGAAGAATAGCGGGTTCTGGGCTGTCTGGTATGTGCGCGGTGGGTCGCTTTCGTTCCTCCTTTCTCTCGTCAGGGTAAACAACGTGAAATTAAAAAGGTACATGGCACGTGTTAATCTCTTCCCCCGGCTTGCCCCGCGCGCGCCGTTTGGCCAAACTACCGCCATTGTTTTTAAACACTGTGGCAGATTGTATGACGCGGCCACCCTATTGGCCCCGCGCTGTGTGGCGTGTCCGTGCCGCCGGCAGCCGCGCGGACCGAATGCCATTGGGATTCTAATTAATGCGAGCGTCAAAAAATGCCGTTATATTCGGGGATGCGTTTTGATGGATCCAAAGCCGCTCCGGCCTTTCGGCTGCGAGCCCGCTGATGTGGCTAATTATGGCTCCTGCCCGGGGGGCGTGTGTGTGTGTGTGTGTGTGTGTGTGTGTGTGTGTGTGTGTGTGTGTGTGTGTGTGTGTGTGTGTGTGTGTGTGTGCGCGCGCGCGCGCGCGCGCTTGTGGCTAAAATCCCGGCAGGAAAATCGAGAGATAATGGAGTGTGGACGCAGTCACATTACTGTTAACATTTTTAGACCGCGAAACGTGAGAGAGCTAGCCAACTTTTTCGTTTCACGTGTTACACAACAAGAGGCCAAACGGGCCAACATAAACTGCGCGCTGCGAGTGGTCTCATCGTGTTTCACCCCTCTCCCTTCCCTTTCCCACCACCGCACAGCCCGCTCAGCCGAAATCGTTATTAACATGCATGAAAAGCTAATCCCTTCCTTATTATGGACAACATGGGGGTGAGTTGCGTTCGAATGTGTCTTATAATATGTACCCACCCCCTCGCTGTGCTCGTGCGGCGGCGGCGGCCTGCTGCCTGCGTCAGACTGCGGTCGTCCTCGTGTGTGTGTGAGAGTGTGTGTGATGTGTGTGTGGTGAGATTTATAGCAGGAGACCGCTAGTGTTTCATCCCCGCATTAATGAAACAAATCGCGCGAAGGAGAGAGATGTGTCCCCTGGCCGGCCAGCCCAGCCACTCTGACACCACCAAGGTTACTGGCGCGCACGGCTGGGCCGCTGCTGGCAGCCTGCTGGCAGCCTGCTGCACCGACCGATGGGCCGAGGGGTGTCACGCTGCCGCTCCGAATAATCTCGCCCACTGTCGTTTGCGGCGGCCGCGCTTCGGACGGTGCCGCGGACGCGGTCCGATTGTTCCTCTTCCGGCTCATTGGCGACCGTGAGCCGACCCGGCTCGGCTCGGCTCGGCTTGGCTCGACTCGGTTCGGCTCGGCTCGACTCGGCTCGGCTCGGCTCGGCTCGGCTCGGCTCGGCTCGGCTCGGCTCGGCTCGGCCCCTCCTCGACCTGTGCTTGCAATTGCTTCCAGCGTCCTGCACCGGCCACGCCACGCCACGCCGAGCTAGTTCACGTCCGAATGCATTGGGCTGATAAGCCGGCCGGCCGGCCGGGCCCTGCCTGCACGGTGGGCCAGAGCCGGGCCCTGCCTGCACAGGCCGGGGCTCCAGATGCTGTGGCGCAGGGCAGGGGAGGTGACTACGGCCGAGCGCTATAAAATCCGTGGCTGGCGTCATCCCCTACACACTCCTACCAATCTGATGTGAATCACCCTCCTCTGCGAGGCGTGGCGGCGTGGCGGCGGGGCAGCGTGGCGGCGGGGAGAGAGCGGCCAACGAGCCTGCTCGCTGCTGGGGTTGTGATTCATTCAAATATTTCATATAAATAAGGCCTTGATGTATCCCGTGCCATCTGCGCTGCTCGCGGCTTACGCGGCGCGGCGGCCTCTGGGGTGGGTGTCTCTGCAGCCGGGCGGGGCGGCGACGCCAAGCCAGGCGGCGGCCCGGCGGCCCCGCCGTGAAATCAACCAGAGTAGCGCCATTCGTCTAGGCGGGTCCTCACATCATCATCAGCGTGTCGGGTGCGGCGTCGCGGCGTCGCGGCCGCGGGGCACCCGCAGCACAGTGGGCCAGAAGACCGGCGCAGTCGGCCCAAGCTCTGGAGACGCGTTTTGAGCTCCACAGTCGCTAAATGGGACTCGGACCGAACGTGTGACCGCCCCTCACAATGGATTGCTCTCCGAACGAGGAATCCATTATTGGTGGGGTCACACGTTCGGTTCGAGTCCTGTTTAGCGACTCTGGAGCTCAAAATGCTACTAGAGTTTTTGCCGCCTCCACTGGTCTTCTGAGCCACAGTCATGATATCGGCCAGCAGTCATTGACGAGCGTAGTTTCGTCACTGCGTTATCGCAAGGAGGATCCCCGCTCTCCTTCCGCTTGGAGCGCGGCACGCGGCCGCGTGACGGGCAGCGCGTGAGCGTCGCGGCGGGGTTGCCAATTAGTTCTGTTATTTAAAATATTTGGGAGTGACGCCACCGTCCTGGGGGAGGAGAGGGTGGGCGGCGCGGCTCCCTGATGAGTCGGCCTGTGATTGGCCGCCGCTGCATCCCTGTTGACTCTGGCGTATTGTTCGCACCGCAGGCGCCGCCGCCCGCCTGTGTTTGCTCCAAGTACTCATTCCGCATTCAGTCCTGTTAAGGTCTGCCGCTCTGTGTGTGTGTGTGTGTGTGTGTGTGTGTGTGTGTGTCTCACGACACTGGCGGGCGGACACACACTGGAAAAAGACACACAGGCGACATGTTTTGGACGCGCAGCAGCCTCCTTGACCCGGAACGACGACGCACAGTGGGCCAGGCGGCGGCCGGGGGAACGCTGTTGAGTAGGCGGGCCTGCTGCTGCTGCTGCTACTGCTGCTGCTGCAGGGACTGCGAGGTGGCAGAGCCTCCCAAATTAAGGCGCGCCCTTTCACCACTTAATTAAGTGGCGATGCGAGCCGCGTTCTGATTGGTGGAGTGTAGTGTAGTGGTGTGGGTGTGTGTGTGTGTTTGTCTCTGTGTCTGTGAGACTGTGTGTGAGCGTGTAGGTGTGTGTGTGTAAAAGGGATTGGGGGGGGGGGCTCCTCCTCACATTTGATTGAGCATGCCGGGACGTGAGGGGGGAAGGGCTTGGGGATGTTCTCGGTATGGAAAGGCACTACTGTGTGTGTGTGTGTGTGTGTGTGTGTGTGTGTGTGTGTGTGTGTGGGCGCGCGCGCGGGTGTTGGGAGGGGGTGGCCGTTGCTTGCACCCGCGGAGCCCGCTTGAATTCAATCCGCCTTATACTGAATCACGTCCTCCTTTGCTCTTTGTGTCTGTGTGTGTGGTGTGTGCGTGCGTGTGCGTGCCACTGTGCGAGTACACGTTCGCGCGCAATGCGTCGCGTCCTAGACATGTGGGACGAAAAATGGGTCCATGATTGGCTGGGATTGAATGCGTTTGTAAATCTCACCCGCAGGGTATAGTGGGGGGGGGGGGAGGTTGTCCTCGTAGTGCTGTGTGCCGCGTCGCCGCGCCTCGCGGCCAGCTCGCGGCTCGCGGTACCGGCCCGCGCGCCATCCATAACCTAGAGCAATCCCTGGCAGTGTGGACGCGATGCAAGCGCCGGGCTTTGTTTGTTGTAATCGAATGGCCCGCTACATTCTATGCCGCACTAATTGCGCTGTTATGTTTTCATCAGCCGATTGCTATGCGATCGGAACGCGGCCCGCCTCGTCCTCCCCGCGCCGCGCCGTCCCACTGTGCCGACGGGGAAAGAAAAGTTGACGAAGGGGGAGCACGCTCGGGCGAGCGCCGCAAGTTTACGCAGGAGACTGATCTGGCTAATCTGATGGTTCTCGAGATTAGTCCTGGCCGGGTATTCATTCATTACCGGCCTGGTTACAGTGGGCCCGCGCGCTATTAAGGCCTTCGGGTCCGCCGCCGCCATTATGGTCGCCGAATTACTGGCCGTTTTGCGGGGAAGCCCGGAAGCCTTGCCGCGAAATTCGAAGACTTTTGCGAACCGCGAACGCGGCAGGGCTGGGCCAGGCTTCGACGCGCAACGAGGGTAATTTCGGTGATTACGGCAGGGAGTTTCGGAGAACGGGAACGACGGCCCAGCACAGTGGGTGCTTTTAATTTAATTTCCTGTAAGTTAAAATTAAAAATAAAAACACTAAAAACTGATTTTTTACAACCTTTTTTTTTTTACAGGTTTGAATTTTTTTTTATTTTACAGGTCCAAAACAGGTTAGTCTAATGAAGGATCTGCTTAACCTTTTTTTTTCTTCTTTTTTCATTCAATAGGTCTAAAAAAAGGTTAATCAAATAAAGGATCTACAACGCAATTTTTTTTCCCCCCAAAGTGAAAATCAAACCAATTCTCACCCGAATCCAGGGAGCGCCTTGTGGTAGGATCCCACTTTGCGTGAAGCCACGCGCCGTTTTAGAAAAGCGCCCTTTTCGCGAAAACAAATGCATGGCGTGTTCCCGGCCCGCGTGGCGTGAGGAATGACCGGTCAATGTCCCGCTGTCGAATAGACGTCGCATTTCACGCATCGAGTAAACGACATCGATTTGACGTCGTTTCCACCGCCATATATTCCCCGCTCACCGGCGGTGCGGCGCACAGTGGGCCAGAAGACTGGCGCACGCGGTTAAAACTTGATGCGTTTTGAGCTTCCTGAGTCGCTAAACAGGACTCGAACTGAACGTGTGACCCCACCAATCGATTCCTCGTTCGGAGGGCAGTCCATTGGTGGGGTCACACGTTCGGTTCGAGTCCCATTTAATGATGGCTCAAAACGCGTCCGGGATTCTGACCGGTCCACCGGTCGTCCGGCCCACTGGCATCCCGCGTGAGCCGCGAGTCTGGGGCGCTCATGGGCTTCGCGGGGCGCTGCCGATTCAATGAGCGCGGAGTGCGTCGGCCTAAGCCCGGCCCGTGTGGTCTTATTCGCGGTCCCGAAGGCTCTTAATCCTCGGCCCGGGGTTACATAACACGTTCCTAATCCCGGGGCTCGGCCAGGCAGCGCGGCACAGCGCCGCCGTGGCAATATAGTTTGGCGCCCGAGATGACGTGACGCGGCCCAGCCGGGTGGCACCCTCATCAGGCTGGACACGGCGGTGTCGATGGGGGAGCCGAAGGGGTGAACCCCGCGCCGCCCAGGGCCGCCCCGCGCCGCCCCGCGCGCGCTGCAATCGATATAGGGTGCCCACTCGGCGATTGAGTGGAATGGCACGGCCTTGCGCGTCGCTTTGATGAGGTGCCGCAGAGCGCACTGTGTGCAGCAATAGTAGTACTAGAGAGAGAGAGAGAGAGAGAGAGAGAGAGAGAGAGAGAGAGAGAGAGAGAGAGAGAGAGAGAGAGAGAGAGAGAGAGAGAGAGAAAGCGCTCCATCATCAGGCAAAAAAAAAAAAAAAAGGTCTAGTAAATGTCGATAATAATTTGGTGGAAAGCTTTCCATCTGCCGCGCCTTTTCAAAGCCACGATCAAGTGGGTTTTCCACCTTGCCCGCGCAGCTTGCTTCTCGTCTTGGAAAAAATATTTGTAGAATCGATTGTCAATTTCACTCGTCAGCGAGGGCCAGCAGGGATCGCCACCTGCCAACAAAGGGGTAGGGAGCCGCTGGACGAAAGCAGCCGGAAGGAAAGAGGAAACAGCGAAATGAAGGCAGCCATTCTCCGTAATTGCAACTTTTTTTTATTGACTCGGGAAGCATTTTGAACAATTAATGAAACAATGGGATATCCACCCTCACCCTGCGGCCGTGCGGACTCTCTCATTTTCCCCTGCGCCGTCGCTCCCGCCGGCGGTCTCTCTCTCTCTCTCTCTCTCTCTCTCTCTCTCTCTCTCTCTCTCTCTCTCTCTCTCTCTCTCTCTCTCTCTCTCTCTCTCTCTCTCTCTCTCTCTCATCTCCCGTCCGCCTGTCTCGCTCGCCGCCAACTGAAAACCCTTTCTCCGCTCGCGCTTACCACCCCCTCAATCTAATTAAAAATGAGGACGAAGTGGTTGTCTACCGACATCCTGCCGCATTCCATACGCTCAACATTTCCCCTCTTCCGATTTTATTTTTTTTTGCAATGCCGTATTTTTGTTGTTGTTGTTGCTGTTGCTTTAACTTTGAAATAAATCCCTTCGCCGCTGCGCCTGCCGCTGCGCCGCTCCACCGCGCTGTCGGTGCTGCTCCTCGCTATTCCACCGGACCAGCAGGGAATGCACCGCCTGGCCAGAGATACACTCTCAAATACAAAAAACGCAAAATAAAATATAGAATTAAAAAAACCTTGTGTAAACTCGATTTTTAAAAAAATTGAAATATTTTTTTATTGCGCATCTTCAGGTCAATCTTCCGCAGGCAGGGCACCTGCATACCTACCCATAATGCAAAGCACGGAGCGTCATGTCGGTCGCTCTCAATCTATGAATGTGAGACTTGCCTTTTGCACTTCGTGACTTTAAAAAAAAATATTTTAAAAAACCGGAGTTATTATTTTATAGTGTAATAAGCTGGGGATGCCTTTACCGGACAGGCCCGTGTGTGCAGGGGAAGGAATCGCTGGAAGCAACATACACACACACACACAAACACAGCGGCTCGGACGTCACTGCCTTCCCAACCCGTTGCCCGCGCGTGTCGAACAGACGGACGGGCGGAACAGACAGGCGGGTTCGCGCGGTGTCCGGTCGACAGTCAACAAAGCGGAGGCAAATATTTCCAAACTCCTGGAGGGGACGGGTCGAGCACGGTGGTAAGGGAGAAGGAGAGAGAAACAGAGACAAGAGAGCGACAGTCCCAGGGGAGCAGCACCGCCGCCGCGGGCCCCTGGGGATTTGCTTTGTGTCATTGGCGCCTTGTTGATGTTTTTCTTGTTTCTTTTCGCAGTGTCCGCACGTGCCGTGTTAATTGGGTTCCAGGTGGGGTCGGCAAAAGGATGCAAAGGGGCGCACTGACCCTGTCTTCGCAGGTTTTTCCCTGAATCCATAATTCCGCCCCCCCCCCAAAAAAAACTAATATATTGATGTTTATAGCGGACGAAACCAGCAGCAGCACAGCAGCCGCCCCGCACTGACCGTGCCCAACACGACGACGCACAGTGGGTCAGTAGACCGTTGAGGCGGCCAAAATTCTACACGCGTTTTGAGGTCCATAGTCGCTAAATGCGACTCGAATCGAATATGTGACCCCACCAATGGATTGCCCTCCAAACGAGGAATCCATCGGTGGGGTCACACGTTCGATTGGAGTCTCATTTAGCGACTCTGGAGCTCAAAACGTGTCCAGGATTTTGACCGCCGCAACGGTCTTCTGGCCCACTGTGCGACGGCGCGGCGCTGCCGCTTCTGCAGCTAATCCCCATAATGCAACGCCACGCGGCGGGACGGCCGCATCTCCCCGAGTTGCCCGCTTGTTGTGCAGACATGCTCCCCTCCCCCTGCCAATCTAGCGAGCGGCGTCATATAAGCTACTTGTGCGCGCCGCCCCGCCGCCGCCACGCCCCCGTCCACCCACACGCGTTAAATGCATTTACCCTGTATTGTTTCACGCTAATGAATAAGAGTGCAGGCCGGCGGCGGCAGGGCAGCCCCGGGGGCCTCGCCCTCTACCCCGCCGTGCCACGCCACGCCGCGCCACGCCGCGCCACGCCACGCTGGACGGATGAATGAGGTTTGTCCGTAAGCCTCGGAGTGTGCCGCTGCAGGCTGACTCCGAACAGCGGCGTGCCTCTCGCGGGGCGTGCCACGGTGGGCCAGAAGACCGGCGCAGGCGGCCAAAATTCTAGACGCGTTTTTGAGCTACACAGTCGCTAACCGGGACTCGAATCGAACGTGTGACCCCACCAATGGATTCCTCGTTTGGAGAGCAGTCCATTGGTGGGGCCACACGTTCGATTCGAGTCCCGTTTAGCGACACTGGAGCTCAAAACGCGTCTAGAGTTTTGGCCGCCTCAGCGGTCTTCTGGCCCACTGTGCGGGGGTGCGAGAGAGACAGACTGGCTGCGCGCTGCGTCCGCCCTAACAAGCGCTCCCCACTCCTCCCTCCCCCGCGGCGATCGTTTATCTCCCCGCGGTGCGATTCCAGTCTTCCAGTCGTCGCCATGCAGGCTCTCTTTCAATTTGGTCCCGCTTTTGTCACGTCGCCGTGTTGCTGCCTGCTCTCAAGGAGCCGTGGGGGAGCAGGCAGGCAGGGCTGGCAGGCGGGGCCGGCAGGCGGGCAGGCAGGGCTGGCGGGCTGGGGCTTCCCTTTAAAGTTTCACAAAATGAATCAAGTGCCGCCCGGACACAGCGCGCGCGTGTCGCTAAGTCCCCGGGGGGACTTCGAAGGGCTGCAGGCGCCAGCAGATCGCGCTTCGCTCTGCGTGTCTGTCCGTCTGTCTGTCTGTCCATCTCATCGCGACACACCTCCTCGACTTACGACGCCGCGGCTCCCTGGGTGGGCCTCCTCCCTCTCGCATCTGCGCAGGCAATTTGAAAATACAGTTGCGTTGATGAAAAGAAGCGCGCGGCAACACTTAATCCGAGTTTTTTTCCTCCTCCCCTCGCGCGTTCTTCTTCCATCGTCTTCTTCCACTCGCGTCCTCTTCGCGCCACTTGCACCATCTATTTAAATGCCGGTAGTTGAATGTTGGCGGGGTGCCGCTCTGCAGTGCTCTGCAGCCGCCTTGCCCTCGTAAAGCCGTTGCGTCGTCTGTCTGTCTGTCTGTCCGTCTTCTGTCTGCCTGCCCTGCAGCGTGTCCCCCAAGTGTTGGCCGTCCGTTGTTCCAGGCCCGGATTACACCTCACAAGGCCCGCAGACCTCAGCAACATGTCTTGTCGTACTCAAGTACTGGTGGGCCATGTCTTGGCAGAGGCCTGCTGCCGCTCCCCCGCCGAGACTATGGCCGAGGCCGTGGCCGTCGAACCCTGCAGGCAACCCGAGCTGTGCGGCCTGTGTGCGGGGGCGGCCGGCTGACTTATGAGAAGCCCTCACCCCTCCCTCCGCCCCTTAGTGATTTAGCGGTCGTGATGGACATTACATACTGTTACTTCCGGGGGGCGCGGCCTGCCTGCTCGGTCTGCTCGGCCTGCTCGTGGCTGTCGTGTCGCTAACTACCCTCTGCCTGCCTGCCCTGACTGGCCGCCCGCTCCACCCTGCTGCCTGCCAGCTCTGCCAGCCCCGCCGCGAGCCCCGTGCTCCACGCGGAAGATGGTCGGCGCGGCGGCGGAGGGGCGCCTGGAGACAGATGGTGTTTATTGTCCTTCAAACCGGACAAACATCCGGCAGGCCTGGCCGAGCAGACCGAGCTGGCGGCGGCGGCTGCGTCGACAGCCGTAATAAATTCTTCTCATTTCTTCGCGAAGACACAATAAGCGCATTAAGATGGCGGCCCGCCTTCCGGGTAGGCCACGCTGCACGCGCGTGTCCGCCGGGCTGCCTAGCCGCCGCTTCGCAGGCGCACTGGCTCGGCGACCGCAGCGAGCCCCTCTCCATGTTTTTTTTTACCCTCGAAAGACCTCGATTTCATTTACTCCAAGGTTTCATCGGCCTTCCAGAGCCGCCGCGCTGCTGCTCCAGTTCCGCAGGACCCTTTTCCTTATTTGCGAGGCCTTGGCGTCGGGGCCGCGCTGCACAGTGGGTCAGAAGACCGTTGATGCGGCCAGAATCCCGGACACGTTTTGAGCTCCAGAGTCGCTAAATGGGACTCGAATCGAACGTGACAGCCACCAATGGATTTCTCGCTTGGAGAGCAATCCGTTGGTGGGGTTACTCGTTCGGTTCGAGTGCCACTTAGCGATTCCGTAGCTCGAATTTTGGCCGCCTCAACGGTCTTCCGACCCACTGTGCGCCGCCTAGGGGTGCCGCGCGATGACCCGCTGGGCCGCCACCAGAAAACGGGTAAACGGGGCGCCGAGCGACCGGAACGAATTGGAGAAAAACGTGGCCGGTTCGCAGGGGGCTCGCTGGGACCCGTGGAACGGAGCCAAGGAGAACACACCACACCACGCGTGACCCGACGACGGGGTGGGGAAAAAATACAGTAATAAACAGCGCAAATAAAACGGGGATAAATCATTGATTGCATTGCGCGAATTTCTTTTTCCCGTTCGGCGTTGGGTGTGTGTGTGTGTGTGTGTGTGTGTGTGTGTGTGTGTGTGTGTGTGTGTGAGCCCGGCCTTCCCTCGCCCCCCTCCCCGTCCCCCTCTAAGCGATCCCCCGGTTGCCGCCGGACAAATTGAGAAGCTTGCCTTCTCACAGCGCACGGGGCCAATCCCGCGTCTCGAGCCGCCGCGCCGCCGCGCCGCGTCGTCGCTTCCAACACGTATTCCCGGCGCGCGAATCGATATATCGAAATGCCGCCGTCCCACCACCACCTGGGAGCGATCGGCCGGGCCAAGGCGGCGGCGGCGGCAGCAGCTTGTTCACGCTTCACTGACGAACGCAATAAATGGCATGCCATATTTGTCGTCGGCGCGGGAGATGGCACAACGATGTCAGAGATCAGGGGGAGGGGTGCGCCGCGAGGAGGGGAGGGGGTGGGTCTGTTTGTTTCTGCGAATGCGAGTGTGTGAGCTCACGTGTGTGCGTCACTGTGTATGTGCGTGTGTGTGTGTGTGAGAGAGAGAGAGAGAGAGAGAGAGAGAGAGAGAGAGAGAGAGAGAGAGAGAGAGAGAGAGAGAGAGAGAGAGAGAGAGAGAGAGAGAGAGAGAGAGAGAGAGACGCTACAGGGGTGCAGCCGCGTATGTGTTTAGGATGCTCCATCTGCAAGGGGTGCGTCGGCGGGGTGCGCGGCCGGCCGTCCCGATACGATTATGATAGAGTGATGGTGTTGACTTTAGCAGCACACGGCGGCACCCCGGCCGACGCGGCAACGCCCGGCAACGCCCGGCAACGCCCCTCGGCCCCGTAATGCACCGAAACACTTACGTCGCAGAGGACTCCGCGAAGGCCTGCTCTCTGGAAACTTTACAAACTATTAAGCCTTCCGAAGTAAAGTAGCTTCATATAACAAAGTATTTTGAGCATACGCAAGCTTACAAAGAAAATAGTTCGTAAATTACGAACTATTTCTTCGCATAACGAAGTAATTTAGTTTGTATTATGTAAGTTCAAAATGCTTCGTAAGGTTTTAAGCGTGTGGTATTCAGTCCACAGTAAGCGACTCTGGAGCTCAAATAACGCGTCCGGTGGTATTTTGACCGTCTCCACCGGTCTTCTGGCCCACTGTGTGGTAGCGGCTGCAGTGGAGGTGGCGTGGCCCGCCGCTATGCCGCCCAGCGCGTCGTCGTCGTCAACTTTTCCTGTTCCGGTGTGGTTCCGGTGGGCCGCGGCGCCCCAGACAAGCCGGCGAGGGACTCTGAGGACCTGCTGCTGCTGCTGCTGCTGGGGGCGGGGGAGAGCCAGCGGCCGTGTTCGGGACCCTCGTCCACTCCGACCAGACCTTTTCCCCCAACTTGTAACCCTCCCCCACCGACGGGCTGCACTGCCGCAGCCAGGCAGCCAGCCAGCCAGCCAGCCAGGCAGGCAGCAGCCCCCCGGCCGCTCGCTCCGGCTATCGGAGTGCCATCGATCATGCGGCTTCCCTCGGGAGACGCAAACGCACTGCCCGCCGTCTGTATTGTGCACGTGTTGCAGCTCCAACCGGCCTTCGCGGCCAGTCGCCGTCCGGCCCGTGTGGCGCGAGTTCAAATCCCCAAATTTTTCAAGATTTTTTTAATTTTTTTTTTTTTTTTTTGTCGATTTCTTTTATCTCTGTGGTCAAAGTGCGTGCCGCCGCGGCGGCGGTTTGTCCGCTTTGTCCGCGTGCCTCGCCGACACGCGGCCGCCGGTGCGACGCGCACCACGCGTCCCGAACCGCCGCAATTAAGCCCCACTTTGCATACGGCCTCGTTGACGAGATATCGGAAGGCGCGGCGTGGCGCGGCAGCCGAACTGATAACGTCGTCATGCAAGATTTACCGCCGCGTGGCCTGGCCCACTGTGCGCCGCGACGACACGTCCCTGCTCCGACAAGTAATAGTTTTCGATGTCGTCCTCCACGGCCACCGCGGATCGATAATAATGGACAGAAAAAGTTTGTGTCTGAGCGAGAGAGAGACGGTAGCGTTACATTAACGTTTTGTTTTTTTTTTCGACAGAGGAATATTGCGTTGCCTTATCTGGAGTGTGCGCTGCGTGCCCGGCCACGCACGTGCGTGCGCGACACGCGGGTTTTTCGCGGCCGCGCGATCAAAGCCGCGGCGCCATCCGGGGGCGTGCGTGCGTGCTATTGGCTGAGCTGCACGCTGCCGGCGGGCAGCCAGGCAGGCAGGCAGCCAGGCAGGCAGGCGTGTGGCCCGGCGGCGGTACCGGAACGAATCCCAAGTGTTGACGGCTGCTTACTCCCTCCGCGGTGTTGTCTGTCTGCCCCACTGTGCCCTGCACCACCGCGTGGCGCTCGCTGCACGCGGCGGCGGCCCGCGTGGCCCCAAGTGCTGAAGTCTGAATACGAATGGGAGTCTGGGATTGTGGCGGGGCGGCGGTGGGTGGCCCTTAGGGAGGCCCATAAGGGTTGTCTACTCCACCCCCGGCTGCAGTGTATAGGGCCGCTGCTGATCTATTAGGGGGCTGTGCACAGCACTGGCGGCCGTCTGGTCAGAGATAAGTAAAGCGCGCGTGTGTGTGTGTGAGGGTGTGCGTGCGAGAGTGTGTTCTTGGATCGCAATCTGCGGCGTGGTCCGGACAGGCGGCGCGGCGCCTTGCCTTCTCCTCGCAGGATCACTTCGTGCAGCTCACGAAATAATCTTGAAGGAATCTGCGACGCACCGCGTCGGGGTCCGGCTTTTGTTACAGTTAGTTTCGGCTGCATTCTTTTTCTTTCATCGATCCAGCAAAACGCAGTGTAATTCCGCGGCGGCGTCGCCCACCTGCTAGGGGAGCTCCTTGGGGGAGAGCGGCGCGCCGCCGCGGGCGCAACCCCCGGCGTTTCAAATCAGCGGGGGGTGGCGGGGCGGCGGCGGCCGCGCGCCGGTGGATATGGAAGGTACTTAGGTGTGATGAGTAGGTAGGTGAGGGGAGATATACGAGGCCCGGGATGGGCCTGGATAAAGGAATTGATGTCTTGGGGTGCAGGCCGCGGTGCAGGCCGCGGTGCAGGCCGCGGTGCGGGCGCCGGGGGGTGGCACAGTGGGCCGGTGGGCTTGGCGCGGCGCACACATGCGGCAGCGGGCAGCACAACAGCGCGGCGCTGCTGCACTCGATTTCATGCCCCAGGCTCCGCGCCGCCACCGCCACCGCCGGCCGCCCCAGCTCGGTCACCGGGCTCCCCTTTTATGTGTCCCCGGCCCTGGCGGCCTCGCAGCCCACTCCTCCTGGCCCACTCGTACACATTCCAACTGCCGAACTCGGTCTCCGTAAATTCGCTCCGACCGATCGGGTCGGTCGAGGACTGGCCGGGAGGCCTCGGCTCGGCGTGCTGGCGATGCGTGCCGTGGCGATGGGCAGGTACCGCACGGCGGCATTCCTGCGGCCCAGTCGCTCTGTCTCTGTCGCACTCGTGGGGCTCTCCGTAAGGATGCGAGGGAGCCAGGGCGGCAAACCGCGCTCCTGAATCGCTCGGCCGAGCATGGCCGGACCTTAGGGCGGCCGACCGACCGGGAGCGACCGGCCGATCGACGTTGTGCGCTCCACAGTGGGTCAGAAGACCGTTGAGGCGGCCAAGAATCTGGACGCGTTTTGAGCTCCGGAGTCGCTCAATGGGAATCGAACGTGTGACCCCCACCAATGGATTGCTCTCCAAACGAGGAATCCATTGGTTGGGCCACACGTTCGATTCGAGTCCCATTTAGCGACTCTGGGGCGTCTACAATTTTGACCGCCTCAACGGTCTTCTGACCCACTGTGCGCTTGTTTCAAGGACCCATCAGCTGACCGCGCGTGCGCCTGGCACGTGGAGGACCCACGGTCCCCGCGTTACATCTCGTGCGTTCAGCCACCGTTGGGACCTTTTCCCTCCCCGCCCATGTATGCCCGTATATGTGTGTGTGTGTGTGCGTTTTTGTGTGTGCGTGTGTGTGTTTTCCTCTGTGTGTGTGTGTGTGTGTGTGTGTGTTTTCTTGCTGTCCCCGTCGAGCGGCACACACTCAGACGCAGCAGCAGGCACGCGCTGCTGCTGCTGCATGCGGGGCCGGGAAAACGAAGGGGGAGAGGAGGTTTCATTCACTCTGGAGAAATGCAGGTGGTGGCGTGAAGGGGGCGGCGGGGAAGGGAAGACAGCTGCTGTGTGTGTGTGTGTGCGCGCGCGCTCTCTTCGGCAACGCGATACTCTGTGGCGGCGCTGAGTGGAGTGGCCGAGCACGGCGTGGCTCGGCAGGGCGTTCTTCTCCTCGAGGGGAAAGTAATGGGTGGGTGCGGGCGGCACGGCAGCACGTAGGCGAGGCTGCAGCCCGGCCACCGGACGGTCAGAGAGAGAGAGAGAGAGAGAGAGAGAGAGAGAGAGAGAGAGAGGGAGTGTGCACTAGCCTAATAGTTGGGTCACTCTATCCTCAATAGCACGCGAAATGGTTCGTAAAATAGCAGCGTGAGAGCCGGAATTCTCAGAATTTTCCCTATTTTTGGTTAGTTGTTTTAGCTGAATCCCGGTAATTTTGTGGCTTAATAGAGGCGTATTAGACGCGATGGTCGGGTCACTGGTTTTGAGAGGACTCTTCGGCCATCGCGTCGCGTAACACGACCCAGAGCAGCGCGCCGCCCCTCCCATCCCGCCAGCTCCCCGGCGGCGGGGTGTGGCGAGAAGAGACTCACGACTCACGACAGGACCGACGCCCGAAATTAAATGCAGTTTATACTCTGCAACGAGGATAAAAGCTAACTTTTGCTGCTCGTTGCGCCTGCGCGTTGGTTCCAATCCTGCCCACCCCGCGCCACACCAACGCACCGCGGAAGGCGTCGTAGGCATGGTGGCCCCCGCCGCACGTCATTGCCACTCCCGCCCCCGCCGCCCCCGCCGCCCCCATCCCGCCGCACCGCGCGTCGATTCGGCGAAACACAAAACCGCCGAAATTGGCGCGCTCCACTGTTGGATGGCTGCGGAATGATATTTTGCTAATGCCGCTGCTGGCTTCCTTTCCTTCCCCCTCCCCCTCCCCCTTCCCTCGGTCGGTGGACACCCCCGCCCCCACCCACCAGCCAGCCGGCCGGCCGGCCACTCCACGCAACAGGATATAGGGTTACGGCGGTGCACGTCGCGTCTCTTTGCCGCATAGACTCGCTCAATTTTTAACGCTGTGCCTCGACCACCGCCAGCGGGTCTCTCTCTATGTGGGGGAAGGACCGGGCTGCGCGGCGGTGTCGTGTGCAGCCGGCCGCGCGCACTGTGTTTGTGTAAGAGAGTGTGTCCAAGTGGCCCAACGGAATAAATCGTGACCAAATTCCCGTGAATTTTTGAATAAAATTTACTAGTTTTTGAAAAATTTCCTCAAATTTCGACTGTGTTTAAAAAATAATTGGCTGAATGTCTAGATTTTTTTTGAATTTTGGTGTGAAAATTTTTTATTTGGAGTTGTTTTCCCTTGGGACCACCAAGGACCCTCGTGGTAGGACCGGGCGCGCCCTTGCCGCCGCTGCATTGCGCTCCGCCGCATGGGCACGGTCACCCCTTTCTTCCCATTTAGACACACACACACACACACACACACACACACACACACCTTCACACACACATCTACACACACACACACACACACACACACACACGCGCGCGCGCGCGCGCGCTCGCACTTATGCGCGTGGGCCACCCCTTTCTGGCTATGCTACGGCTGCAAACGCGACTCTGGAGGGGACTTTTTGCCGCACTGAAATTCCTGTATGAAACAAATGATGACCCTGGAATCTCCATGTTTTTGAGGCGCCCCGAGGCGGCCGGGCTCGGCGGGCAGCGTACAGTGGGTCAGAAGACAGTTGCGGCAGCCAAAATTCTGGACGCGTTTCGAGCTCCAGAGTCGCTAAATGGGACTCGAACCGAACTTGTGACCCCCCCACCAATGGATTGCTCTCCAAGCGAGGAATCCATTGGTTGGGCCACACGTTCGATTCGAGTCCCATTTAGCGACTCTACGGAGCTCAAAACGCGTCTAGAAGTTTGTCCGCCTCAACGGTCTTCCGACCCACTGTGCAGCGCGGGGGCCCCAGGCAGAGGGTCCTTCCGTTCCGTCTCTCCGTCTCTGGCCCGGAATAATATCGCCCGGATAAGAATCACCCTTGGCATTGCCGCGACGCGACGCCCAGTGGCTGGGCAACCCGCAGCGGCTGATGAGTCGTTCTGGGACATCGGCATGCTCCCCGCGGTCCTAGCACACAGCGACAGGAGTGCCATTTCCCGCCTTGGATTGGACCCCGTTTCTGTCAAAAGTCCACACTTAATCCTTATGTACTTTTTTGTACATAGGAATGCACGATTTTGCACATGCGTTTGTTATGCATAATATTATACGTTGTTGTGCATAATTTATTTATAACTATGTATAAATTATACGTTGTTATGCATAATATTTTGCAGAAGCTTGCGCATGTGCAAAATCGTTCATAACTATGCACAAAAAAAGTGCATAAGGATTTAGTGTCTCAGCCAAAACTGCGATTGTCACAGATTTGTCGCCGTTTTGGACCCATTTTAAGGCACCACTGTGGGCGGTTAAGGCCCCAAACGGCACGCGCGATCTGTTTTGGTGTCGCCTCTCAAGGCAATTCAAAGTCAAGTCGAGCAGGCACACTGTAAGGCAGGCTGGACTTTGCTGCCGCTGCGCACCGTCCTCTGCTCTGCATGCTCTGCATCCGTAGAGTCCTTAAGCTTGAGGACTCTATGCATCCGTGGCCAGCAATGCGGTCATTGAGAAACCCTCGCGCTTTCCGGGAACACTGCGTGCTCCTCACCGTGCGCTCTGCGTCCCTCTCTGTCCCTTTCTGTCCAACTTTTCCCTCCTCCGAGATACGGGCCGCGCCCCTGGCATAAATAATATTTTCGCTGTGATTTAGCTGGGCGGCCATCCAGTAGGCGTCGCCGCGGCCCCGCCCCACCCCACCCCACCCCACCCCACCCCGCCCCGCCCCGCCCAAAATGTATCAACAGCGAGTTACCCGAAAGCTGGCGTCGCGTCGCTCTCGTCCCCTCTCTTTTTATTCTGTTCTCGCGCTATCCTTCCCAGAAGCGTGCTAAGGAGATTGTTCGAGCTGAGCGGGTATGATAGCGTCTCGCGGGGCTCCTCCGTGTATTGGGCGGGCGGGGGCGGCGCGCGCGGGCCCCGCCTGTTCCGTCTTAAGTCCGCCTCATTTGCTGAGCCGCCAGATTTTTCCTGACGTAGTTTGGCTCTTTTCTCGTCTTCGCGGGGCTCGCAGCCTCACTCCCTCCCCGTCTCTCTGTTATCTGTTTTGCTCTTTTAATTCCGCACACCGCGTCTCTCCGCAGCCGTCTGCTTATCTCGCTCTCGTCAGCTGTCCTCGCGGCGACGCAGTGACGCGGCACAGTGAGGACCGTTGAGGCGACCGACTTTCTAGACGCGTTTTGAGCTCCAGAGTCGCTAAATGGGACTCGAATCGCGTGTGACCTACCAGGGTGTTACCCGGCCGGGCGGAGGATGGCCTCATTGTCTAGCCGGTTAGGACCGTGGACGGCTGCATTCAGCCAGTGAATGCAGAAAGAGGATTTAAAATCGGATTCACAGGCGGAAACCTGTCGCGCTTTGCACTTTGGCGGTGCATTCACTGAGTCCGGCGCCGGGTTGGGCGGCAGCAGCGCCGGAAATAGGTTTTGTTCTGACGGGTCAAAGGGGAGCTCCGAGGCGAAGTATAAACGGACGGAGGTACGGTATAAATACGCCGCGGACCGCGCTGTTTGTGGATTCCCCGCTTCCCCGGCCCGCCGAGACTAACTGCACTTTTCCGCTCTAGGAAGCCATTAGTTTTTTTGTTTTTTTTATGAAAAATTACAGGAGGTGCACGGATTCAAATTCGGGCCGGAAACGCGCTGGCGGCTCCCTTTGTGTGCAAGGTCGGAGTCCCGCGGACGGGCCCCTCGGACGACCTCTTCGTATGGGCCCTAAGGACAGGCCCTACGGACAGGCCCTAGCACAGTGGGCCAGAAGACCGGTGGAGGCGGTCAAAATACAGGGCGGGTCATGAGTCGCTAAATGGGACTGAAACCGAACGTGTGACCCCACCAATGGATTGCTCTCCGAACGAGGAATCCAATGGTGTTTAGCGACTCTGGAGCTCAAGACTAGTCTTGATTTCTGGCCGCCCGCGCCGGTCTTCTGGCCCACTGTGCCGACGGACGAGCCCTAACGGACGCCATACGCGGTGCCAACTTAACGTCCAGTCCAACTCGGTGACCTTTGTCCGGCGCCTCGCACGCCTCGCATCCCGCTGCAGAAGGTCGAGGTGCCATGAGTCAGGCACTTTCCAGTGGGACTATACCGCGCCTGTCTCGCTCTCGGCCATGATAATCCTGATCAGGGTGACTTATTCCCCTAATTGATGACGTCACCCCCGCGCTCCTCTTTGCTTTTTTTTTTTCAAGGCTCATCGCCTCTGTCCTTTTAGAGTGAGGGCCGCGCTCAGAAGCGACTTCTCTCTCCTCCCCCTGTCCTTATGTATTTTTTTTCCTGTTAATGGGAGCGCTGATTGCTAAAAGCACGGTGGGCAAAAAGGAAAAGGCATTGACGAGGAAAATGTTAAACGTTTCCCGAAAAGCACGCGGCAGTCGTTTACACGTCGTTCGAAAGAGGTGACCTTGTTGACGGCGCGGTGGTCGCGGTGCGTGTTCTCGACGTTAACAAGAAGACGCGACGCAGCGGGCGGCGCACAGTGGGCCAGACGACCGTTGAGGCGGCAGGCGGCCAAGATCCCGGACGTGTCTCGAGCTCCAGAGTCGCTAAATGGGACTCGAATCGAACGTGTATGGCCCCATGAATGTATTGCTCTCCGGACGAGGAATCAACAGGTGGGGTCACGGGTCACACGTTCGGCTCGAGTCTCATTTAGCGACTCTGGCGCTAAAAACACGCCCGAAATTTTGTCCGCCTCAACGGTCTTCTGACCCACTGTGCTGCACGCGTCGAATCCGCCGCCGCCCCGCTGCGAAATAATCGCGGCCGAGCTCCCCAAAGCTGCGGCGCGGCGAGATGTCGCGCCGCCGGGAGCCGAGTAGAAGGGGCAAACATTTGCCACGTCGCTTTTCATCTATTCCTTTGGAAGGAGGGAGGAAATAAAACAGGGGTTAAACCTCCGCCGAACCTCGCATTATACATCGAGCTGCTCGGAGCAAGCAGTCCTGAAAGGTCAGGCCGTCGGCAAGGCTGCCGCCTCCACGTCGCACAGTGGGCTAGAGGATCGGCGCAGGTGGCCAAAATTCTTGACGCGTTTTGAGCCCCAGGGTCGCTAAGCAGGACGCGTGACCCCACCATTAGAGTCTTCGTTCGGCGAGCAATCCCTTGGCGGGGTCACATGTTCGGTTCGAGACCTGTGTAGCAACTGTAGAGCTCAAAACGCGTCTGGAGTTTTGACCCTCTGCGCCGGTCTTCTGGCCCACTGTGCCTTGTGTGCGAGAGTCGCTGTCGTCAAAGTGTAATGCCCGCGGGCTATCTTTGGGGCCACAAGACTAGCCTGTCCCCCCCACCCCCACCCGGGGGCCTGCCGCGGCGTGTCGCGGGGCCTTGCCCACCGTGCTGACCTTCCAGTCGGAAATAGTCCGTAGCACGTCACCGGCCCGGCGGGGCGTGACACCAGCTAGTTGTTGTCTACCGTGTGTGGGCGCGGCGCCGGTGGCTCTGCCGGTATGACTTTGCCTGCGGACGCGCCGAGGACCCCCACGTGGCGCCACGTCAAAGGGTTGGCCACGCGCGGCCCCGCGAGTGCCTGATGGAGTGACGCTCATCGTGGGCGGCAGCAGCACAGCTATTTGACTGCCGTGGGCGGCGCTGCTCGACGGAGAGGGGGACGACGGGGCGCGAGCGAGCGCGCGGCACAGTGGGCCAGAAGACCGGCGCACGCGGCCGGGACTGGACGCGTTTTGAGCTGCAGATAAGGTGTGGTAAAATACCTGTTTTATGTATTTTTGCATTTTTAATGGGTTTTAAACCGAATAAAATACTGAAACATATCGGTATAAGACCGTAAAATACTAAGAAATCAAGAAATCCCGGTTTGATACCGGGTTTAAAACCGTAGGAAACCGAAAAATATACCGACCGATCAAATACCGGAGCCATCCCTACTCCAGAGTCTCTTAATGGGACTTGAATCAAACGTGTGACCCCATCGATGGATTCCTCGTTTGTAGAGCAATCCATTGGTGGGGTCCTACGTTCCATTCGAGCCCCTTCTAGCGACTGTGGAACTCAAAACGTGTCCGGTATTTTGACCACCTAAACGGTCCTCTGACCCACTCACCGTGGGACGGCGCTCGAGCGGGCGCGTGGCGCGTGCGAGGTTTGGAGACTAGGTTCTGACTGGGTGCGCGTGCCAGGCCCAGGCCCCGTCGCCCGCCGGGCACCAAATTAACTTCTTGGCCCCAGCAGGGAGCTCGCGGGGGTGAAAAGGAAAACCGGTGCGGCACCGCAGGCTGATGCCGGCGGCGCTCTGTCTCGCTCGCACTCGGCCGCCCGCGTGAAGGCGAGAGTGACACAGGAGTGACTTCCGGTCCGCGGTCGGTCGCGTGGGTCGGTCCTTGTCGAGAGGCTTCAGAGTCGCGCCGCTCTGGTCCACCGCGAGCGCGCCGCGGGGCGCACCCCGCCTCACGTGGATCGCTGCATACCGCTGGTGCATACTGCCTCTGCACTCTGTGTGTGTGTGTGTGTGTGCGTGCGTGTGTGCGCGCCCGGCGCGGGGGTTGGGGACGTCGATACGCGGGGAGGTTGCGCAGCACAATGGTGGGGGTGGCGGCGGCGCGGCGGCCGGGCGGGGCGGGCGGCGGCAACGGCAACCCTAACCCCCAGTTGGCTGGCAGCGGCCGTGGCGGGTGCACGTCTGGGAGCGCTGTGTTGCCGCGCGCGCCGAGCGTCTCCGTGCCGGCACGAGTCCGCGAGCGTCGCGACGACGACGTGAGCCACCAGGATACCCACCACTCGGATACCCTCATCGTCTCTCCTGGATTACCCCGTGTGTGTGTGTGCGCCGGTCTGTGAGTGTGTGAGTGTTTGTGCCGCCGTGCTGCGCGCCCAGCAGCCAGCCCGCCGGACTGGACGGCGTCTGTGGATGTAAATCGCCGCGACATCGCCGGACTCGGGCGCCGAGGAGGGATGCCCGAAGGTGAGTGGGTGCGTCGGGCCAAGGGACGAGGGGCGTCGTCGGCGTCCTCGTCGCTGATTGGCTGAGGGCTCCGCAGTCCGTCTGTGTCACTCGCGGAAAATTAATTCATCAGGCCGAGATCCTCCTCTTCGCTGTCACCGTCACGTGATGGGGAGGAGGGCGTCGCGACGCCGCGCCGCAGCTGCGTCGTCTAGCGCTTCCCCTCGCGTCCGTGACTGCCCCTGACTCCGTCACGCTGCCGCCGGCACCCATGGCGGTCGTGGGTTCGATCCCCGGCGTTGCGCGGTGTCAACAAAACGCATAGCACTGCTGCTGCTGCTGACGTCCCTGTAGGCCGTGGTCGCGGTGCATGACAAAGCCGCGCCGAGGAGATAAACAAACAGACCCGCTCGCTTTGGAGCCGCGCACCGCAGACCCGGGGTTCGACGCCCGGCGGCGCCGCGCGCACATGGGTGTGCGGCGTAAGTGAAAAATGGGTACCGTGCGTGCGTGCGTGTGTGTGTGCGTGTGGTAGTGTGGCCGATAAAGGCCACGCTGTAATGAGACCGCTACAGTGCCGACCGACTGTAATTTATAACGGCCGGATGAATTTATCGCGCCGAGTGCTGTTGTTGTTGTTGACGATGTAGTTGTTGTTTATGTTGTTGTTGGGGGCTCCGCGCTGTCGCTCCGACCGACCCCCTTTCTGGCGGGGCCTGGCGGCGGCGGCGGGGCCCACCCCAACAGTAACGACGTCGGGCTGGCAGTAGTGCTGTTCGCGGTCCGAAAGGGGAAAGAAAAATAGAGTGATTGAATGTGCACGTCGACGAAGTGCCGTGCGCGTGTTTCCTGTTTCCTGGGGGGCAATGTGGAGAATAAAACGGCCGCGGCAAATATTAGACGTCTTGAAATGGCAGATAAAAGTTTCCGAGTTTCCTTCTTGTTTATTGTTGGCATTTTTTTTTTGTTGAGTGGGGGTTGCATTTGCCACGGCCAAATATTGGTTTTAGCTCGTTTCCATGTGCCCCAAGTAACATAGAACTTCTTTTCCGTGCGCGACAAGTTTCCTGTTTACTGAGGTACGCACTGAATTCCCGCGTGACCCGTTGCAGGGTGCTGCTCGCCAATCCGACCGTGCCTCGATAGTATTGTCGGTTTATCACATACACTCACACACTCACACACACTCACTCACTCACTCACTCACTCACTCACTCACTCACTCACTCACTCACTCACTCACTCACTCACTCACTCACTCACTCACTCACTCACTCACTCACAAATGCAGAGTCGACCATGTCGACAGGCCGGAGTAGCGTAAGTTTGCTGCTTGGACGACCATTGCGAACATGGTGCGGGAGAGGACGGTTGGGCGCGGGAGGCTGGGACGACAACGATGGACTGCTGGGTGCCGTGGGAAGATGGGGGGGGGGGGGAGGGGTGGTGGTGGTGGCGGTCGGGGCTCTGCAGATGTAAAATCGGTTTTAGCTTTCAAAAGAGCGCCTGTTTCTGGATATATTGGGGCGAGGGAGGTGCCGGGTGTACGGAGCGGGGCAGGAGATAGGCTCATGACAGGGCGGCGGCTGCGAGCACCGCGCAGCGCTCTGCGAGGCATGGCCGTGAGCTCAAAGGAGCGCGCCGCCTTTCCGTTGCTGCCTTAGCGGGGCGGGGCGGGGCGGGGCGGGGCGGGGCGGGGTGGGGCGGGGCGGGGTGGGGTGGGGTGGGCCCACCGCAGCGCCAAGCAGTACAAAAGCCACTCCTCCAATCCCTTGGCTGCAGCCGGCGGTGCGCGTCGCGCCGCTGCTTATAACGGCCTGACGAATCAACTGTTTTCCGTCTGAAAAGTCGCGCGCCGAGTCAACTCTGGCGCCGGAAAAGTCACGGCTCGACGCGGCGCGGCGGCGGGGAAGTCCCCGTGGGAGGCTAGCGCGGCCAGGGCCGCCGCCGTGTGGGAGGGGAGCCGGAGGGTGTGGACGTAATCTGATTGTTCGTCTATCACTTCATCAGTCCGGACCGCTCCCCTGGCACGCCGCCGCTGCCGCCGCCAGCCGAGCTCCAAACTTACTTTCTGTTCTCCTGCGTCAGAGGGCGACGGAGGGCGTCTCGGTGCACGGCCCGGGCAAGGCCGCCGAGGCCGCCGAGCCGATGGAATCGCGCCGTGTAGTGTGTGCGCCGAACGCAATCGCCTGCAGTTAATTGCATTAATCATCAAGTCGGAACGGCGAGGAGGGCGGGGTGGAGCGGGGCGGGGTCCTTGAGGACGTGGGAAGGGCGCAGTGGCCGCGAGCAGGCGGAGCGGAGCAAGTCGTAGGTGCGGCGCAGCCAAGGTGTGGCGCGGCCGGAGAGTTTGCTGTAGCGCCCCGCACCCCGCGCCGCCCCTCCCCGCGCCGCCCCGCGCAAGTGCTCAGTAGTAGTGGTCGTGATTAATGGATAAGGCCGGCAGAGTGAAAGCGAGAGTGAAATAAGGAGGGGAGTGCCCCGCCCCGCCACGCCCCGCCACGCCCCGCCACGCCCCGCCACGCCCCGCGTCTGGGATACACGGCGCCGTCCTTCGAAAACAAAAGGGTGAGTGGTGCGAGGAGGTAGGCAACCCGAGCCGCGCGCACCGGACGTCACGACGAGGTCTTCCTCCCCGAAGAGGGAATTTTGTTCTCTTTCTCCTTTTTTCCGCGGCCCGGCGGCGGGCGGCTGGGATGGGGTCGCCGCCGCCGCCGCCGCCGCCGCCGCCGCCGCCGTGCGCGTCGGACAGTGAGAAATGCTGGAAATGAAAAGTTTCCTTGGCATTAGTTGGCGGGGATCTCGGCAGGTGGACAGCCGAGGGGGGCGGGGGGTCCTCACCGCGGCGGCGGCCCGCAGCTGCACTATCATGGACGCGGCGCGGGCAGCGCGGCCGCTGTCAGAAAATCATCCGAGCGCGTGATGGCGTGATGGTGAAAGATGATTCCTAAACGATTTATGGTCCGGGCTGTGAACGGGAATGGAAGGGGGCGGGGCGGGGGGCCGTGCGGCCGTTTGGGCAGAAGGCAGCGGCGGGCTCGGTCAGGGCTCGGCCAGCATCAATAACCCCACCGCTGGATGCACAACGTGCTGGCACACTTCTTGCCAGGCTTCCCGACGCCACCTGTCCCTGAACGTCGACCGCTACCGCCACGCTGTTTCCGGCCATGCCAGGCAATGCAGCCAGGCCACAGTGGGCCAGAATGCCGGTAGAGGCGGTCAAAATCCCGGACGCGTCTAGAGCTCCGGAGTCGCTATATGCCACTCGAACCGAACGTGTGACCGTGCCATTGCATTGCTCTCCAAACGACGAATCCATCGGCGGGGGCACACGTTCGGTTCGAGTCCCATTTAGCGAATCCGGAGCTGTGAACGCGTCGAGAGCTTCGGCCGCGTGCCGGTCTTCTGGCCCACTGTGCAGGCAGCGCAGCGCAGCGGCACGCGGGGCCATTCTCGCCGCGGACAACTATTCCAATAAGCCGGAGCTGCATGCTGCAGTGTGCCGCTCGCTGCACCGGGCTGAGTGGTCCCTCCGGAATGTGTTCATCCTGTGAGCCTCACAATGCCGCCCGCCCCGCCCCGCCCCGCCCCGCCCCGCCCGCACAGCACTGCCATCGCGGCGCAACCAGGGCCGCATTCTGCGAATATGCGCGCCGCAGTCCCGCGGTGGTCACAGGGCCGCCTCCCTGCACCAGAGACTGACTCTCTCTCTCTCTCTCTCTCTCTCTCTCTCTCTCTCTCTCTCTCTCTCTCTCTCTCTCTCTCTCTCTCTCTCTCTCTCTCTCGCCTGCGCGGCCTGCAGCCCTCCACCGCCTTGTTGCCGCGCGGGAGGAGGAGACAGGGCTATGCCAATTTCTCGCGCGCCGCGTTCGATTCTCATTAAAACGACCATTAACTCGTTGCAAGGCCGCGTGCCTGCCTCCCTGCCTCCCTGCCTCGCTGACTGACTGCTGTCTGCGCGGGGATTGCTCCGCCGGCCAAATAATTCGATCCGTAATGACCTCCGTCAGTGACGTGTCAGTTTGTGTCGGTGACGCGTCAGTGAGGTATCGGTGACGCGTCAGTGAGGTATCGGTGACGCGTCAGTGAGGTATCGGTGACGCGTCAGTGAGGTGTCGGTGACGCGTCAGTGAGGTGTCGGTGACGCGTCAGTGAGGTATCGGTGACGCGTCAGTGAGGTGTCGGTGACGCGTCAGTGAGGTGTCGGTGACGCGTCAGTGAGGTGTCGGTGACGCGTCAGTGAGGTGTCGGTGACGCGTCAGTGAGGTGTCGGTGACGCGTCAGTGAGGTATCGGTGACGCGTCAGTGAGGTATCGGTGACGCGTCAGTGAGGTATCGGTGACGCGTCAGTGAGGTGTCGGTGACGCGTCAGTGAGGTGTCGGTGACGCGTCAGTGAGGTATCGGTGACGCGTCAGTGAGGTGTCGGTGACGCGTCAGTGAGGTGTCGGTGACGCGTCAGTGAGGTGTCGGTGACGTGCCAGTGACGCAGCGACTGCGTTTGACTCGCGGCCGGGCCCTTGGAGCGGTGCAGCTTAGCATAACCGGGGCCGGGATGGCGGGGCAAAGCCGTGGCCGCGTTAAGTTCCTGCAGGGCGGCGCGGATACGGTCCAAGTTTGTGAAAGGGTTGGCGCGTCCGAAGACTGCCGAAGCCCCGCCGGGCCGACACCTGCATAATGCTCGCCTCAGCCGGGCCCTTCTCTACGCACTCCTCCTTCTTCTTCTTCTTTTTCCTCGGGAACGTGGAGACTGTTTTAACGACTTTCTTTGAAAAACAAGGAATTTTTACTTCTTTTCCTTTTCCCGGTTACGAGAGTCATGCATTGAACGCTGGGCAGCCTGTGTGGAATCGCCTTGCCGGACTCGCCTCTGCAGGACTCTACCCTCGCCTCGCCACACTGCAGGACTCTATCCTCGCCGGTGGATTCGGGATTCGGCGCGCAGGCAGGGTCCTGCAGGACGTCGCCCGGCGATAAGGACGAGGGGGCCCTGCGGGACGCGGCTGGGCTAATGCCGCGACGTGCCCCCCCTGGAGGGTGGGGGGGGGGGATGCAGGACAAGGGGGTAGGGGTTCGGGGTGTTTTTGTTATTTTTTCGTCCCTCATCTGGGCGGGTCGCCCTTGTTTTGGCGTTGCGGTAATGCGTCCACGTAACGATCCGCGGTGACGCCCCTGGAGTGCGGCTGCGTGGCTGCCAGCCCCGCCAGGGCGGCCGGGCCCGCTAGGCCCCGCCAGGCCCCGCCAGGGCAGCCAGCCCCGTGCGGGTAATCAAACGCAGCACTCCCCGTGACAGCCAATCTCACGCAAGGCAGAAAAAAAACGCTAACGCTAATGTGAAAGCAGATGACACTAATGTTTATTTCAATGTATGTTAGTTTATCACTTAATTCACAAAAATTATTTTAATGTATGGATGTTTATCACTTAATTCACAAAAAAGAATCAATTTTAATTTAACTTTAAGGCAGTTGAATGTGTTATTGTGTCATTTAGTCCGCAAGAGTATTAAATTTCTTATGCATGGTAAGTTACGAAAATGATAATTTTATTATAACTTTTTGATATCTGAATGTGACATTGTGTTGTGTTAACATGTTCATAATGTCGATAGTACTTTGATTTGCTCATTGCAACTTGCGTTGGGTAGGTATCATTTTCAATGTCTGTTTTTGTTTTTGCGAATAAGCTGTGTACATAAATGTATCATCTGCTAAAAATGTCACGCAGATGGGTGGAGTGGCATCCAGTACCCGCGCTGGTCGCGAGTCGTCTGCTCGCGCGGGTACGTTAATTATGCGAGTGCGTCTTTGCGGCTGATTTTATATGAAAAGGAATTGGGAGGCGCTTGCCAGGCTATCTGTACCTCCCAAATTCGATGTTGGAGCCGCATTGGGAGATGAACCACGCCATTTGTGATAGTGAGGGTGTGTGGGGGACGTCAAGACCTTGTCGTGCAGTGCAGGGTGGGGCCTCCTTTACGACCTCAACATAACCGCGCCACTCGTTGCCGCCCGCGGCGGGACAGTGCCACACGAACGCCGCCCGGAAAATATAGCACAACACAGTTCATCTAATTATCGGGTCTTTTTTTCTTTTTCGACTATTGTCTTATTTTTACTCAAAGCCCTTTGAAGTTGACACGATTTCAAGAATGGTCAAGTGACAAGGAAGTTACTCTTTTCGTTAACCAAAACTTTTTTTTTTTCCTTCGGTGTTGGCTGCATCCTAGAGACCGCCCCGCCCGCCACTGTTTCCCCGCCGCCTCGCAGGCGGAAGCGCCTTGATTGTCCGCGCTGCATAATGACCGCGACGACCGGCAGCTGCTGCCCGGCCAAAGGGAATCCTTATAGAGCACTAAACCGAGAGCAGCCGCCATCAATTCACGTTTTATCCTTTGAGGTGCTTTCCGAGAAGCCCTGTGGTTTCCCCCACCCCCACCCCCTGCGCCCTTCGATATATAACAGAAGGGCCGGCCGCGTGTGTCCTTCGGACGTGTCCGTACATATATTCGGGCGAGTCGAAGGGCGCGTCTCCCCACCAGGGTCGCACTTGTGGGGCTTTCCGCGTAGGTGTGATAGAGACGAAGGTCCTTTTTTTTTGCCGTGAGCTTGGCGCGGGGCGCGTCGGTATCTCGGCAGCATCTTTGCTAAGCCTTGCATTCCGAGGCGGCCGAGGCGGCCGAGGCCGTGGGGCCGAGTGTCGTTGGCAGAGGCCTGCTGTGCCATTAGCGAGATCTCGAATCTGAAGCGGCGACGACACTGCCAGCCAGGCGCGAGCGCACAGTGCCCCAGAAGACCGGAGAAGGCGGCGCAAAAATTCTGGACGCGGTTTGAGGTGCAGGATCGCTCAATGGGACTCGAATCGAACGTGTGACCGTGACCCCACCAATAGGTTCCTCGTTTGGAGAGCAATCCATCGGTGGGGACATTCAGCGACTCTGGAAGCTCAAAACGTGTCCGTGATTTTGGCCGCCTCAGCGGTCTCCCGACCCACTGTACAGCGTGGCGCGAGCAGCAAGCGACATTGTGGCCAAGGCGAAGAGGATAGGGGCACACTGTTGCTTTTTGCAGGCTCGGTAATGGGCTTGTGATCGATGCCACCGCGTCCCGCCGCCCCCTCCCTCTCCCGGCCCGTGATGCACAGTGGGGCTCCGGTTTGGAAACGAGTCGCATCGGTGAACGGCTCTCTCCACGGCCTCACGTGAGTGTAGAGCCACCCCGCGTGCCGCGTGCCGCGCCTTGATCCATCCATCACAATGTCGGCCAGCGAGAAGCAGAGAGAGAGGGCGAGTCAGCCTGCGGCGAGGTGCGGGTGCTGTGTTGCGCCCTCGGAGCGTGCGCGCCGCGGACGGCCAGGCAGGGCTGGCAGCACGCAGGCAGCCGGGCAGGCGGGCAGGCCCATAGGCCCATGGGCCCAGCGCCACGCAACGCATCACAAATAAACAAAACTCCAACTCAAACAGACTGAGCCGCACCACCCCAACATAAACAGCAGGCGCCCTTTCTCCAAACCAGCCTCTCTTGCTCTCCTCGTATGAGCTCGCACTGAACGTGCGTGTGTATGTGTGTGTGTGCGTGTGGGAGTGAAGGGCGCGCGGTGCCGCTGGGAATCGCTGGCTGCGTCCTACCGGCAGCGCCTCGACGCGCCCAACTACCCGGGGCGATCACTTCCAGTTAACACGTTCTAAACAACCGCCATCCGCTAGGGGGACCGCCTTCCCGTTCGTCTGAACGTGTGTGTGTGTGTGTGTGTGTGTGTGTGTGTTGCTGCAGACCACCGCGGCGCCATGTTTTAGTCCACTTTTTATTTCTCTCCGACGGGGTGGTGGCTCCTTATTTACATCTTGAGTCGCGTCGGCGGTCGCCTTCTCAGAGATAGCGCCCTCCACCTCGCTGTCTGACACGAACACGCACACACACACAGGGGCGGACCCAGAGGCCAGGCACTACTGTAACTCGGATCCAAAAAGGACGACGAACTCGCGCTGTTTTGCTGGGCCAAGGGCGGCCGTGTAATAATGGCTTTGGCATTTCGATTCCGTTCCATCTGGCCTCTGGGATTTTGTTAATGTTGCTGCTGGCGTTTTGTCGAGGCTAATTACCCAAGAGTATTGCCGAGACGCGGCGGCGGCGCTGCTCCGCTGGGCAGTTTTGGCCGCCTGAACGGTGCGACGGCGTCGGCCTCCTCGGCGCCGCGGCGCCGCGCCCTGATCCGCGGTGCCCCGCAAGGTGACCTCGCGTCTGGCCCGGCCGGCCCCGAAGCCCCAGGCACATCAAAGAGTTGGACGTTAGAGGATCAACAGCCAGCTGCGCAAATCCACCGGCCTGCCATCCGCAGCGCCATTTCATTGCGCGCGTCGCTCGCTCGCTGCTCTGCCGCGCCGGTCGTGACACGGAGCGGAATTACGGACTGGAAACGCTGCATCGATACGATCGATATACACATGTGTTTTATTCGCCTCGTCCGACCCGCTCCACTCCGCTCGTCGTTGCGAACGGCCCTCATCGGCCGGCGCGGGGAGCCGCGCTGCTGTAGCCGCCCGCTGGAAAATCGGCGTCGTTATTTTGAATCGCTGGATCGTAAAGATGAAAAGCTTCTCAATTATCCCGGCAGGTTAATAATACCGCAATGTGTGTCACGAGGAAAGTGGGGGGAGTGGACTATGCTGCTGCGTGGTCGCGGCGTCCTGCTCCAGGCGTCCCGCTCCAGGCGTCCTGTTCCAGGCGTCCCGCTCCAGGCGCCATACTCCAGGAGTCCAGCGCGTCCGGCGGCAGGCTGGGAGTGTAGGCCTCTCCCAGTGGCGTGGTCGTCGCCGGGCGGCGACACTGTCGGCCGCAGTCGGGAGCGCTGCCTGCGGTTGCACAATTTGCTGCTTTGCAACTCCTCCCCCCTCCTCTCCCGCCCCCTTCCCGACCGAGCCCGGGGCCGTCGTGTTTCACAACCAGCAGCCCGGCGGCCCGCGGGGGGTGCGGATCCAGTAGTACCAGGCCATGGGGGGGGGGGGGGGGGGCGCTTTGCCTACTTCACAGGCGGCAGTCCGACCGCCCGCAAACAAAGCCTATGCAGAGCGATGCCGTTCCGTCGCTCTGTCTTTCTTACACCGATATGACGGCGCGCGTTGTGCTAGAAAAAGAACGAGAGAGAGAGAGAGAGAGAGAGAGAGAGAGGGGAAGCGGCGTGAGCAGCGCTGCGGCCTGCAACTGACTGACTGTGTGTAGCACTTTGACGCGCCGCCTCGCCCGATCCGCCGCAATGGAGTCGATCTGGTCGTGGCAGGCGTTAACTGGAATGACACCGCGCCGCGCCACCCCTGCATATGTTGAGCTCACATAACACTGATGCCCGTGGCGCCGGCCTGGCCGTGCCTGATGCCTGGCCTGCCTGGCTCTCGGCCGCATTGACTTGCATATCAGACAGTTGACGGTTCGGGTCCGCCTTGGCTGCCTTGGCCGTCCACCCTCGCCGTGACAACAGCTGGCAAACTTACGGGGGCACACGCTCTCTTTCTCCATCTTTCTCTCTCCCGCTCTCTCTCTCTTACACACACTCACACACGAGACTAAAGTTCCATTCGGTGCGACCCGAACAAATGGCGCGGAGGGGAAAGGCCCTTAGTTGTATCGAGACGAGCGCGAACGACCCCGCGGAATTGGGTGCACCCGAATAACTTGGCAATGACGCGCTACTTCATTCGTGTAACCCGTGACGATGAATCATTCAGTCACCCTGTAATTCATTCCGTCAGTCGCCCTTGGATTCATCCATTCGGTCAGCCACATTCATACGACTTTGGTGCCCGTGTATTTATTCATTAAGTCGCCTTTTCATTAATGCAGTCACCTTTTCATTAATTCACTCAGTCACTCTTTGATTCATTCGGTCACCCTTTCATTCATTTTTTCAGTCATGCATTCATTTTGCCATTCATTCATGCATTTATGTATTTTGCCATCCATTCATTTTGTCGTGCATTTGTTCGTTTGTTCGTTCGTTCATTCATCGTCGCTCTCCGCCTTGCGGCTGCCCGGGGCTTTCCCTCGCCTTTGTTCCATTTAGGAAAACGAGGCCGCAGACGCACGGGGAGTATATGAGCATTTATCGACACCCCCTATCTACAACCGCTCCCCGGCTGCCTGGCTGGGAACAACGGCGTAGCTGCCGGTCCGCTGGGGACAAGCGCTTAGCGGCCGCCTCTTCGCCAACAACCGCTCAGCTCCGGCCGCGCTCCCGACAACACCTTAGCTCGCGTGGGGCTGCGGAAAACCACTCAAGTGGCTCCAGGCTGATTTTCGGTAGCAGTGAAATGAAAGTTTCACACCTGAGGACAACTCGAGGGTTTATTTATCAACAATGCCGATAGGTTTAAACGATAGCCTACACTTCACTCTACAGAATCGGATGTCTGCCATGCCTATTTGTCAATTTTAGAGGTAAGTTGAATCAAAATATACAAACTGTTGGGTTGACTGCTCCCCAACGAGCCCTGTTTACAACATAATTTCTTATAACTTGCCCTGATTATGTGCTGTTGAAACTATAAAAAAAAGGACATAAAGAAACGAAGTTATCTGCAATACTATCATATCCCAGAATCACTAGATTGGTGGATTTAATGCTGTGTTTATAATTGCAGGTTAACTCATCCTCACCGATGATTTATTTTTATGAAGACATGCATAAATGGTAAACTTTCTATCCAGAGTATTGTTATTAATCTCTCAATGGATGCTGGTTGAAAAAAGAAGAAGTTTATTTAAAGTGCGAAGCAAAAATTAATGTTCTGTTCAACCGAGTTCAGAGAAAAGAAGCCGGAACTTACTGTCAACTTAATATGCTCTTTGTGTTATTATGTTTGGTGGTATCGGCTGTGTTCCATAGAAGAATGTCTCTTGCCTGTTTCCATTTTATAATCTTATTCCTTGTCTTGTACTTTTGTTCCTTTTCTTTGGAGTTGCTTAATAATGGCATCACTTTTTCTTTGTTTGCGCATCATATCTTGTGTTGTCTAAAATGGTGTGTTAGTTTAAAGATAAGTAAAGTGTCCAAAATAAATTAACTTCGGTAAATGTGTGTCAATGGTTCATTTCATATGTTATCATGATCAGTACGAGAAACCACTGAATGAAGTGAGCCTCTGGTCTTCAACATCATTGTGATAAAAACAACAGTTAGTTTGACAGTGAAATAAAAGTTAGATGAATATTTAAATGGAGGGTTCAACATAAAAGGTGGGACATGTTTCATGAATAAAATATTTATATTCAAAGCAAAACACTTACATAATTAGTTTTCTAAATTATGGCACATAAAAGAACAATTAAAAATACAAATTTCAAATCTGTCATCAGTAAAAGTTATCTTGAGATGAAATAACATACAAGGATCAGTCTTGAGATTACATGAGGTAACATGCCTAAGACACAACATTCAAATTAAAAGCTAAAGATATCTTTGGAGTTTGGAGATCATCAAATAGTCATGAGTCAAACGCTTTCTTTTAAGAAACAAAGAAAAAAGGATTATTGCACATTCTATTCCATGCGCATGCACAGCATGATGGTTCATGAAAAATAGTACGATGAAAGAAAGCACACTAATTAAACGATTCAATCGTAATCATCTTCATCTTCAGCACGTTCCTCATCTTCTTCTTCACCATCTCCCTCACCCTTATCAGTCTCTTCTTCCAGTGCGTCACCAACACAGAGAGCTTCCATGTGATCATCCTCAACATCTGAAGCAGCATCTTCATCCGTTGGCCAACACCCAGCTAAGACGTCATCATAGAAAGGCTGCTTCAATTCTGGAATGTCTTTTTCTTTACAAAATTTTTTGATGCCCGCAATGGTGGAGGCAGGTAAGGGAATTGCCCCCTCATAAGCTTGGGGTGGCTGGTAAGTCTTCAAATTAACTGGTCGTCCAGGCTTGTTCGGATTAAGAGTTACCGTCTCACCATCATAATCATACTTTATGTGTACCTTGTTGCTCTCTGCTCCATTAATGCAAATTTCTTTCACTTTTGACCATTGTATTTTGTTACCTTTCAAGTCTTTTTCCCAAGTTTGAAGGGTCTCCACTAAAGGTTTGAATGTGCGAACAAACCCTTTCTTGAAGGGTATCACTTCATATTTCGGTAACTCTTCTTTTGCATCCTCTATGGCCTTAATCCAATCATCAAAATCAAACAGTTCAGAAGTCTCAGTCGAATTTTCAATTCTGGCATGAATAGAATCAACTTCCATCATGGTGTGTCCAGTTTCTAGAAACCTGTGAGTGATTTTCACTGAATAACGAACTGCAGCCAACTGGAACATACTGAAAATGAAGCGGTTCTTGTTTTGTCCTCCACAGTTATCAGAGTAAAAAATTAACTCTTTGTAGCCTTCCTTTACAAGTTCAGAAATGTAGGAGAGAAGAGAACTTGAAATTTCATTCGATCCTTTCTTTGCCATTCCCTCATGCCACAAAAAACAGCACCCACGCCTCTTGATGGAATGGAACACAGTGAAGTTGTACAGAGTTAGCTTACTGTGATAATAAAAGGGTGAAGCCTGAGAATGAGGCAGATTGAGTTGCTTCTGTAAATCAAAAGAGCAAAGGGCAATTGTCCTATCTTTCTCAGCAGCAGCCTTGTCTTGCTCTTTAATTTTTTTCACCCTCTGTTTGTTCTTGATATGGGTAGCATAGATATCTTTGTATTGAGCTTTCAATCTTGGAGTGTTGTGTTTGCTTCCCATGAAGACACACAGTTTACACTGGTCTTTTTTAGGTTTGAAAAAACCTAAGTTGAAATGCAAATTTACAATGTCTATGTATTGTCTAATAGTAGCTCTTGATGCATGGGGAACATTTTTAGTTTCAGCCCAGCTCTGATACAATTTTGCCATTTTTCTCAGACTCAGACCTCTTTGTAAATACTCACGTTTAGTTCTTGCCCTGCAATAGTGCGATGGTACTCTTGGAAACTCTGCTACATGTTCTGTGACCGTTTTAATTTTTTCTGGAGTAATAAGTTTGGGATGGTTTGCATGTCGACCCCTTTTGTCTGGTGTTGCCACTTTTCCTTTCTGAGGGTTTAGATGGCTGTAAGCGCTATCAATCCATCCATCCCAGATATCTAAGGTACACATGAACATTTTCTTGCAAACAGTTATGGTTTCACCATCAACTTCAAAAAAATATGAGCGAGAACATTTTCTTTTTTTGGGTTCTTGGTCATCCTTACCCTTAGTGGGTTTGTTCACAGAAAAGTTTCGAATGAATTCCCACTGCCGGTCATGGCTTGCCAATTGCCAAAATGTATCAAAAACTTTTTTCCGTTGTTCTTCAGATAGTCTATGTACACAATCCAATTTGCATGAGCAGGGTGGTCTCATTTGTCTTGCTTGCACCACCTTCCCCTTTGCAGACACATATTCTTGGCCAGAGTTAGCAGCTGTCTTTCTAATATTAGTTTTCCATAGAGCCGGATTCCTGGAACGCTTTCGAACAGGACTGCCAGAGCTTGGTGTCGCAGACCTGGTTCTCTTCCGTGATTCAGGAGTGGAGTCAATGGAGATATCATGATCTAAGAGGAAAAAATATAAGTAAAATGTAGAAAAAATCTAACTGTACTATTACATAATTATTATTATTTATGAGCACAAATGAATCTTACCAGCTGTACTAGTATCTAAATTTTCAACAGGTGCATCCCTTATTTCCAGAACAATTTGAGAAGAAGGTGTTACAGGACTTAGACACTGAAAAATTGCATCAGTGATTTTAGGTGAAGAACCCACTTGAAGTTCATCAGAAGAAAAGGAAAATCCTGGAAGACACAAAATATTTTTTAACTTTGAACACCACATGAGACAGCTAATGCAAACTTGTTTGACTAAGAAACTGAAGGGAGAGGAAAAAGAAGCATTATTCGTACCACTTTCAGTCTGAATTCCCAGCACTGTTACTGAAGAAATATCATCTGTGCAATCAAGAATAGAAAGAGAAAATGAGCCATAGCAAATTAGGACCATTATTTAAAGTGCAGGCCATGAATACAAACCTTCCCAGGCGTTCTTCTCATTTGGCTTCAACAAATTTGTAAAACTTGTCTCCAAGCTAGTGTTGAGAGGATCATCATCGTGATCAAGTTCTGGTATATCTGAAAAAAAAATTCAATACTAGGATAAAATTTTCAAATATATAACTGAGTAAAATAGAATACGCCACCAGTATGACCATATTTGCTTCTATGTTTCTCACATGACCCTCATCAATGAATGAAAAGACCCGTCTAAACTATATTAGGATCATTGAACAAAGAAAAACTCGGAAAAATAAGGAAACAGTTGTAAGCCTAAAAGTTTTGATCAGGGCTGCCTCCAAATAAGAGAGTGATGAGTCTGATTTTTAATTATGAAATAAAATATATTACCTAAGTCCCAATGAACTTCTAATTCTAACTCACAAATAACTTTCTACATGCCTTCACTTGAGAGGATTCCTCTCCAGACAATAATTTGTCTCCACATTTTAATATTGAGGGATTGAGCGAGGAAATCTGTTTTCAACCTATCTGAAACTCTGCCTTAGGTTTGATGCATACTTAGTGATATCAATCAAAAGTTTAAAAGACACAACATTAAAAAAAATTAATGTTTTTAACAGAATGTTACCTTTAGTGAAGTCAAGAAGAGCTTGTTGTGTAGAGTCAATTTGAGAGTCTTCTTCAAGGTTGCTCCTGCTGTTTCCACATTCAGACTCCAAGGCACCTTTGAGATGATCATATCCCACACCCTGTCCACTCCGTTCCAGATTAATTGCTCCACTTGCAGTCCGGGTGGTAATAAGATGGTCATGCTGTTCCCTTTGAGCAGACAAACCTGAAGAAGAACCAATGTATTGTTTAATTATTATTCTTGTTTCTGTAAGTGTATTGATGGTATTCAATGCGTTCTAATAAAAAATTAAATCAGCTTACTTGTGTTTGAGTCATTCAAGTCCTGATCTCCAGATTCAATTCGTGTCTTTTCTTCATTACCGCTGTCACTTCCAGGCAAGATAGTGTTGTTATGGTGGGATGGTTTCTTCAGGCTAGAAAAATCTGGAAAGAAAGCCAACACCTTGTTTTAAAATTCTGTCTGCATAGTTGTCAATATTCTTAAAAAATATTGACTGGTATTTTAAGAAAGCGGCAGAGGTCTAGAAAGAAAAAAATAATGAGACCAAACATTTTGTGCAGCTGGTGACGAGCTGTGACTTCAAAACAATGCCATTTAAAAATAAAAAATAAAATAGAAAGCAGATTATTCTTCATCTGATGTGTATGGTCCATCAATAGCAAGCAGTGGGGAAAAAAAAAAATTTGAAAAAGAGTGTAATATGAAAACTCTCCTCCACTAGCAACTTTTAATTACAATTCAAGTGGGACCACACACAATACATGGCGAATCACCTACTTTCTGCCATGAAAAAATGTGGCATTGCTCTCAAGTCACTGCTAGTTACAGGCTGCAGAAAATGCTTAATCTAAATAATTGTTATCAGCAGACCTTTGATGGAGTCATTAGGAGCTTGTTGTGAGGAGGCACTTTGAGAATCTTCTTCAAGGTAGCTCCTGCTGTTTCCACATTCAGACTCCAAGGCACCTTTTTTCTGTCTAGTCCGTTCCAGATCAATCGTTCCACTTGCAGGCTTCTGGGTGGAAACGAGATGGCCATGCTGTTCCCTTTGAGCAGACAAAACTGAAGAAGAACCAAAGTATTATTTAATTATTATCCATATTTATGTAAATATCTTCTTAAAATATATTGACTGGTATTTTAAGAAAGCGGCAGAGGTCTAGAAAGAAAAAAATAATGAGACCAAACATTTTGTGCAGCTGGTGACGAGCTGTGACTTCAAAACAATGCCATTTAAAAATAAAAAATAAAATAGAAAGCAGATTATTCTTCATCTGATGTGTATGGTCCATCAATAGCAAGCAGTGGGGAAAAAAAGAAAATTTGAAAAAGAGTGTAATATGAAAACTCTCCTCCACTAGCAACTTTTAATTACAATTCAAGTGGGACCACACACAATACATGGTGAATCACCTACTTTCTGCCATGAAAAAATGTGGCATTGCTCTCAAGTCACTGCTAGTTACAGGCTGCAGAAAATGCTTAATCTAAATAATTGTTATCAGCAGACCTTTGATGGAGTCATTAGGAGCTTGTTGTGAGGAGGCACTTCGAGAATCTTCTTCAAGGTAGCTCCTGCTGTTTCCACATTCAGACTCCAACGTGGCTTTGAGATGACGTCCTGCCCTCTGTCTAATCCGTTCCAGATCAATCGTTCCACTTGCAGGCTTCCGGGTGGTAAGATGGGCATGCTGTTCCCTTTGAGCAGACAAACCTGAGAAGGAACCAATGTATTGTTTAATTATTATCCTTTCCTTGTTGGAGTGTATCAGATGGAATTCAATGCATTTTATTCAGAATAAAATAAATTTAAAAATGAAATTTATAAAATAATGGCATTGCTCTCTCTGCTAGTTTCAAACTCCAACAAATATTCGGCCTAAATAAAATTGTAGACCTTTGCTGCTTAGTCAAAATATTAGCAAAAGGCACTTTAACAAATATCTTTCAAAGATTCATTTGATGATAAGTCATTGAGGTATGAGATTGTCTTAGACTGACACCAGGAAAATACTCACTCTTTTTGGGCGGCGTGAAGTTTAGCTTCTTCCTGTGTGGCTCCGGGTTTGGTTTCGAAACCTTTGAGTTGCATCCTAGAAACATACAGCACTAGTTAAAGAAAGAAAAACAGCCCCAATAATTGTTTAACAGTGTGTGCAAGAGCAGGCAGACAAGCAGCATGCTGACACTCGGTGCTTCACAAGCTGGCACCAGGCGTCTCAACAAAGGAAAAACTTTAAACATTCTTGAACGAAACGCTTTTCTGCTTCAGCTCTCAAGTTTGCAACCTTATCACTGCAGGAAAGCAACGCAAAAGTATACACTCACAAAACCCACTTCACACTGTGTATGCATAACTGACAGGACAGAAATTATTCAAGATGTGACAGGAACCAAGCCCCGTTAAAAAACAATGGACAAAGCTTGCTGTCATTGTTAGAGAGAATGTTGAAAAAGCATAAGCATTCCACACTTAATGACAGATCTCTACTCACAATCACAAAATCACATAAGTTGGGTAACTGCGAAGAAAAATGAACAGTTGTTTACTTAGTTAATTTAGCAACTCTATGACTTGCAAAATAATTCTGCGCAGGTCACTTTCATTTTGACAGAACAACTAACCGATAAAAAGTTTCTCCCTTGCAACATACATACCTCGCTTTGAGGAATTGTCAGCCAATCGAAGGGGTTGAGTTGGTTGAGACTTTGGTTTCGGTCCTGAAAAGCCAAACAAGCCAACAAAGTAAGCCATGATCACCTCATGGGTATGACAAGTACTGGCATGAATGAAATATTTCTGAACAAAGCAATTAATCCTGCTCACGTAGCAGAAAAATTTTGAAAGCAACTTTTAAAATAAAATTAGATGGTATTCCTTGCTATAATGTCTATCAAGTCAAATCTCAAATAAAATGATATCAGCAGTAGTTAGGTTAACACTGCCACAGAACTAGAATTTCAAGCGATTAATCAAATAAAAACTAGCTACTTTACCATTATTCGTCAGTTGAAGACTTCTGAGCTATGCTGCAGATTTTCATTGACCTTTTTGATGCCATGACATGGCTGGCTAACTCCTCCTCGATGTTCTCTTTTGCAACTCGTTGCAACCCGCTTCGTTGTCCGGGCACGCCGCAGTGGGGAAGGGGCGGGCAAGCTACGCTGTTTCGAAGTACCTGCGCGGCGCTACGCGGTTGTATGCCGGAGGACTCTGACCAGGTTTGAGGTTAGGTCAAAGTTCAATCCGACTTAGCAAAATAACATAGCCGTTTTGAGATTCCATATTTTGATAGGTGGAAGAGACGATAATGTTCTAACAAAATCGGTTGAAAACTAAATTACGTCCAAAAGGCCACTTGAGTGGTTTTCCGCAGCCCCACGCGAGCTAAGGTGTTGTCGGGAGCGCGGCCGGAGCTGAGCGGTTGTTGGCGAAGAGGCGGCCGCTAAGCGCTTGTCCCCAGCGGACCGGCAGCTACGCCGTTGTTCCCAGCCAGGCAGCCGGGGAGCGGTTGTAGATAGGGGGTGTCGTTATGGTGGTTTGTCTCTGCTGGCGGCGATGCCGGCGCTGCTGTCTGGCAGCGGCACGGCGCACGGTGGGTCAGAGGACCGTTGAGGCGGCCAAAATCCAGGACACGTTGTGAGCTCCAGAGTCGCTAAATGGGACTCGAATCGAACGTGTGAACCCACCAATGGAACGCTCTCCGAACGAGGAATCCATCGGTGGGGTCACGCGATCGATTCGAGTCCCATGTAGCGACTCTGGAGCTCAAAACGCGTCTAGAATTTTGGCCGCCTCAACGGTCTTCTGACCTACTGTGCGGCGGCGAGGTGAGGCTGCTGTGTAAGTCGCCGCCGGCTTCCCCCGCCACACTCCGCGCTAACTTCATAACCCGGCCCGCCAGGCTGCATATTCACAAGGCAAACATTTTTAGGGCGTTCTCCCCTCCCCCTCCCCTCTCTCACGGCGGGCGGACGGCGTCGGCCGAAGGATCCGCTATGCATATGCCATTTTCTTAGAGCGAAAGAGCTCAAGCCGCCGCTAAAAAAATAATACAGGGCTTCTCGTGCTTTCTTTTCATTTTCTAAATGTGGAGGCCCGTGGGGCGTGGGTCCACAGTGAACACGATCAATCTTCAGGGCCGAGCAATTAAGTCCTTGGTGAGTCCTTGAGTTCCAAGTCTTTAAAAAATAAAAGGCCTCAGGCAAGTGCAAGTTTAGCTATGCGGTCTTCTCTTAATGATCTTTGAAATAGGTTAAAACACTCTCAGCGCGCTACTGACTTTTTGGTCAATTTGTCAATAGTTATCCAAGTACTTTGTGCTACCATAATACTCACTTTCCTTTTTTTAAGGACCTACTTATGAATTGTTAAGTAGTGTACTGACAATTAGGTATCGTGAATACTTTTACAAAGCAAATTGGTTATACTTACTTAAAAAATACTAAGTATATTATGCTTGCTTAAACGAGTACGTAGTTAATGAGGAAAAATTCAGTAACGCGCTGAAATTGAGTGAAAGGATAACATCCGGCTCGCAGGGTTCAAGACCAGGTCGCAGGTTGTGAGAGATCACGTCGCTGCTTCGAAACCCGGGTCGCTGGCGCGCAGGCTGGGTAGGCCGTCCCGGGTCGGCGTGCTGCATAGGCGGCCTGCCTGCTCCCGCCGTGTCCCACGATTGCCCCACTCAACTCGCGTTGCGAATCGGAGCAGCACCGCGACACTCGACCTTTTTCTTTTTTTTTTTTTTTTTTTTTGCCGTGGGAGTGCGGCGGCCTGTGATCATCGAGGGCCTGGGTGAGGCGGCGCCCCGGCAGTCCTGTCATCATGCGCCGCCTAGCGACGCCGCGGCGGCCACATCGCCCTGATTCGCTAAGCCGAGGGACGCCGCTTTGCGTCTCGTTTCCGGCGACCACGCCCCGGCCGCGGGTGCGGCGGTCGGGCGGTCTGCCGATGGCGACCCGCGGCGGAACCCGGCCACGCAAACTAGTTTCGTAATTGGAGGATGGCCCGCTAATAACGTGCGCCCTGTCAGGCAAGCGACGCCACGCGACTAGGGTTCTTTAAAAAAAAAAAAAAAAAAAAAAAGGAGAGAATATTTTTTTGATGGAAAAACCCAATTGATGCGCTCAACAGCGCCAAACTAATCAGTCTGGCCTAACTCTTAAGGGGTGCCACCGCACTCGAACCGAGCGTCTGACCCCACCAATCTCTATAAACGAGGAATCCATTAGTGGGGTCCACACGTTGGGTTCGAGCCCTGTTTAGTTACCCTAGAGCTCAAGACGCGTCCAGAGTTTCGGCCGCCTGCGCCAGTCTTCTGGCCCACTGTGGACGCGCCGCCAGCGGTCGACCGGCCCGGTAAACGCGGCGCCTGAAACAGGATAGGAGCGGTGCCTTTTTGCGCGACTGTACACCGGGCCGCCCTTGGGCGCCGTGACAGCGTGATGGCCCTCGCATGCGTGTGTTGTAATTAGGGCGGCACAGGATGCGCAACTTTTTAATTGGCGCGCCTGTGGCGGCCGCCCGGCCTGGCCGTGCTCACGGTCGTCTTGAAGGGCGTGTTTCGGCCGCCTCAACCGGTCTACAGGCCCACTGTGGGTCGGCCCCGGCGGCGGGCTTTGCACGCAACAAGTTCGCCGCGTTCAGAAAGTAAGACCCTCTAGGGGGACTTCCCTTTCGAAATTTTGCCGAGTCATCCTCTCATGCTGTGCTCTTTGCTTGCAGGTATGTTGCGGTGCGGTGCGCAGTGACAGCCGGTCCGCGTCTCGCTCCGGCTGCCTGGTCCTCTCGGCGCTGCGACCGCGCGCAGCTGCAAGGTTTTGCATAATCATCTGATTAATTGTGAGAGGGGTCCTAAGGCAGGAGGGGGGGAGGGAACGGGGCGCATCGGCATGGAATCCGTTCGGGGGGTGGGGGGGGGGGGGGTGATATGGGTTAGCGGGGGTGGCAGGCGAGGCGAGGGCGGCGGCCGCCCGACCTTGACAACAACTCCCCAGCAAGCGAGGCGGCCGCGTCGCAGACAACACGAGGAAATGAGAATGCGAACGGCGGACCCTGTCGGCATAAACAAGGTGCCGGGGGTGGCGCACACACACACACACACACTCTCTCTCTCACACACACACACACACGCACGCATGCATGCACGGCCAAGGCGAGGCTCAACCAGCGGAAAATTCCCTGCCGCACGAAAAATCTGATGCGGGACCGCCGTGCGGCGTCTCTGTGTTTTAGAGACTTGTAAGTGGCTGTGTGCTTGTGTCCTATGTGTACGCGCGCACACCCTCGGTGGAAAATAAGAGCGTCCGCGTGGCTGTATCATCTTGCCTCGCAATTTATTTCGGGACGGCGAAAAATAATTTTAAAAAATGGCCTCTTTCTGGGTTTTGTTTTTCTCACGGTTCTGTTTTGTTGTCATTTCGGGTAATGAAAAGGGAAATTAATAACTCTGGCGTCGCCGTGGCGGTCACTCGGCCGGTCCGGGCGGGCGCGGTGTTGGAGGGTACTGAAGCGGCGGCGGCTAACACCGCACGCCACGCAGCCCAACAAGTGCGTCGTTTTATTAAAGCGAGCCTCGATCCGGCCGTGAATGGCGCGGCGTCGTTTCGGTGGCGTCGCGGCGCTTTGCGTTGCACTTGCTGACCGCGGCGTCAGCGTGTGAAGCGCCGCACCAGTGCAGTTGCTAGCTTGACGGGGCACAGTAGGCCAAAAGATCGTCGAGGCGGCCCAAGTTCTAGACGCGCTTTGACCGCTCCAGACTCGTCAAATGGGACACGAATCGAACGCCACCCGGACTGTGCCGCCACCCCCGCCGCGGCCGTCCGCACCGGCGGCGTCCTCGGCAACGCCCAGTGACGCCCCTCCCTTCGGGGCCCTCGCCGAGTCTCGCCGCCGCGGGAGCGCGCATTGTGCACCTAATTGAAAGAGACGAATTAGGCCCTTATGCTCCACTGTGCGGACGGCAGAGTGACATAATCTCCCAGCGCGGCCGCAGCGGCGGCGGTGGTTGCACAACGACGAGCTTTTGTTTGACACTCGAGCTGCGCGTCCGCACCCTTCCCGCCGCCCCGTCCACGCCGCTGTCTCTACGAGGCACCTCGTAGAAACCCAATCGGCTCCGCTGCAAAGAAGAAAAGACCTTTTGCGAGGCCTGTTTGAGTTGTACGAGCTGTTTTGCCTGCTTCCGCCGCAGTGCCTTGGCCTGACTGTTCTAGTGTGTAAACACTAAGTCTAGCCGCCGCCGTGTGGGCCGCCGCGCCGCCGCGCTGACATGACGAGTCATGTGGACCGTTTTTCCGCGTGGCGAGAGTCTGAGGCAACTTTGTGCCGCCCTAATCCGAAGCCAGTGTAATTGGGGTTTACCCCACCCCGCCGTGCCCTGCCGCCACGGTCTGGCCAAAACGCATTACGAGCGCAGTTCACTCAGTTGACTCGGTGCAGAGGGCGCCGCGCGTGGTTCGAAGCCCGCGGGGGCCGTGGGGGCCGTGGGGGCGCACCGCATCAACGGCATGGGTTGCACCGCAGCGCGCCCACGCCGCGCCACGACGCACAAGAGTACGACAATCGGGGAAACAATAATGTTCGCCCCTTTCGGAGCAACACGTTCGCCGCGTCGGCTATCGGACAATACTCCGGCATACCGAGTTTACTCTAAGTTGAAATCGCGCGGGAAAAAATGAACAAACGAACGAGAGAATGGGGAATGGAGTCGCGCCCCGCATCGCCGCGCCCATCGCGGGGCGGGGCTGCTCAGGGATCAGATGTCGTGCCCGTCGTAATGAAAGGCCTCTAATTTTTTTTGGCGCGAGAATGGCATTGGCGGTGGCGTCACCGCGGCCTCCTTTTTTGGCGGGTCCTTCTTCTCAGTGGTGTCCTCAACTTTGTCTCGCCCTGCGGGCCCGCCCCGCTCCTTGAACCAGACGGCGGCGGCGTCCCCGGGGGGCTAGTGAACTTGCTTAGGAAACTGTTAGAAGGCAGTTACGTGACTGAATTGAAAATACCTGGTACCCGTTCCGGTGGCCGTTCCGCAGGGCGCCGTGGAGGGCGGCCGTCGGCCCCAGAAGGGTCCTGCCGTGTACCAGCGGGTCACGGAGTAGCCGAGGGTGCCGGAGGGAACCAACCCAGCCGGCACCTCGGCGCGTGGCACTGCAAGGGGACCCTGAATAAACCCGCGGCCCGCGCCGCAGCGGCACACTCGCGATTAGCTCAAGGGCGGTATAATTACCTGTCGAGACCACAAATTTGCCAAAATGGCGACGGCAATAAAACGCGCCGCGCACTTTTAAGCGGGTGGCCGCGGACAAGCGCGTATCTGGCACGCGGCGCCCCAACAGAGGGTCAGAAGATCTTTGAGGCGGGCAAAATTCTAGACGCGTTTTGACCTCCAGCGTCACTTAATAGGACTCTAATCGAACGAGTGACCCCACCAATGGATTCCTCGTTTGGAGAGCAACCCATCGGTAGGGTCACTCGTTTGATTCGAGTCCCTTTTAGCGACTCTGGAGCTCAAAACGCGTCTAGAATTTTGTCCGCCTCGACGGTCTTCTGACCCTCTGTGTGCCCGCCAACCAGGCCGTTGTGTCCGGCCAACGCCCACGTAACTGCAATCGGCCCAGTCCAGCCAGTCCGACCGGCCACCATAGCGTCCGCCGCGGCGCCCCCCCTTCCCAACCTCCGCCCCCGACCGCCATAAATACACGGGACGGATTTTCGGGGGCCCCCACGCCGCGGGGAAAGGATTTCAAGAGAGCGGTGACGTTGATGTGGTTTTACCCCGCCACATTTTACTTTGTTTTATCGTGTGCTCCGCCATTGTTCGTTTGTTTTGGGCCGCTGTGGGGCAATGCGTATGTGTGTGTGCGCGTGTGCGTGCGTGCGTGTGTGCGTGCGCAGCCTACGCCCCGCTGAGGCCGTGACGCCGTGCACGCTCACCTGCTATCTCCTCGTACTACACGGGCCCCGCCGCTGGCCGCCGTGCGTTGTGCACGTGAAATAAATAATAGCCGGCCAAAACATTATCTTGGCGGCCGGGCGGCCGCTGCGGTGTTGCGGGCTGGCTCGTCCCGGATTCGGCGAGGTGGCCGATCCGCTGCCAAGATCGCCGCTTGCTTGGTAACGAGCGCGGGCGGCAAACTCGTCGTCGTATTCTGACCCACTGTGTGACGGCGACGCCGCTAATGAACACTCAACCGATTACGCGGCGCGAGATTGGCGCCCGGGGACACGCGCACCCCGCCGTCGTCGTCGAGTGCCGCGGAGTGGTCGCCACCCTCGGTGGGGCACCGGGAGGGGTCGCCGCGGGCGGCAGAGTCCGACGTCCGGTGTGCGGCATCCGATGGCGGAGCGGAGCGTCCGGCACGTTTGTCAGCCCGTAATACCTCGGTGATCACTCCAACCACTCCCACGGCGGCGTGGTCGATGTGACGGCGGCGCCCGGGCCTCAGCGTAGCACAGTGGGTCTGAAGACCTCCGCAGACGGCTGAAACTCTAGACGCGTTTTGAGGCTCCAGAGTCGCTGAAATGAGGCCAAACGTGTGACCCCACCAATGGAGTCCTCGTTCGGAGAGCAATCTATTGGAGGGGTCACACGGTCGGTTCGAGTCCCATTTAGCGACTCTGGAGCTCGAAACGCGCCTAGAGTTTTGGCCTACTGCGCCTGTCATCGGGCCCACTGTGCGTCGTCGAACCCTCGTCCCGGCTGACGTACATATCGCCGCCGTGCATCGCGTCGCCCGGGGCGGCGGCGGCGGCGGCGGCGGCGAGCTGGCCTCGCGGAAGAGTACTCTTGTCTGGAAGCAATCACCTCGGCGCGACTAGCTCGGGGGGCGCCGGGGAGCACGTCCGCAGGTCAATGCTCATTTGTTATTCAGACCGCATGGCAGCAGCAGCAGCAGCAGCAGCTCAAAGGGAGGGGCCGGGCCGCCGCCTGAGCCGCCCAGAGCCACGAGGCCATGAGCTGCTGCAGTGGCCCGTCCTGTCGCCCTTCCCCTTCCTAGGCGGGCCGAGGCATCCCTGCGGCCATTCGTCTTTCAAAAGGACTCGAGCCCTTTCCTTCCGAGGCCCCGCGCAGGGCGCGTCGTCCGCCCTGCCGCATTCCGCGGCCCGTCTCCCCAGTAATATAAAGCGTCTGGACGCTGCTCAGTGGGTCAGAAGACCGTTGAGGCGGCCAAAATGCTGGACGCGTTTAGAGCTCCAGAGTCGCTAAATGGGACGCGAATCGAACGTGTGACCCTATCAATGGATTGCTCTCCGAACGAGGAATCCATTGTGCACCACACGTTTGATTCAAGTCCCATTTAGCGACTCTGGAGCTCAAAAGGCGAGTCGAAAGGCGTCTAGAATTTTAGTGCCCCAGCTGCCCCACTGCGCGCTGCTGTTCGAAAAGCACGTTCGCTTCATTTCGGCCCAGATTAGGCGACAGTTTTACGCGCGGCGCCGTGGATGGGGCGCCGTAAAATGTGCCGCAGTGTGTCGCCGGCCGTCCACCCGCCGCTTATTCACTAAAGGCCGCCCTGGCCCGCTGTGCCCGCTGGCCCACTGTGCCGCCGCGCTGCCGCTGCAGCATCTCGCGCCATCGTCCCGCCGCGCCGTAAATTTGCGTTAGGGCTTTTGTTAAGTTCAGGGCCACTTTGGGATCTCGCCCGGACAGGGGGGAGGAAAAGGCCAGAGCCCGGCACTGCCGCATGGCCTGGCCGCCGCCGGCCGCCGCGTCGATGTTTACGAGGCTTTCAGACGACGGGGCGCGTCACTACGACACTGATCTGTGTGGCGGGGCGGTGCGGGGTGGGGCGGGGCGGGGCGCGGTGGGCCGCACGCAATGTAAACACTCGGCCATCCGTCAAACAGAGAGCGCTGCGGCGGCGGGGTGCTTGTCTTTCCGCAGCGCAGCGCCGCGCGCGAATTTGAGACTCACTCACACACACAGCCGCCCCGCCACAGTGGGCCGCACTAGACCGGACCCTCGCAGGCCGGAGGGTTGCTCGCTCGCGCGCCGGCAACCCGCTTAATGCCTTGCGCCTCGGCTCGAGCGAACCGGACCGGGTGGCTGGGTACCTTGCCTCGCGCTTACCTCCCCGACGCGCACTTAATTTGGCGCGCGATGTGGACGTGTTTTACTGCGCCTCTCCACACACTCACACACACACACACACACACACACACACACACACACACACACACACACACACACACAGACAGAGACAGACGGACAGACGCACTGGCAATGTGCTGCAGTGGGATCGGGGTGGAAAAATAACGGTCCATGTTGATGGCATGTGGCACTAAATGGGGCAGTCGTTAGACTTAAGGGCTTTAATCAAGACATTTAGCGTGTTCCTGGGGCCGGCGGCGAAGGGCGAAGGGTGGCGGACTAGTACGTGTTGGTGGCGGCGTGGGAACGGGCCCACTGTGTGGTGGGGGTGGGGTTGGACTGCCCCGAGGAGCCCGGCCCAAGGCCGGCCTGACCGCCTTTCCAAAAGGCTCTTGGTGAAGCTCCGTGCTCGGCCCGCGCAGTTGTCTTGCTGGCTTCATCAGAGCCAGCAGGGCCAGTTGAGCGGAAGGGGGGCGGAGGGGGCGGCGGCGGGGCGCTCTCAAGGGGCGCGGCAATGAAGGGGGGCGGCGGCCGTCGGGGCCGCCGCCGTGGCGCTGGCAGTGTGGAAGGATGTCCATTAAGGGGGTCTATGTTCTTGGCATCATGCGCCTCATAGCGTGTGTTCATGTTATGTTCCGTGCTTAATAGCCTGCGTCGTGACGCCGCGCGGCGCGCAACTCCGGGGAGTGCAAGAGGGATCAAGTTTCATCCGTCCGCCGCCGGTGCAGCAGGCGCACGGTGGGGGCAGAGGCGGTCAAAATCCCAGACGGGTTTTTGAGCTCCAGAGTCGCTAAATGGGGCTCGAACTGAACGTTTGACCCCACCAATGGATTGCTCTCTGGACGAGGCCATTGGTGGGGTCACACGTTCGGCTCGAGTCCCATTAAGCGACTCTGGAGCTACAAACCCGAGGGGTTTTGGACCGCCCGCGCCGGTCTTCTTGCCCACTGTGAGTCGCCGCTGTGCTCGCCATATTCGCACCCATCGCACGCAGATTGGGCTGGCGCGCCGAAAGGCTGCGTTTACCCCTAACTTGGCGCGCTTGTGTGTGTGTGTGTGTGTGTGTGTGTGTGTGTGTGTGTGTGTGTGTGTGTGTGTGTGTGTGTGTGTGTGTGCGCGCGCGCAGGGCCACGCCCTCCCAAGGCCGGGCGCACAGGATCGTGGGGCCATTCGGGCGAGGTAATAGTGTCCAGCGGCGTGAAAAATTGCGTGTAGGGTGTAGTAGTAGGCGGTGCGGAGCGGAGTGCGGACAGCACCTCTCCCTTTGGGCCCTACACTTACACCGGGCGGGGCTGCCCAAAGGGCTGGCCGCTGCCGCCCTGCAAGCCGGAAGGGCCCCTAGGCCCGGCGGGGCACGTGCGCGCACGCTGCACCTGCTCCCTTCCCCTCCCCACTATCCGCCTCCCTCGTCCGTGCAATAATTTTCCAGCAAAATGCATTTTTCGCGATCTTGGGCTGCTGCTGCTGCTCGCCCATCCCCTCCTCGCATCTCACTCACTCTTTGTTTCAGCGCTACGCAGTATACGCACCCCTTACTTTCCCGCCCCCTCTGCCATGCAGCCTGCAGCCCGGACGCCCGTCCGCCCGGCCCACCCGGCACGTCGCAGTGCATTATTTTCGCAGCCGGCTTTCATATTATTCCGAGAATGCGCCCCAATTTTTTTTATTTTTTTTTATTTTTTTTTTTTGCGCGAAACGCTTGCCTTTGACACGCGTACGTACGGCGCATGCAGCGTTGCCATGGGAACGACCGTGTTCTAGGAAGCGGAGCAGCGGGTAGGGCGTCCTGTTCAGGCCGTTAGTACTAAAGGGCGAACAACCCTCAGCCGCAGAGCGTGGCAGCACTCTGCCGCGGACTTCTCGCGGTGCTCTGTCTCTCTCGCACTCATGGGGCTTTGTCCGCAGGAGTGCGAGATAGACGGCGACGGCGGAAACGCGGCGTCGCGACCAGGCCGCCGCCGATTCATCCCCCGGCGGTTGACAAACGACCTCCGTTTGATTGCTCGGTGTCATTTCGCTGCGGCTTCCTGGCTGGCTGCCTGGCTGGCCGCCTCTTCGGGTAGCTGGTCCACAATGGGCCAGAAGACCGGTGGAGGCGGTCAAAGTCCCGGACGAGAGTCGCTTAATGGGACTCGAACCGAACAGGTGACACTACCAATGGATTCCTCGCAATCCATTGGTGGGGTCACATGTTAGGTTCGAGTCCCATTTAGCGACTCTGGAGCTCAAAACGCGTCTGTAGTCTCGGCCGCCTGCGTCGGTCTTCTGGCCTACTGGGCGGTCCTGTTCGCCGCGCGACCCTGCCAGCGGATCCCCCGCACAACGGGCGGCGTAAACGGCCCGAAACGGTCGGAAAACGGCTCTGGCCGGCCGGCGGTGCGGCGCACGATGGCCGCCGCGCCTCGCCCTGCTGGCAGTAGTCTGGCGGGGCTGGCCCCAAACGGACAGCGAATGGGGCATCTGCGGCCCGGCGGGCCCTGGCCGCTCGGTCGCCACCTGGAACGTTCGGTGTGCTGCGGGGCTGCGGGGCTGCGGCCCAGGCGGGGACCCACCCCACCGTTCGCCGCCACCTCTTCGCCGCGTTCCGTTTCCATTCCGATCCCGCTGACTCGCGACGCCATAACTGGATGCGTTTCCCCAGTCCGGCGATGGCTGCACTGCGCTGCTGGGGCACGCTTCGCTGGTGCCGCTTTCGTTTTCCTGCACCGCTACACCCCGCACAGTGGGCCAGAAGACCGGCGCAGGCGGCCAAAACTCTCGACGCTTGTTGAGCTCCAGAGTCGCTAAATGGACACGAATCGAACATGTGACCCCATCTATGTATTCCTCGTTCGGAGAGCAATCCATTGGTGGGGTCACACGTTTGGTTCGAGACCCGCTAGCGCCTCTGGAGCGCGTCTACTGTTCTGGCCGCCTGCTCCGGTCTTTTGGCCCACTGTGCCCCGTTTCGCCGCGTTGCCGTTTTATCGGGCCGTGTTTGTGATGCGCTATCAGTGGCGCCGCACGCGACGCGACAATGGCCGCCGTGCTCCGGCGTGATCGCCGTGCTCGTCGCGCGCCCTCATTACCACGCCGCGGACTGAGGCCGCGAAAAAGAAGAACGACGGAGGCCTGCCCGACGATAAGGCCGCCATCCTCCACCTGACACAATCGCACGCACACAGGCACCAAGTCGCATCTGTCTCCCCCCTTCTCTCTCTCTCTCTCTCTCTCTCTCTCTCTCTCTCTCTCTCTCTCTCTCTCTCTCTCTCTCTCTCTCTCTCTCTCTCTCTCTCTCTCTCTCTCTCTCTCTCTCTCTCTCTCTCTCTCTCTCTCTCTCTCTCTCTCTCTCTCTCTCTCTCTCTCTCTCTCTCTCTCTCTCTTGCCCTCCTCCTCTCTCACACCGGCGTGCGTGCGCGTGCGGGGCGTGCAGTGTCTCCACCAATCACGCCCCCCTTGCCGCCCGCTCGGCAGCGACACACGACAGGCCGCCCCTTTTCCGCCAAACTGCCCCCGAGTCGGTCAGCCTTCCGGGCGACGCCCCCCCCCCCTCCCCCCCAAGGGGCCGGGCCGCGCGGTGGGGCGCAAAAACACACGGGGCGCCCGTGCGGGGCGATGGTTAATTTGCCGTCTTAATGTTGGAAACGTCGTCCGCCGGGATGGCGGCAAGAAGCAGCGCGTAATTGCTGCGAAGGAGTAAGCGGCGGCGGTTGTTGCGCGTAAGTCAGATGCCGGCCCCTGCTCGCCATTACGGTACGTATCGAATCGTTGTCGTGCGGTGCTTCCGGCTCCTGCACTTCCCGTCGCCTTCCAGGGCGTTGGCCCGCACGCCGCACAGTGGGCCAGAAGAACAGTGAGCTCTAGAGTCGCTAAATGAGACTCGAACCGAAGTGTGACCCCACCAATGGATTGCTCTCCAAACGGGGAATCCGTTGGCGGGTGTCACACGTTCGCTTCGAGCCCTTGTTGGCGACTCTGGAGCTCAAAACGCGTCTTCTGGCCCACTGTGCGCCGCCCTGGTTGGCTCCGCTGCGTCGCTGTGCGTGGCTGTGCGTCGCCGGGCCGCGCGATCGATGCCATGTATTCTTCATGTTCCCTGCCTACTCGCTCGGACGCGCTGCTACAACTTCCCTGTTGTTGGAAAAACTGACTTGCGCATCGACCGGCGCCGCCCTCGGCCCGGATTTGGACTCGGAGAAAAAGTCTCAGATTGGGAGCTGCGCTTCAATTATTATGTGGTGCCATTTTTTTTCCGGTTAAATTTTCACCCCCCGCTGCCGTTGCCCGGCGCGGCAGCCTTGTCCTTCGCCCCTTCCCCGTCCCGGTCGTTACGTTCATAATTAACGGACGCCCCCTCATTTAATTTTTCCGCTGTCGTAGCGGAACTCGGAGACGGTCTAAGTTGTGCGCGTCGTCGCAACATTGACGCTCCTCCGAGCGAGTGCCGAGTGCGTGCATATATTTACTCGGAACACACTTCTACTGTTCGCAGTGGAAGATGGTCGTAAACATTTCATGTGACGCCACGACGACGACGACGACGACGACGATGGCATGGCGGCGGCGCACAGTGGGTCAGAAGACCGTTGCCGTGGTCAAAATCCCGGACGTGTTTTGAGCTCCAGCGTCGCTAAATGGAACTCGAATCGAACGTGTGACCCCACGAATGCATTGCTCTCCGAACGAGGAACCCATCGGTCGGGTCACGCGTTCGGTTCGAGTCCTGTTTAGCGACTCTGAAGCTCAGAACGCCGTCCGGGATTTCGATACCGCCTCCTACCGTCTTCTGGCCCCCTGTGCGCTGGCGACGGCGACGGCGACGGCTCGGCCGCCCGCGCGCCTGTCACGTCCACGCGCGCCGCTCTCTCGCTCCAGCCTTCCGGCGAGACGCTCGGACCGATCATTAAAACGTCGACTCGGGAGCGAAGCGGCTGGCTAATTCCGGCGAAGCGCGCGCGCGACCCCGCACGGCCGGCCGCCTACACTCGCACACAGCCACACAGACACACTCACAAACACTCCTCTCTCTCTCTCTCTCTCTCTCTCCTCTCTCTCTCTCTCTCTCTCTCTCTCCTCTCCTCTCTCTCTCTCTCTCTCTCCTTCTCTCTCTCTCTCTCTCTCTCTCTCTCTCTCTCTCTCACACACACACACACACACACACACACACACACACAAGCACGAGCACAGGAAGCTGAAAACTTGGAGGCGCGACGACGACATGATTTGGCAGCCAGTTACGCCAGTTCTGCCGCTCGGCGACATCGAGCGCGCCATTAAGGCCCCGTCACGCGCGTGACGCGTGCGAACACGTAGCAGCAACGAGTGCGCCCCGCCCCGCCCCGCTCCGCCCCGCCCCGCTCCGCCCCGCTCTTAATTGCGTGCCCACCTTAAAGCCCCTTTTGAATCTAAATGGTTATTTAAGCCGCGCGGCCCCGGCCAATGAGCAGCGTGCGGATGGCATGGCAGGTACACTGTGAAACATGGAAAGGGGCTTTTGTTTTTTCGCTCTCTCTCGCGCCCTGCACTTCATCCTGCGGGCCTCGTGTGAAACTTAACACCGCGCTTTATGGTAGTTTGGGGGCCGGCTGCCCCACAGAGGGCCGCCCCCGCCCCGCCTCGCGCGGCCCAGCGCGCGCCCCGAGCCACTCTCTTTCGCTCTCCGTCGCTCCGACAGAGTGATAGATGTCCATCACGCTCGCGCATGAACGGGTGACACGTCGCGCGTCTCTCTCTCTCTCTCTCTCTCTCTTCTCTCTCTCTCTCTCTCTTCTCTCTCTCTTCTCTCTCTCTCTCATCTCTCTCTCTTCTCTCCGCTACTCTGCTACACTCCCGACAAGGAAAAATAACAAGGACAAAAAAAGGAGAGGCGAAAGAAACAAACAGGGAAAGATTTGTTGCTTGACGGGCCCAAGGAGTGGGAGAGACAGAGTGGATCCAGGGAGGTGGGAAGGTGGGCGGGGGAGGCTGCGACGCCCCCTGGGCTCTGCCTCCGTAGTAGACTGCTCGGTGAGGAAGGGATAGGGCGGCCCTGGGGCGGCCAGGAGGTAGGGGAGAGCTGCCAAACGGCCCGTTTAGCTGCTAACTGTGTGGCGTGTCTCGAGACGACGGCGCGGTGCACAGTGGGCCAGAGGAACGGCGCAGGCGGCCAAAGCTCTAGACGCGTTTTGAGCTGTAGAGTCGCTAGATGGGACTCGAATCGAACGTATGACCCCACCGATGGATTCCTCGTTCGGAGAGCAATCCATGGGTGGGGTCACACGTGCGGTTCGACGCCTGTTTAGCGACGCTGGAGCTCAAAACGCGTCCGGGATTTGGACCGCCTCCACCGGTCTTCTGGCCCACTGTGCGGCGGTGTGCTTCCTCCCCGGTGCAGCCGGCGGTGCGGTCTGCCTGCCCCTCGAGCGTGCGTGCGCTGAGGTCAGCACGGCCTCCCCACGACGCGTCATCAGGTCGTCAACGTCAAACGCCGCGCCAAGACGGCGGACTGCTTGTCGTGCTTGACGATCATCAAAGCGATGCACGAGGGTGGGCCGAGCCGGCCGAGCCGCCCCGCCGTCAACAAACTACTGGGTGTTCGCCAAGTCGGGGGCTCGCTCCTCGTCGCTGCCTCGATGCGGGCCAGCCGGCAGTGCGAACCGCCGCCCACCGGGTGGCCCGGGCACAAGTCAAATCCACGCGACGAGTGTGAAAAAAAAACGGGGCGTACGCTAGTTTGTGTGCAACGCGGGCCAACGGCAATGACTCGTGCATGCTGGCGTCTGGGCGTAGGATTGCCGCTTGTACGACGGACCGGCGGCACGGCCAGGGGAATAATTCTCGACAATTTGTGGGCGCCAGCAAGCCGAGTCCGAGTGGTGGTGCCGTCGCTGTGTCTCTCTCGCACTCGCGCGGCTCTGCATGCGGGTGCGAGAGAGACAGAGCGACGACGAAACACTGTTCGGAATGTGTCGCTGGCGGCCGCCGCCATTCCGGCACAGTGGCCTGGTTTACGATTCCACTCACCAATCACGTTCAAGTGATTGCTTTTGTTTCGGATGAGTGATGGGCCGGCTGGGCCAAGCCTAGGACGCCGTGAGTCGTATCGCGGTGGCCGCGACACTGGAGCACAGTGGTTCAGAAAACCGTTTAGGGCGGCCAAAATCCTGGACACGTTTCGAGCTCCAGAGTCGCTAGATGGGCCTCGAATCGAACCCGTGACCCCACCAATGGATTCCTCAGTAGGAGAGCATACTATTGGTTGGGGTCACTCGTTCGATTCGAGTCCCATTTAGGCGACTCTGGAGTTAAAAACGCGTCTAGAATTTTTGGCCGCCTCAACGGTCCTCCGGCCCACTGTGGGGTGGGCGGTCTGGCGGGCGGCCTGGTGGGCCTCTAAGCGGATTGGACGGCCGCGGTTTGCAAGATGTTTTGCGCCAGCCATCGACAAACCCGAGCCGCACAAATGAAACGTTGGGCGTGACAAATGGGCCCGCTTCACCGCGCATTAGTCCGTGTGTTGAACCCTTGGCGTCGTTCTTGCCCCCGCCCCGCCCCGCCCCGCCCCGCCCCGCCCCGCTCCGCCCCGCCCCGCCCCGCCCCGCCTCGCCCCGCCCCGCCTGCGCCGCCGCCCGCGCGGCCTTTGGGGACTGTTCGTCAACTCTGTCCTCCGCAGTTGTCGTCGCCCCCATCCCGCGCTTCCTTGTCGCGGCTCGCACCTCGGCCGCCGCGCCGCGCGGACAACTTTTCAATATCCGATTTTAATAATCCCACCCGCGGGGCGCGTAAAGGAGCTGCTCCTCGCCGGCCGCGCGACAAAAAAAAAAAAAAAAAAAAAAACCTAACTAAATATTGCATTCTAGATTCCATTATTAAATCTGGCCTGCGATAACGGAGCCGTCGGTGGCGGCGGCGTCGTGACTCAGGGCGGAATATATCTTTTTCTCCTTTTTTTTTCGGACAGTGTTGAGCTTTACGTCGGCGGCACTCTTCCATCTTCCCCTACACACCAAATTGAGTTTGGGACATGAGGATTTCTCTCTCTGCTGCTTGGATGGGGAAGGTGGGGTGGGGGGACAGTCGTAAAAAAGGAGCGCCTTTCATTTATGAGTCGGCGTTAGACTTGTTGTCGTCGGCTCGCGCTGCTTGGACAGGCTTGGCCCCGCAGTGATAGCGCGGTTCGCCCGGCTGCGTCCGAAGTCAGAAGGCACTCCGCGGAGACAGCCCCGTCGTCTTGACTTCCATCCCCTGCGTGCGTCAGAAGACGGCGGGGTCGCAAACTCTTGACGCGTGAGCACCAGAGTCAGCTTAAGGACTCGAACCTAGGTAAGACGCCAGCCAAATGGGTTGCCCTCCGATTGATGGGGTCCCACGTTCGATTCGAGACGCCAATTAGCGACTCCAGAGCTCATACACGAGTCTAGAATTTTTGTCCGCCGGTCAGACGCCGGTCAGCCACGCACTTGCTCTGTTGGCTGCCTATCTCCGGGCGGCCGCGCCTCAGGGATTACCCCCTCCACTTGGCCGGCCGAGGCCGTGGCGACGCTCGCACAATGGGGCCCTCCTGGTCGTGCGGGGACAGCCCGCGCCGGGATCACGGTGTCCAGGCGGCCAGCAGCGGCGGCAGCGGCGGCCAGGGCGACGGAAAGCCGTTCCCACGGTCGAGGCGTCCTTAACGCCCTGCAGCAGCGCCCGGCCGGGAGAGCCGAGGGACTCTAGGACTCTGCCATATATGCATGTACACAGCAGACATGTTATGGTGGCGCAGCGTGCGACTCAAGTCGGGAACGATGACCCTGTTGGTGAGACAGGTGGCCGCGCGCACCGCGTGCACTGCAGCGATCCACCCGCATAAGTCTGGGATTAATGCCCCCTCCCTCTCCCGCTCCCCTCCACGACCCCCCATTAATTTCGGTCTCCCCTCCGCCGCTGCTGCATCGCTAGGTGGACGGTCGAGGCGGTATTTTTCTCATGCACGCGCCGGTTTAGCCCCTCGGGTAGCATAGGGTCGTACAGCTTCGCTATAGGGACCCAAGGGTAGCTCGCGCGGCGGCTGGGTGCGCGTCAGGCAGAGGCACGGCGCACCCGCACGCCCGCACGGTCTTGGTGGCCTTCACGCACACCTGTCCCGCCAGCTATCCGTTTTATTTCCGCATCCGCGTGCGTGTTCGGGGCCTAGGTGGGATGACAGTTCGGAAAAGCCTCTCGCCCTCTCGTAGTACTCCATCGCAGAGGTGTGTGTGTGTGTGTGTGTGTGTGTGTGTGTGTGTGGTGTGTGTGATGTGGCGAGGAAACAATGACAGCGTGGCTCTGCAGTGGCGTAGCCGTTGTGTCGCCGTGTGTCACGTGTGAAAGCAGCTGTATGTAAGTTATGGCCCTGTATGGCTCAGGTGATCCCTCCGTAGTACAGCGCTTGGGCGTGGGGGGTGTGGTGGGGCGGGGCGGGGTGGGGCGTCGGTGTGTGGTGCGCCGCATGCAGCACTGTCGGGGTAGTTTCGGAACGTAATCAAAATGGCGGTTTCCGCCCACATCCCGCACCGCGCACTGCGGGAAACGGATGGTCGTTGATTGCGGTACCGCAAAGTCAATACCAAAACTCTTGAAAAAAAAAAAAATTTAAAAAAAAGGAATACGTAAAAACAGTTGTTTTTTTTGTGTGTGTGTTCGCTGGATTGCAGGGCGAGAGCGGCGCCCTCATCTCATTCTCATTGGTTGGTTCCGTTATTCGCTGTGGCTGAGACTCTTAATACCATCCGCCTCTGAGCTTTCACAAGTCTGCTGTGACATTCACCATTGTGTTCACGGTTTTCTTATTTTAAAGTTTTTCTTTTTTTCTTTCTTTTTTTTTGGCCTTTCAAACCGGCTGTTTAGTGTTGGACGTTGCTCGCGTGCTCAGAGAGCGGCGTCCGCGAGAAACGGTGTTTTGCCGGAGAGCCCTTGGAGGTGCGCGCAGGGACCAAGAGTGTCTTTGTGTGTGTGTTGTGTGTGTGTGTCTGTGTGAGGGAGAGTGAGCGTGTAGAGCACTGCAGCGGCTCTCCTTCCCAAAGCGCCTCTCCACTCTCTCCCCGCCAACCCACTCCAATCCTTACATTCGTTTTGCTGTCCGATATGGCGGTGTTTTCTTTTGTTTTCCCAGCGAAATAAGGGCTTTATGGGCCACACCAAACCGTCTGGTTGGCACTCTGTGTGTGTGTGGAGAGAGAGAGGGAGAGAGAGAGAAGAGAGAGAGAGAGGAGAGAGAGAGACGTGTGTGTGTGTACGTGTACGTGTCTGTGTCTGTGTGTGGTGTGTGGGAGAGCTGGTGGCGGCACAGTTTTGCGGTGGACGAGTGGGGCGTGGAACGTAGTATCGCTCCAACTCGGATTAACTGCCCCAGTCGGGGCCGCCCCACCCCCTCCTGCAGCGCACTCCAGCGAAGACAGCGAGGCACACACAAAGGACCAAGGGGGGGGGGGAGGACTGACGTGGAGGTCGCCGAATCCTGACCTCCGCCGCTCGACACCCTGCACTGCGCTGCAGCTCGCTGCTGCCGCCGACTTGGATTTGAAGCGGAGGAAAGTTTTGCCCCTTTTTCGTCCAGGTAGCGCCGCTGCGACGCAATTTGCGCCCTTTGCGCGGCGCCCCTTCAAATTACACTCCGTTTGCTGATGCCCCGCCTCGCTAACGCGTTAAATGTTTGCCGACGGCGCGCCCTCTGCGCTGCCCCCCCCCTCCCCCCGCGCGCGCGCGGGTTGCCCATTCGGCGGCGCCGCTGCCTCGCGCATGCACTATCACGGCTACCTAATGTACGACTCAAAGGGTCGGAAGTGAGGCCGTGCCCTTCGCGCTGTGCGGCGCGGCGTGCCTTGTATCTCAGGGCAGCGGCAGGCCCTTGCCCCCTGAGGCGCCCTGCCCTGCCCTGGCCGTGCCGTGCCGCGCCGCGCGCCTTGCTTCCAGATGCTCGAGCTCCCTCCAGGGGTTTGCTCTGGAGCTGCTGGACAGCCCCTTTCTCCTGGCCGCGCCTCGGGCCGTCGAGGAGGGAAATGGACTATGGTCCCGGGATGGACGGCGAGGTCCGGCGAGGGCCGGCGCCGCCGGATTCATGGCCGCAGGATCACCCGGGTGACCCCCCCGGCTCTCACTTTTCCAAGCGCTACCCTCGCAGCGAGCGCCCCGCCCCACAGTGGGTCAGAAGACCGTTTAGGCGGCCACAATCCCAGACGCGTTTTGGGCTCCAGGAGTTGCTTCATGGGGCTCGAATCGAACGTGCAACCCCACTGCTCTCCGAACGAGGAATCCATTGGTGGGGTCACACGTTCGATTCGGAGTCCCGCTTATTGACACTGGAGCTCAAAACGCGTCAAGAATTTTTATCCGCCTCAACGGTCGTCTGACCCCACTGTGCGGCCCGCCCCGCCCCGCCCGGCGGACTCGAAGGACCCACTTAGCCCTGCTCCCCTCACGCATAGTAACTCTTGGGCCCTCCGGCCTGCCTGGCCCTGCCCGGCCCACTGGGGGCGTTAATTCGGACGATATGTCCCCGCGGCCGACGGACAGTCGGACAGACAGACAGACGGGCATGCGGCCAGACAGACAGACGCTACTTGCCCAGTCCCGCCGCGGGGATCGCAGCAAAGTAGTTCCGTTTCCGGCCCGCTATTTATGCTCGAGCCTCTGTCATTTCGGCTGGTCGGGCGATGAATAAAGTAATTTCCCCGGCCGCTGTGCCGCCGAGCAGCCGGTTCCTCCTCGCTGGCTGCCAGGATGGAGGACCGCGGCCGGAGGCGACAGATCGTCGCCCCATGAGATGACTATTAGAGCGCTGGGTTGATCCCGGCTGTCCGCAGGCACAGAGCAGCAGTGCTTCGGAATCTATCGCCCCCCCCCCCTCCTCCTGTCCCACCATCCGCTCCACGCCGCCGCCGGTCCGCCGCGCGCCCCGCTACTCTATCTTTCCACCTGACTGTCCACAATCCTCCCCTGTTTGCCTTGTTCATGTTTTAGTGTCTCCGCGCCAAGCCCCCCTCTCCATCGTGCCCACTGTGCGCCACTGTGCGCCCACTGCGCGGCCCTCTGTGCCCGCTAATAGTAGTTGGCCCGCGCGCCTCTGTCAGCTGCGCTGCATCCATTTGTCGGCCTGTATCTCCTCGCCCGCCTCATAAGAACCGATCCATCGCGGCGGCGGCAGGACGACCCGGAGGACTCCGGGAATCGCAGGCCGCGCGGCCGGACGAATAACTCATCCGGTTTCAGCCGCCGGAGAAGGAGGAGGGCCCGGAACGCGGAGCCGGAAACTTTGGCGCCGATGAGATAGGGACTTCTCACTCTTCACGCCGCCCGGCAGAACAGCGACCGCTCTCTGTCGCGCCCCAGCGCACAGTGGGCCAGAAGACCGGTGGAGGCGGACAAACACTCTAGACGCGTTTTGAACCCCAGAGCCGCTAAATGGGACTTGGATTTAACGTGTGACCCCACCAATGGATTCCTCGTTCGGAGAGCAAATCTATTGGTGAGGTCACAACGTCCTGTTCGAGTCCCATTTAGCGACTCTGGAGCTCAAAACGCGTCTAGAGTTGCAGCCGGCCGCGCCCGTCTTCTGGCCCACTGTGCCCAGCGGCCCCAGCGGCGCCTCCGGTTGACGCGGCGCGCGAACAGTGAGGCGGCCTCTTATCTGGGGGCTGCGCCGCGCCGCGCCGCCAGCACCGCGACGTGCAGGCAGGCCGGCAGGGGGGTCGAACGTGGCGCAGTGCAGTCCGAGTGGTGGAGGGCCGCCCGCTGCCAGCTCGGCCAGGGCGGCCAGGCAATTAGAGCCCCACTTGGTGTCCGGCGCGCGTGCGCCCGGCTCGCCCTCGCCTCGCCCTCGCCCCGCGCGCGGCTCCGAGGAGGCGGGTGCTAAGCCCGCCAAGAGGTTGTGTCGAGGCCGCTAATGGGGCGGCAGAGGCCGTGGCTCCAGTGGCGGGGCGGCGGGGCCGAGGCCATCCCGCAGGGGCGGGGCCAGACGGAGGAGCAACCCTTCAGCCGGGCCTCGCGCAGTGGGCCCAGAAGACCCTCTCCGGCGGACAAAACTCTGGACCCGTTTTGAGCTGCACAATCGCTAAACAGGACTCGGACCGAACGTGTGACCCTACCAATGGAATCCTCGCTAGGAGAGAAATCCATCGGTTGGGTCACACGTTCAGTTAGAGTCCCATTTAGCGACTCTGGAGGTCAAAACCCGTCCGGGATTTTGACCGCCACCACCGGTCGTCTGGCCCACTGTGCCTCGGCTGGGCCCGCGGAACGGCGGCGGGACGGCGGCGGAATGGTGGGCCCGTTCATTATGACGACGCTAACTACAAGCCCCAACGTCTCTTGCCGGAGATAGTGCGCGGTGTAGTTTGTGGGGGAGAGGCCGCCCTCCGGCAACTCGACCATTTTCTTCCTGTTTCGCGCTCTATTTTGATGAAAAATTTTGTACCCTTCTTGCTTCTTAACCTGTTACATTTCCTCCTAAAATGATAAAGAGGACGAAAATTCAGATGCTGCGCCGCTGTGGGGATTCGAACCCGCGCCCTCAGTCGGGCCTCGCGAGCCTGGCACGTATTTGTCCTTCCAGCTCCAGTCCCTCCAGTCCTTCGACGCCTAATGGCTTTCTGACGACGGCGCGCGACGCACGCCTCGCGACGCGGTGTCGACGGAAACCACCGGGCTGGCTCCGGACCGTGGTTTCCCAGAGTTCTTGTCTCTCTCGTCGGGCGTTCCGTCTTGCGAGACGCGGCGGGGATGGAGCGACAGAGCGCCCGAGTCGCTCTGCAGCGTGTGGAGGCATGACGATCGACGCCAAGATCTCTGCAGGGATTTGCCGCCCCGAGGCCCCCATGCGTGCCCCGCCGCCACGCCTCACTCCTACGCTGTCCCACTGTGCGGGCTCACTTTTCCAATCTCACTCTTGAGCTGTTTGCGTGTTTCTGAGGGAGCGCGCGTTAAGGGAGGTGCGAGCCGCGCGCGTGCCGGTTAACTGTGTGGGTGGATGGCGGGTAGGCCTCACAGTGGGCCGGAAGACCGCGGTATGCGGCCAAAACTACAGACGCTTTTAGAGCTCCAGAGTCGCTACATGGGACTCGAACCGATCGTGTGACCCCCCACCAATGGATTGCTCTCCGAACGAGGAATCAATTATTCGGGTCACACGTTCGGCTCGAGTCCTTCTAAGCGACTCTGGAGCTCTAAACGCGTCTTAGAATTTTGGCCGCCTTCGCCGCCGGTCTTCTGGCCCACTGTGCGCCTCGGCTCGGCTGAGACGTGGGTGGCACGTGTAGATAGGGGCTGCATACACTGCCATCCATGCGAGAGCACGGCCTCTGTGCCTTCCAGTGTGCCCCCCGGGGCCCGCTCGGTTCCTTGGTGACGCGGCTCACCAGCATGGACGGCTAAATGGCCCGGCCGTGCCGGGGGCGCGGCGGGTTCGATACCCTGCGGTGGCGCAGTGCGTGGTTTTTGTTTTGTATTCCAGCCTCATCTGCTGCGAGAATAATACTTTTATCGATGCCGCTAAGCTGCCGCCGCCACGCCCCGCCGCCCAGCCACGCCCCGCCACGCCCCGCCACGCCCCGCCACGCCCCGCCACGCCCCGCCACGCCCCGCCCCGGCACGCCCTGCCGCCCCGCCACGCCTGGGCACGTCCCACTGTGCGCCCCCCGCTCATGTTCAAGGAGAGGCTGCGCGGATGAGGCGCCGTCGCAGGGAATATTTAAGCGGAAAAATCTTGTTACCCTTTGGGTGCCACCCGCGCGACGGCCCGCCACGCCGCCGGGGAGACTTCATCCGAAACAAAGCCGATTAAAATGATTTCGTTATTTTATCCGAAAATTATTCTAGGCCCGTTTGGGACGCGCAGGATTAGCAGAAGTCCCCTCTCCTCATCTCTCCCTTTTTGCTGGGCTTTAATTTTTCAATTTTCAATTATTATTTAAGTTTGATGTTGTTTCAGCCGCAGCGGGTTGTTGTGTTCTTCCTCCTGCTTGTCGCGCTGCCGCACGGCCGTGGCGCAGCCTGTTCGTCGTGACATTGATGGCTGTGTCGGACGGACAGACAGACAGAAGACAGACAGATAGACAGACAGACAGACAGACGGTCTTACCCAGTCATGATAAATGCGTCCTGGCAACACATTTTTTTTCTGCTTTGCATCAAACTACAACGCGAATCTCTGCACTTCGCGTGTGTGCGTGCGTGCGCGGACGCTCTCAGACCACGCAATCCTTTCCGCATGCAGAGAGCGAGCGACCACATCGGAATATAGCGAGCCACGCGGGGATCGGTGGGGACGGGAAAGAAGGGGAAGGGGGGGGGGAGTCCCAGGAGTGTGGAACATTGTCGGTCAACACAGAGTGCCGCGCTCGAAGTGGTTTCTTGTAAAGCACACGCGATATCCGGAAAAAAAAGAGAGGGAAAGAGAACACACAGTACCGAATAGGTTACTGCTGGTTCGGTTTGCAGGCTGTGTGAGGTTGCGGTGGGGGCTTGATTAACTGATACTCGTCGGGGGGGGGGGGGGGGAGCGTAGTACCCGCACAGCGTGGCAACAACGGGCGTGCGATTGATGTCTTGAATGACGACGTACACGGCGCGCTACAAGCGGTGACGTCGTGTCGGAGCTTGTTGCTAAATGGTTCGCGGTCGTTGCGTGCTCCGGGCGAGCGCGCGTGACAAGACGCACGGCCGTGAGAGCGCGGGGGCGTGTGCTGTGGTGGGGCTGTTCTGCGCCCCCCTGCCGGACACAGGTAAGCCAGCAGCGAAGCACTGCTCCCTCACCTCCGACACCCTGTGAAAAATTTTGGGACCAATCCGGGATCACACGTTCGGTTCGAGTCCCATTTAGTGACTCTGGACCTCAAAACGCGTCTAGAATTTTGGCCGCCTCAACGGTCTTCTGGGCCAACGTGCGCCGGGCCCCCGGCTCCAGCCGAGGCTCTGTCCGGCCCTGCCAGTGTACACGGCTCCGCCATTAGCCCAACGGCCGTCAAGTCACAGCGCCGGCCGCACCGCGCCGCACCGCACTGCGCGGCCGGGTCAACGCGGGTTGATGATTCACTTATCCGCACTAAGGGTTTTTTCGTGATTCGCCCGCCGTGTAACAACTCTATGCCGCTTTCCGCGCGGCTGCAGTGGGGCCGGCGTGCCGTCCTGAGGGCTTGGAGAAGGCCTTGGAAGGCGCACTTCCACGCCGCGAACACGGGGAGCATTGACTTGGCCGGTCGGGCGTTGGCCTCCACGTCAAACGGGGCTCTGGAATCGCGGAGGTGCACGAAATGCAAGAAAGGAGTTAATGGAATAATTTAGCCGCGGTCGCGCTCATTCTCTCTCTCTCTCTCTCTCTCTCTCTCTCTCTCTCTCTCTCTCTCTCTCTCTCTCTCTCTCTCTCTCTCTCTCTCTCTCTCTCTCTCTCTCTCTCTCTCTCTCTCTCTCTCTCTCTCTCTCTCTCTCTCTCTCTCATATATTCGTGGGGCGGCGGTGTGAGAGAGAGACGGAGAGCGACGCTGCGCGCGGAATCAGTCCCCAGTGCGCGCGCCACTGTGTGACGGCAGTGAAAGGCCCGCGGCACAAAGGCGACATCGAGCGCCTTGAGGGGGAGAGAGAGAGAGAGAGAGAGAGAGAGAGAGAGAGAGAGAGAGAGAGAGAGAGAGAGAGAGAGAGAGAGAGAGAGAGAGAGAGAGAGAGAGAGAGAGAGAGAGAGAGAGAGGTTGGGACGGACAGTCGCCCTCCTGAAGCAGCGGGACCAAGTAAAACTGCTTCAGCAAAAAGCGCAAAGCAGCGAGGAATTTTTTCATAAACTTGTGGCGGAGGGGTTCTGAAAATTAGCATACGTGTGTCCCACTTCTCTCCGGCGGGTGTTTGCAGGCCTGTCGGCGAATCTAATACCGAGCTTCACGTCGAAGCCGCGGCAGCCCACCTCAATATAAATGCGCCCTTCCCGACCCCGCTGGCATCTCTCGAGTGGGCGACGGCAGGGCCCGCCCAGATTGGAACCCCCTCCCCCTTCCACTGTGCTGTGTACATATCTTGACACAACCTCCCCGCGACCCTCCGTGGCTCCATGGCCCGTGCGGGGCGGCGGGCGGGACAGACCGAGCTGGCCGCAGAGATCTTCCTGAGCCCGCAGCAGGCAGGCCGAGGCAGGCAGGTGGAGCTGGCGGGCAGGAGGCCTCGCGACCTGTCCTCCGTTGGCTCTGTCTCGCAAATCTTGAGGAATGTATGTCCGTGTTGACATCCCGCGCTGGAGCTCCTGGAGCGCCTCGCTGGAGCGAAGATTGTGCCTCGCCATGCCACTGTGGGCCAGAGAACGGGTGGAGGCGGTTAAAATCCCGGACAGGTTTTGAGCTCCAGTGTCGCTAAATGAGACTAGAATCGAACGTGTGACCCCGCCAATGCATTGCTCTCCAAACGAGGAATCCATTGGTAGGGTCACAGGTTCAATTCGAGTCCCTTTAGCGACTCTGGAGCTCAAAACGCGTCAGGTACAACCGCCTCCACCGGTCTTCTGGCCCACTGTGCGTGTAGCCCCGGATAGTGCCTGGGCTTGCTTGGCTCGGTGCGACAGATCCCGCAAACCCCATTCGTCTCGCGGGGCGGCTCCGTGTTTAAAGTTAGATTTGTTTCCTTGTTCGGATGCCGCGCGTTAATTCGAGTTGCGCGCGCGTCCCCCTCGCTGGGAGAGCCGCCGGATGTTTTGTTTGGTGTGACGTCGTCGTCCCAGTCTGCGGTTAGTTTGGCCTAGCGCCGCAGGCTACCTCCTTTTTGGTGTCTTCTTTTTTTTCGCTCTGGAAAGAGAGTCAGTGTTCCAGGCGGAAATTTCCAGGGGCGGGTGTCCAGGTTCGCTCGCTGACCTGACGGCTTGCATTATAATTACGCTCGGCGCCGCGGGAGCGTGAAGCGTGAAACTCCGCCCGCTGTGTCATTTTTATAACAGCGCTCGGGTCGTATTTTCCGTGGCCTCGGCTTTTTCGCCCCTTTGATGTTCCACGTTGCACGGGTGCAGCCACAATGCACCGGGTCCGCATCGGCGACGTGTTTTTGCCTCTCGACGACCGGAGAGGGGGGGGGGGGGCGGCGGCCCACCCACCGTACGCTTCTCTGGGGCTTTTGTCCGGCGATGCATGTTAGTGACCTACATGGCCCCCACATCGGTGGACGCGGGCCTCCGACCGGCGCACAGTGGGCCAGAAAACTCTAGAAGTGTTTTGATCACCAGAGTCGCTAAATAGGACTCAAATTGAACGTGTGCGTGTGACCCCCACCAATAGAATCCTCGTTCGGAGAGCAATCCATTGGTGGGGTCACACGTTCGGTACGAGCCCAATTTAGAGAATCAGGAGCTCAAAACCCGTCGAGGATTTTGACCGCCTCGACCGGTCTTCTGGCCCACTGTGCGGCGGCTGCAGGACCAGGGTGGCGGGCGTAGTGCTGGGCCGCTGGGGCGGCCGGGTGCAGTCAGCTGTGTGCTCGGCACACTGTGCCCGGCCGGTAGCGAGCTCGCAGCCACCGGAGAGAGAGAGAGAGAGAGAGAGAGAGAGAGAGAGAGAGAGAGAGAGAGAGAGAGAGAGAGAGAGAGAGAGGGGGTGACGTAAGAGGAGGGTGGACTCTCCGGGGACGGCCGGAATCAATCGTGACACGGGCAACGCGGGCGGAAGAGAGGCAGTCCCGGCGGCCGGGCAGGTGCAGCCGAGAAGGAGCGGAGCCAAAAGGGTTCGCCAACTTTGTTTGCCTCCCTCGTTGGCTGATGAGTCGGCCCCACACCGCGACACTGCTGCACTGCAGCGCGGCTCGCTCGTCATGTGCCTGAGCCGAGCGCCGCTCGAGCGCACAGTGGGCGCGGCCGGACAAGATTCTAGCCGCGGAACTGAGCTCCAGAGTCGCTTAATGGGACTCGAACCGAACGTGTGACCCCCACCAATGGATTGCTCTCATAACGAGGAATCCATTCGTTGGGTCACACGTTCGATTCGAGTCCCATGAAGCGACTCTGGAGCTCAAAACGCGTTTGGACTTTCAGCCGGCTACGCCGGTCTTCTGGCTCACTGTGCGGCGGCGCCGGCAGCAAAGCTGCTGCTGCTGCTGCTGCTGCTGCTGCTGCTGCTGCTGCAGCCGGTGCGCCGGGACAAGGACGCCGTCGCTCGTGAAATATTTTAACACCCTCTCCTCGCTGGGTGGCGTTGCGCGGACCGCCGCCCCTCGGGAGCGCTAGCTAGCAGCGCCAGCCAGCTCACACCTCGGCGCATGACGAACATGACACCGCGCGCCTCAACTTCAGTTATTTTTAAGCGGCGCAGTAACTCGCGCGGGCGAGGCAGGGCAAATGGGCCGGAAGACCGGTGGAGGCGGTCAAAATTCATGACGGGTTTGGAGCTCCAGCGCGGTAAATGGGACTCGAAACGAACGTGTGACCCCCACCAATAGATAGGTCTTCGAACATGGACTCCATTGGTGGGGGTCACACGTTCGGTTCGTGTCCCATTTACCGACTCTGGCGCTCAAAACGCGTCTTGAATTTTGGACACCTTCTTCGTGGTCTTCTGGCCCACTGTGCGGGGCGGGGCGCAAAGGAAAACAGCGATTACTTACTGAAGGCGGCTGGCGGCCCGGCGGTGCGGCGAGGCCACGCAGCGCTGCTGGCTGGTTCAACTTTTCAGCATTACGTTCGCTCCCTTTGTCGTCCGCGAGTAGAGCGAATGGGTGCGGGGCGTCGCGACGTCGCTGCCGCTGTGACGCGCGAGGCGCCGCCGTCGGTTTCATGCTGTGCGCGCCATGCCGCGGCCAAAACAAGCAAACACGCACGAAAAAAAACGAAGCAGTCCCTGCCTGGGTTTGTTCGTTGTCCGCGCAGCGGACAGTGGGACAGAAAGTGGGGCAGGTGGTTGAATTCTAGACTCGTTTTGAGCTCCAGAGTCGCTTGACAGGACTCGAAGCGAACGTGTGACCCCACCAATGGATTGCTCTCCACACGAGGAATCCATTGGTGGGGTCACGCGTTCGATTCTATAGTCCCATTTAGCGACTCCGGAGCTCAAAACGTGTCCGGGGTTTCTTCGGCCGCCTCAACGGTCTTCTGACCCACTGTGC
>CM060088.1:9150654-9233154 GCA_030522485.1 Stenchaetothrips biformis | reverse complement strand
TGCAGCAGCTGGCGGGGCCCATCCGGTCGCCCTAATAGGGTCATCGGCGAGGTGAAGGCTGCCAGGCCGGCGGCGCCCTCGTCCTCCAGGACAAAGTTTCCGCAGCGTCCTGGTGACCGGGGGGGCACACTGCCCCCGCCCCACCGCGTTGCCTTGCGGTGCTGCCAGCTGCAAAAAGGGGTCATGACCGGCCGTAAAAGTAAAAAGGCGCGGCGTCACACAGTGGGTCGGAAGACCGTCGAGGCGGCCAAAATTCTAGACGCCTTTTGAGCTCCAGAGTCGCTAAATGGGACCCGAATCGAACGTGTGACCCCACCAATGGTTTCCTCGTCCGGAGAGCGATCCATTGGTGGGATCACACGTTCGATGCGAGTCCCATTTAGCGACTCAGGAGCCTCTAAACGCGTCTAGAATTTTGTCCGCCTCAACGGTCTTCTGACCCTCTGTGCGTCGTCGGCGTCCTGGTGGCCGCCGAGCCCACCCCCCGGTCCTGGGGCGCGAAGCGAGCGCGAAGGGCACGCCGGTGACTAAGCTGGTGCGCGACCGGCGTCGCGTGACCGCCGTGACCGAGTCGGCCGCGTCGCCGCGGTTTAGTTTCCAGTCTCGCTTTGTTTTACGAGCATGTGTCGCCGTAGTCCGCGCCGAGGTTTCGTCATGAAAGTGGTGGCGTGGTTGATGTGCTGCACGACCGCGCGGTGTTTTATTTTTCATCTACGGAAACGACACTTAAAATGTAACGTTTTTGTCCGGGAAAGAACCAGTTGGATGGGAATCCAGCGGCAACTAAGTCTTTTCCGCAGCATATCGGCATAGCTTAGTCTTTGTCCCCTAAAGGTGTAGATTTTGACTGTCTGTTGTTTATTTCTTGCAGTGGACTGGAGATGCCGGAGGCGAATCGCTGCTGCAGCATAACAGGTACGTCATCTTGAACAGCCTCTCGCTTGGCGGGGCGCCGACAATCCTCTTACATTAGCTATTGAGAGCGAGCGGCGCGCGCGGCGTGCAGGCCGCCGCACGGTCCGCAGCGCGGGCTTACGAAACTGGAAAATCGGGATATCAACATCAACACACATTGAGGGACGAACAATGGCCTAGAGTCGATATCCTCTGAAACACCTACTGGGAGAGAGAGAGAGAGGAGAGAGAAAGGGAGGGGGAGAAGGGGACAGAGGGAGCGCTGTTGGGATTCGTCTGGTTCATTCCCTATATCGGGACAGCAGGGGACACAATAATGTAATGTGGACTCGATGTGGGAAGCCGGGGGTTTCATTTGTAACGACGGCAGCAGTTGATCGCACGAGCTGCTGTTTTCGTTTGCAGTGTACTTGGGGGACAGGAAGCTGGATTTCTCTGGAGGCATTCAGGGTGGCCGGTCGGGGCCTCATTTCCCTTGGAAAGCAGCATTCCTGACGCGACACCTGTTCGGAAACCTTGTCGCCGTGTGGCCTCCTCGGCCGCCGGTCCTGGGCCGGCCCGGGTTCAACTCTCGGTTTTATTCAAGTCGCTTTTTTTGCTTCTTTTTTTTTTCTTTTTTTCGACGCGCCTCGGCCTGTCAAGCCGGGGAACAGTAAGTGTCTCCGGCGGAATGAAATTCCGAGCAGGCTTTCGGTTTGTACGCGTCGCCGCGTCGCGACGCCAAGGTCGGGACCGGGTCAGCGGGCCACCCGGCGCAATGGACGGCGTTTGTCTCGCCGACGGCGTCCTCCCGACGCCGAGGCCCCGACGCCGAGGCCCCGACGCCGAGGCGCACGTGGTCTGGGCAGGATGCGGGCTGTCGGCGACCTGTCTGCGACCTCCCCTTCCGCCTGCCAGGCCAGGGACTTTGCCTCCTCTCCAAAGTTTGGCCGCTCACAAGCACGCCGCGCGCCGCGCGCCGCCCCGGGCAGTCTCGGCCGGTGGAAGGCCTGGCCGAAAACCGAGTGGAGAGTGGAGGTTCCGACATGAGCCGCAACGCACAGTGGGTCAGCAGCCCGTTGCTAAATGCGACTCGAATCGAACGCGTGACCCCACCAATGGATTCCTTGTTCTAAGAGCAATCCACTAGTCGGGTCACACGCTCGATTCGAGTCCCATTTAGCGACTCTGGAGCTCAAAAGGAGTCTTGAATTTTGGCCGGCGCCGGCCCACTGTGCGCCGGTAGTCCGCTAAGGGCCACGCGAAGCGCCCGACGACGGCGGGGTAGGCAACCCGACGACGGCCGCGTCCAGCGGGCGGCTCAGCCCGAACACCGCGGGGGCGACGCGCCGCTGCCGGCGACGGGACCACCATCGTCGCGCTTTTCATGACAAGTTATTGGTGGCGAAATGGGGCTTTGTCTGGCCAGCAACCAACTCGGGCAGCAAAGCCAACCGCTCCTGTGTGTGTGTGTGGGGGGGGGGGGGGTAAGTGAGAGAGACTGCGGGGGGCTTCGCCCCCGCTGCTGCCGGCCGAGTTGATTTTCTGTGATTGGAGGGGCGTCTAGTCGGGGGGCGGCGGCGGGCTCTGCCACGGGGGGATTCGCTGCGGTCCCGACGCCCGTGCCACGCCACGCCACGCTGTCCTCGGAGCTCCGGAGCAGATATCAGCGTGATTAAGTTTTCATTGTCCTTGTCCCCTTCGGCCCGCTCCGGCTTCTCCACTGGTGCCGCTGCTTCAAGTCCACAATTAGCTCTGCGGCCCCGCAAGCCCTCTCGTCCCCAAACAGCACCCGAGTGAGTTCTCCCACTCTCTCTCTCTCTCTCTCTCTCTCTCTCTCTCTCTCTCTCTCTCTCTCTCTCTCTCTCTCTCTCTCTCTCTCTCTCTCTCTCCCTCCCTCCCTCTCTCTCTGTCTTTCTTTCTTTCTTTCTCCTTTTCTCTGGCGCCGCCAAAGCCCCATCGATTTACTCGCATCGCCGCGCGCCTCTTTTCAAACTTAGTTTAAGTGCTTCGCGGGCAAAAATGCCATTCAGGGTGTTTTTCCATCCACCGGGTTTCCCCGCTCCGCTTTTTCATCAGCGGCTTCACTTTCTGCTGTCGCGCACAGTTTGTCACTGCATGGCTGAACGACTGAACGACGGGTGGACTGCAAAAACGGAAAAGCTGGATCCGCGCGCGCTCCTCAATTGGCTCGCTTTTGTTTAAGCGATGTTGATCCGCGGCGGACCAAAGCCGAGTGTGCCACACGGCACAGTGGGCCACTGAGCACGGGCGCGGCGGCGGGCGATTGGGTGTCACGTGACACCGACCAAAGCGGCCAAAGCGGCCGGCCCTGTCCGGACTCGGACTCGGACGGCCCCGCTGACATCTGACAACGCGGCGCTGCTGTCCGGCGGCAGCGCTGTCCGACCCCCTGCCGGCCCACTGTGCGCCGGCCGCCCCTTGCGCGCGCACCTGAGGACACGGCAAACACACGGGGGGGCGCCGAGATTGGTCGCCCGCGAAAGTTTTTGGCGCGGAAAGTTGGCAGTGGCGGCGGCGCGGCGAAAACGCGCGCGGGAAATCGGATATTTACCGGAAACGGCGATACCGCGCGCAGCCGGCCGGCCCGCCTCCGGGCGATGATATCGTTTCAATTGGCAAGTTGGTAATGGCGTGTTGACTTGGAACTCGGCCCAATCATCGTGGAGTGAGTTCGCCCGCAGGTGCGAGTGGACCTCAAGACGAATGTCTGGCGGCTCGAAACTCGATTTTGGCGCGACTAATAGGCTGGCCGTTACCCAGGCCAGGCAAGCCTGACCGACCTAATGGCCCTCGCGGTGGCCGCCCTGAGAATGCGCACACTCCCTTAATATTACCCTCATTATTCTAAAAATTTCCCGCGCTGTTCCGAAGAAGGGAACGCCGAGCGGGTCCTCTGCGGGGGGGGGGGGGGGGGGGGGGCTGAGCGCTGTGCGCGTGCGCACAGTGGGCCAGAGGACCGGTGGAGGCGGTCAAAATCCCGGACGCGTTTTGAGCTCCAGAGTCGCTCGAGAGGGCTCGAACCGAACGGTTGACCCCACCAATGGATTGCTCTCCGAAAGAGGAATCCATCGGTGGGGTCACGCGTTTGGTTCGAGTCTGTCTGGTGACTGCGGCGCTCAAGACGCCGTCTAGAGTTTCCACCGCGTCCGCCAGTCTTCTGGCCCACTGTGGTGCGCAGACAGCTCCGCCGGGGTTATCACTGCAGCCTCCCTTCCATTCTTTCGTGGCCATAACTCATCGCCTATAGAAAATTCTTGGCCGCACTTTGACCGCATTACTGGGCCCGGCACGGCCGGAATCGCTAGCGCACGCGTGTCCTGCTTCCTTCCGACCTGTTGGCAGTGTAGGCGTTATTAGCCAGTCCTGTGACGGACACACCTGTGTCCTCTTAGCGCCGTCCTCGGGGACACGGCCGTCCGGCCCTTCTTTCGTGTCCCTGTCCCTTCAGGCCGGGACGAGAGAGAGACAGAGAGACAGACAGACGGACAGACGGACAGACAGAGAAGGGGGGACGGAGCGAGAAAGCGAGTGGGGGCCCCTGGAGCTTTGCAGTTGCGGTTTAACCAGAATGAATAATTTGGCTCAGGGCTGCAACTGGCCCGCCCGCCACCGCCGTGGTGTGCGACTGGGGTTCGCGCAAGGCCGCCGACTCAGGCCGGCTCGAAGGGCCGTAACTGCTCGGGTCGCACGATACGGCCCTTTGCCGGAACTAGGGGGCTGAAGGGCCGCTGTGGTCCTCCGCGCTGCCGTCCTCTGCGGCTCAAATTAAATATTTTGCCGGCGGCCGGGCCTGCATCGCCCTGGGGGAAATCTCGGCAGTGGTAATCCATTAGTAAAGTTGCTGCAATAGTTGTAGTCGGGGCCGGCCGGGCTGGGCTGGGATGGGATGGGATTGTCTGCGGAGGATGAAAAGGCGCCGCCGGTTTGCCACAGTTCAGCGGTGCAGAGTGCGGCGGTATCGTTTCGACATGAGTCGCGTTGTGTACACCGCTTATGCGCGTGTTCGGGGCCGAGCCGAGCACAGTGGGCCAAAAGACCGGAGCAGGCGGGCAGAACTCTAGACGCGGTTTGGGCTCCAGAGTCGCCAAATGGGACTCGAACCGAATGTTGTGACCCCACCAATGTAGATTGGTCTCCGAACGAGGAATCTACTATATTGGTGGGGTCACACGTTTGCTATAAGTCCTGTCTGGCGAGTCTGGAGCTCAAAACGCGTCCAGAGTTTTTGCCGCCTGCGCCGGTCCTCTGGCCCACTGTGCGAGCCGTGCCGAGCCTAGCCGAGCCCAGAGTTCGCAGGCGGACTCTTGCGAAATCTGGAATTTGTCCAAGTTTCGGACGGACCGCCAGTGAATTCCGGGCGCCGGAGTCGGAATGCCTTTGGTCGCGGTGGGCCCGCGCCCTTCGCGGCGGCAGGACACTTTGCAGTGGCACACCACCGCCCCGCCCCGCCCCACCCCGCCCCGCCCCGCCCCGTCCCGCCCCGCCTCGCCGCGGAGACGCTGCGCCCGAATCCCTACTCTCCTTGACTTGAGTGTCACCGTCACCGTAAAAGCACAACACAGTGGCAGTGACGTACTGCCGCGGCCGAGCCGGGTCCCGGGTCGCGGCGGCGCCGTTAGCCTAGACGACGCCAACGTCGGATCGGGCTTACGTCTTTAAAAATAATGTGGAATGGAAGGAACGGCGTTTCCTGCGCGGGTGGGTTCTCCCTTCAGTGAGACTGCCCTGCGCACAGTGGGCCAGACGTCTGGTGGAGCTGGCGGTCGCGTCCGTGATTTTGACCGCCTCCACCGGTCGTCCGGCCCACTGTACTCGCGGTGGCGGCGGGGCGGCCTGGCATGCGCGGCGGCCTCAAAGTTTTAAATCGAAGGTATTTGGCCGGCCGTTGGAGAGTCAGCCTCATTTCCCCCCGATAAGAGGCGGGCGACAAGTGGTGGGGTTCGCGGCAAGTTGGAGAGAGAGAGAGAGGGGGGGGGGATGTCCCAAGTTGTTGTGGCAGGACAATGCGAGCGTCGTAACGCTGAAGCGGCCGAAGCGAGGCGACGATAGTGACTTTTCGCCGTGGAAGATTTCTATCTCGGCTGTGTGCACAAAACGGGTCGCACGACGCCGGCCTCAGACAGATAAGGAAGGCCAGGAGAGAGAGAGAGAGAGAGAGAGAGAGAGAGAGAGAGAGAGAGAGAGAGAGAGAGAGAGAGAGAGAGAGAGAGAGAGAGAGAGAGAGAGAGAGAGGACCATTTCAAATGAGCTCTTCATTAGAGTCGCATGAACGCGTCACCTGGCCGCACACTCGCCGCCTGGTCGCTGGCCACAACATCAAAGGCAGCCTACCCCGCGATCTCTGGGAGTCCGGCCAGAATCACACATAAAGCGCGGCGCCTTACCTCCAGCCCCCTCCTCGTACAATGCTGCCTTTTCAACTCTTTCAACCGGCGTTGGGCCCCCTATCCCTCGAGGCCCTGCCTGCCCGCCTGCCTGCCCGCCTGCCTGCCTGCCTTCCTGCCTGCCTGCTCGCTCCTTTCTCTGAGCCAGTAAGTCTTCTTTGCGGAGACTCAGCTCCCTTTCTTCGGCTTGCGAAGTGTGTCGCCAGAAGGAGGCAGTCGGTCTGTCTGTCTCTGTCTATCGATTGCTGACCCATGTGGCTCCCCTCGGTTTTGCAACCGAGAGGAAGAGAGACGAGGGCAAAAAAAAAAAAAAAAACGCATTTATTCCCATTTGCTCGCGGTCCTTTGTGAAGGAGTTGCCGCTAACCAGTTCGACCGGTGGGCCGCTGCCGCTGTGCTCCACCAAGGACTTCATGGCGCTCCATGGCGGCCCCCTACCCCGTGCCCGGAGGGCGAGGTAGACCTCGCTGCCCTTGTGGCGTAGAGTAACATTTTATTATTCGTTATAATGGCGTGTAAAAAAAATCGGTGCCATGGAATGTTTTTGAGTAACTTCAATCAATCTCACATTTTAGGCCAGGCAACTGGAATGAAAGAACTCCCTAAAATAGCTTTAGTTCGTGTCGATGGTCGCTGGACTCGGCCGGTGCAGCTCAAGTATTCATGGCGCTAGAGCGGCGGGACGACGACGCACCACGACGCGATTCACTATTATTTCAAAAGAGAGAGAGAGAGAGAGAGAGAGAGAGAGAGAGAGAGAGAGAGAGAGAGAGAGAGAGAGAGAGAGAGAGAGAGAGAGAGAGAGAGAGACCCCCGAAAAACAAGGCCTTTTTTTGTGAGCGAGGTGTGCGGGCGTCGGCGGCGGTGCGGGGCGCCGAGAGGGGAAAGGGGACGCGGCCTCAAATATTAATCAATTTCCCTTTGGTGCGACAAAAGGCCGGCCGGGACAATATGCCGGTTCCTACAGCCGCAGTGCCGCCGCGCTCGGCGTGGCACAGTGGGCCAGAGGAACGGCGCGGGCCGGCCAAAACTCTCGACGCATTTTGTGCTCTAGAGTTGCCAAATAGGACTGAAATCGATCGTGTGACCCCACTAATGAATGCCTCGTTCGGAGAGCTATGTGTTCAAATAATATCCCACGACCACTTTAGAACCTGGCTTCTGACTACGAGTAGTCCGGGTGGATCAGCAAGCCCCAACACGCAGCGAGTCCTTGTGCTCCGTCCCACTGTAACTCCCCCCCCCCCCAGCCAGGCTCCAGCTGCACGCCGCGTTAATTTGTGTCTGGGCAAAACAAACGCGCGTTGCGGAAGGGTTCGGCGAGTTCCAAAAAAACAAAAACATGAGCAGCTGATGGTGGCGTGGCGCCTGTCACTGCTGCTGTTGTTGCTGTGTTGTTGTTGTTGTTGTTGCTGTTGGAGTTGGCGGTGTCATCGCTGTCGTTCTTGACGATACGGGAGGTAGACAACCACCGCGCCGCTCGACACTGCCGCCCTCTGACGTCAGCGGGAAGCACTGCAGCAGAAAAGAGCGGCCGGGAACCACTTTGGCCGCCGCGCCGAGCAGCGTAATCGACGAGAAAATAGACGGAGTAAAAGAAAAAAGGTCGCTCGGAGAAAAGTGGGCCAGGGTTTGGGAGAGAGGGGGGAGAAAGAGAGAGAGAGAGAAAGAGAGAAAGAGAGAGAGAGAGAGAGAGAGAGAGAGAGAGAGAGAGAGAGAGAGAGAGAGAGAGAGAGAGAGAGAGAGAGAAGGTGGCCGAGCGAACGGTACCCGGAAGGTGTTTCGATATAATGTTTACGGCGAGTAATCAGCGGCGCGGCCGAACACAGCAGCGCCGTCCGACCGGGGGCGCTATCGTCTGTCTCACTCGCACTCACGGGGCGGGCCGCAGGGGTGCGAGAGAGACGGCGCGCTGCCGCCCTGCAGCACCCAAGGTGGCCGCCTTCCGGGCAGCGCGGCTCAGACGGCCCTCTTGCCTCCAATAACCGGAGCAGCGCGCACAGTGGGCCAGGAGACCGGTGGCGCTGGCGGACCAAACTCTTAGACTCTTTTTGAGCTTCAGAGTCGCTCAATGGGACTCGAACCGAACGTGCGACCCCCACCAATGGATTCCTCGTTCGGAGAGCAATCCATTGGCGGGGTCACACACGCTCTGTTCGAGTCCCATTCAGCGACTTCTGGCGCTCAAAACCCGTCCGGGATTTTGACCACCGCCACCGGTCTTCTGACGCACTGTGCGTGGGTGCGGAGGGAAGTGCCAGGCCGCGCCATTCGGCTACCGGTTTCCCGCCAAATTTGATTTGCAGCGAAAAAGGTTATACGAGGCGCGGCGGCGGTGGCGCGGGTGGGGCAGCTAATCGGCCGTAACTCTTGCCTCCCTGTCTCGCTTTGTATGAAAAGCAGCCTAGGTTCTTGCTTTGTGCGCCGCACTTGGTGGGCATCTCGCATGCAAATGCTGGCCAGGTACCGCGCGCCTCCAGAAAATGAAGGGGGAGGGGGGGGGTCTTTGGAATGGGCGGCGGGGCATGCGGCGTCACGCGCGCTACTTCAACCGCACACACACACCGGAAGCGGGGAATGTGTGTGTGTGTGCGTGCGTCTGTCTGCGAGTTCTTGCTGTCGCCCTGACATAACGTGTCCCGTTCCGGACGACCGTCATGAAATAATTTGGCGTGCACGGCGCCTGAGGCAGGCACTGGCGGGCAGGCAGGCAGGCAGGCAGTACCCGCCGCCCCTCCCACCTGTAGGTACGCCCCGCCCCGCCCCCGTCCCATCCCGCCCCGCCTCGGCGGCCACGCAAGCCCCTCGTTAGGTTGCGTCCGTCTCGTAATTAGGGGCCGCCCCTAAGCCGCGGGGGGGGGGGGGGGGTGGTCTTCCTGCCGCGTCTTTTCCGCATCCCAGTGTGCTGTGCTGCCTCCCTTTCGCACGACACTCTCACCACCACTCATTCACCGCGCGACGCGGCCTGCCCTTTGCGGCCCTAGCGTCTCCTTGTCAGCTCGTGGCGCGGTGGGCGGCAATGGTGCAGTCAGAAGACCGTTGAGGCCGCCAAAGTTCCAGACGCGTTTTGAGCTCTAGAGTCGCTAAATGGCATTCGAATCGAACGTGTGACCCTACCAATGGATTGCTCTCCGAACAAGGAATTCATTGGTGGGGTCGCACGTTCGATTCGAGTCGTATGTCGCGACTCTGGAGCTCGAAACGCGTCTAGAATATTGTCGGTCTTCTGACCCAATGTGTGGTAGGTGGCGCTGCGAGTTTTGGCTGCTGGTTTTGCGTCACGCACCGCGCGTGCGTCCGCCATTTGCTCAATCAAGGCTCATCACGAAGACGCGGCTTGTTAATCCCTGCGTCATCCATCACCGCAGCTCGTAATAAGCACGCTAGCTGCAAAAAAAAAATAAAAAAAAAATGGAAGGGTGGGGGTGAGTGGTGCTGATGTTTTGCAAGTTGCAGCGTGTCCGCGTGCGGTGCGTGTCTTTCGCACAGTGGGCCAGAAGAGCGGTGGGGGCGGTCGAAATCCCGGACGGGTTTTGAGCTTCACCGTCGCTAAATGGGAACGTGCGACCCCACAAATAGATTGCTCCCCGAACGAGGGATCCGTCGTTGGTAGGGTCACACGATCGCTTCGAGTCCTAATCAGCGACACTGGCGCTCAAAACGCGTCTAGAGATCTGGCCGCCTGCACCGCGGTCTTCTGGCCCACTGTGCGTGCGCCGCCGTGGTCGGGTCGCGCGGCCGGGGCAAGAAGTTGGCTCCGAAGAAGGAGCAGCGCGCCGAGAGGGATGGCCTCCGAGGAGCAGCACGGCGAAATAATCCTCCTATTGTCCGCTATCGGGTCGCTTATCTGGCGGGCACTCGCAGCGGCGGCGGCGGCAGTTGCAGCAGCATTAGCCGATTACTGATGGTCAGATGCTTAGCACCCAATATATTTCAGTGGGCGGCCGGCAGCGCGCGCTTGGAGCGCCGCGATTCCAATCGGCCGGCCCGGGCGGGCCATTCTTCATGGCGGCGAGCAGCGCGGCAAGCGCACAGTGGGCCAGACGACCATTAAGGCGGCCAAAACTCTAGACGTGTCTTGAGCTCCAGAGTCGCTAAACAGGACCCGAACCGAACGTGTGACCCCGCACCGATGGACTCCTCGTGCGGGGAGCAATCTATTGGTGCGGTCACACGTTCGGTTCGAGTCCTGTTTAGCGACTCTGGAGCTCGAAGCGCGTCTGGAACTTTGGCCGCCTCAACGGTCTTTTGACCCCCTGTGCGGCGGCCTTTTTCTGCGCGCTGCCGCCGCCGCTGCAGTTTCTGAAATCAATCTCGAAGCGTTTCAATGCTCTTTTGTATATCCGGCGGTGGTGAGCCAAGAGCCGAGGCATTGTCTCCGCCGCGGGGCAGGGAACCGCCGGGAAATGCCGGCAGCGAGCCTCTTCGCCAAAAGCGAAGCGGAGCGTGTACACCCTTAAAACCTCTCTAAACCTTCGCCTCGCAAAAAAAAACAAAAAAACAAAAAACAAGTAATTTGAACATGCATCTAGCATAAACATAGAAAACGCTATTCACAATTTACGAGTCGTTTTGCAAAGTAGACTTAGTCCAAACTATTAATAGTTTGCAGTTTTTACTATTCATAGTTTGTACTATTGATCGTTTGTTACTTGTACTTTTAATATCTTGTACCTTACCTTACACATCATGGGGCAAAATTTTCGGGTTGTGTTTGTTTTACCGTGTAGCACGTGAATAGTTTTAGCTCTGCCTTGCGTGAGTGTGTGTGTGTGTGTGTGTGTGTGTGTGTGTTTGTGTGTGAGAGAGAGAGAGAGAGAGAGAGAGAGAGAGAGAGAGAGAGAGAGAGAGAGAGAGAGAGAGAGAGAGAGAGAGAGAGAGAGAGAGAGAGAGAGAGACTGCGGGGGGCGTCGATACTTTGGCGGTAAGTTGCCGGCAACAGCCTTTACCGGGTCTTCACCTGCCTTGACCCCCCGCTGCGCCATCATCGCCCAGCCCTCGGCCCAACATGCTTCAATGTGCGCGAATTTAAACTTGACGTGGTGGGGCGAGGTGGGATGAGGTGGGGTTCGGTGGGTTGGGATGGGGCGGGGCGGAGCGGTTCGTAACTAGTAGCTCGTTTATGACGCGACTGTTCGCTGCCGTCCTCCTTGTTGTTGCTGATGATTCATGACGTGGCGCAGTTAGCGCATAGTTGAACGCAGTCTGCAGCACGTGGACGCAAACTTTAAGTACCGCAGCACGTTGCGTTGAAAAGGCGTCCGAGGCGTGTTTGATGAGGTGGCCCTGGCGCGCGGTGGGCCAGAAGACCGTTGAGGCGGCCAAAATTGTACACGCGCTTTGAGCTTCAGAGTCGCTAAATGGGACTCGAACCGAACGTGTGACCCCACCAATGGATTGCTCTCGGGACGAGGAATCCATTGGTGGGGCACGAATCTCCTCCCTTGTGCCATCTTGAAGGGCTTGTCGGCGTCGGTCTTTTTGCGTGCCTGCGTCCACACCGCCTCGGCGAGCCACCGCCATTGGCTGGCTGGCAGGCAGGCTAGCAGTGTGTGAAGGGGATGTCACCAAACAGCTTCGAGTCGCGCGCCACCTAATCTAACTTGGCTCCAACTTTTGTTCCATCCGGTGTGGAAACCCAACGCGACGCGAAAAGGCGCTGCCTGGCCCGCCTCGAACGGAGCGGCAGACGCACAGTGGGCCAGAAGACCGGCGCAGGCGGCACCAAAACTCAAGACGCGTTTTTAGCTCCAGGGTCGCCAAACACTTCTTGAACCGAACGTGTGACCCCGCCAGTTGATTGCTCTCCGAACGAGGAATCTATTGGTGGGGTCTTACGTTCGGTTTGAGTCCCATTTAGTGACATTGGAGGTAAAAACGCGTCTAGAATTTTGGCCGCCTGCGCGGGTCTTCTGGCCCACTGTGCGACGGCGGGGAGGGGCTCTAGGTTAGCTATCACGTGGTGTTGTGCCATTAACTTCTTGCGCGCCTCGCGGTGGCTCGGCGGGGCTCAGCCGAGGCGGGCGCCACTTCTGAAAATCCTTGTCGGGGATCTAACAATGGCAAATTTTTAGTCAAAAATGTCAATTTTTCAGTAAAAAAAAAAAAAAAAAAACCTCATTACACGAACAGAGAGTCCTTGTCCACCTTGCGTGGCTTTTCCCTCGCGTGGCTGCCGAACGAACAACTCGCCGCATTATCCTGCCGTCCGTTTTTATATTAATGAGAGTAGAATTAATTTGATAGCAGATGTCGCCGCCGTGTTATTGCCGATCAGGCTGTCCAACTGGCGTGGATTAAACGCTAATTTTTTTGCCAGTGTCGGTTTTATAAATAGGCAGCGCCGTTAGGCTTTGCTAGGGCGGCCGGAGTGACGTTTGACGGAGCGCCGAACCCCTCCCAACACACGCGCGCGCGCGCACACACACACACGCACGCACGCTCGCTCGCTGTAGTGATACCACACCGTTACCAACTCCCCCGCCCTGAAAAGTAGCGCTAATTCGTCTTTGTGTTTGTGTTGGTGCGCCTGATTGACGGCGGATTTCCGGGTTGCTGCACCCTTTGTAAGCCCCCGGCTCAAATGAGAAGAGCTGCCCGGGGGTGGGGGGGGGGCGCCCGCACTACTGTGAAACTATTCGCTGTTGTTGTCGTATCTCGCTCGTGTTGCTGTTGTTTTTCACGCCTCAACAATCGGACCGTGGTGGAGCACGCCCCATCCAGCGCAAACTCTCCGCCGCCGGACCGGAGAGCGAGCCGGCAGAGTTGGCGCTGACCGCCCGCAAACCAGTTGCGCGGGTCTTCCTTCGGTCACTGTTTGGGCGAGCTGAGCTGCGAACCTATCTCACCCAAAAGCACTGTGCTACGAGAAAAACTTCGCAAAAAAAAAAATTAAAAAATTAAAAATTGAAAAAAGTCTTGTTGAATGAGACGAATAAGGCACCTCGTGCCTCCTGAAACCAGAAAAAGATGTGTCACCCTCGGTTTTGTGTGCGTCCTCTGAGCGTGTGCGTGATAGGGACGCGTATTCGATTCAGCGGCCGTTTACTAGTGCCACTGTTTTCGCCGTTCCTGCAAACAAGACAGTGCGAACAGCCAGCGCGGCCTGTGTGACGGCAGGCCTGACTCCCGCTCGCCCCGTTTCATTCAAGTGTGAAAATAAAAAGCGAGTGCAAAACAACAGCAGCAACAAAATGAAACGAAATAACGAGTTACATGTGTCGGCTTGCCAGACCAGGCGCATATATATGTTTTTTTTTTTTGTTTTTTTTTCAATTTTTTTGTTCTCTTTTTTGTTTACCGCCAATCTGGTCCGCACTGCTTTTTCTTGGCAACGTCCCGCAGTCGGGATGAGTGCTCGCCGCCATGTGGCCTTGTCAAGCCTTTATACCGAGTGGCGGTGCCGGCCGTGGCGCTACCTAGCGGGCCGGGGCGCAAGCTCGAGTGGGGTGTTGACCTCGGCGGGGACAAAAGACGCGGCGGCGCGCACAGTGGAGCGCTCGCTCGTTCGCTGCCGAGGTCGCCGCGCGCGCTCTCGTCCTCATAGCTGCGCCGGGCGGCGGGCGGCGGGCGGAGGGGGCAGAATAAACGAAATAAAAGGTAAAACGCAACAATGCCGAACCACGGCAAAGCTTTGTCTTGGCCGCGCTTAACATTGCTGCTGCAAACGGGTGCTCACGGACGGCGGTATGCTTTAAAAAAAATGGAAACAGTGGCGGCTTGTTTGAGAGCGCGGCCGAGCCGTCAAGGCCTGCCCACTGCGCCTGCTCGGCCCGCTGCCTGAGTCTACATTCAGATACCGGCAGGGCAACCCCGCACAGTGGGCCACCTACTCTGGAGCTCAAAACCGCCGTCCGGGATGTTGACCGCCTCCACCAGTCTTGTGACCCACTGTGCGCCGGCCGGTCGATGTGAAAGTAAATGGCTTGCCGGCGTACACGCGGCGACTCGGCTGGTGGGCCGGGAGAGGTTGTTGTTGCTGCAAGCTCCCCGGACTTGCCGCTGTTCCGTTGTGTAAAATTCAAAGCACGGCGCGCGTACCCGCCGTGCTGCCGGCGCGCACCACCTGGTGAAGTGGTGGCGCTCTGTCCGCTCCAAGTACCCTCTCGGCGCGGTGGAACTAGTTGCGCCCGTTAGTGCTCCCCGAGGGCCTCGTCGTCCTCGTCGTCGGGTTGACCGGGTCGCGGTGGCGCGCCGGACAAATGCTGCCGCACGCACAGTGGGCCAGAAGATCGGTGGCGGCGGTCACGATCTCTAAATGGGACTCAGACCGAACGTGTGACCCCACGAATGGATTTCTCTCCGAACGAGGAATCCATCGGTAGGGTCACACGTTTGATTCGCGTCCTTTTATTAGCGACGCAGGAGCTCAAGACGCGTCTAGAATTTTGGCCGCCTGCGCCGTCTTCTGGCCCACTGTGCGACGGCAAAAAGGTCGATCCCTGCCCGCCCACGTGCGCCAGCAGTTAGACTACTTACCATCATCCTCCGCCGCTCGCTTACATGCTGCCGTCGGATAGCGTAAGCGGTGCCTGGCAGGCCCGGACGGTACCCCTACCGTGCACACACACTCCCTTTCACGCACACACACACACACACACACACACATCGCGGCCACCGTGTTGCGCGTTGAATAGGAAGCCCTCCTCAAGGGCCTGCTCTTAACCCGCCAAGGGGCGTAAGGCGCTTTCCGCCCGGCGACCAAGACTTCGCAAGGCCAAGTGACCGCAGCGGTGGCGCAGCGGTCACTTCCACGTAAATCGTGGGACTTGTACGCCGCGTCGCCGCACATTTCGTCCGAACGCGTCCAGCGCGTATATTTCAGACAATCGCTGTCGTCCGCGCGCACTTCTCGTAGTTTCTGTTTCGCGTATTGTTTTTGTTCTTTATTTGTTTGTGACATTTGAGCCACTCCTCGGTCCGGTTGCTGTTTCGTAACACAGGGAGACAAGCCCCTCCATTCCCACTCCACCAAAAAAAAAAAAAAAAAAAAAGGAGGGAATCCCGCGTACACTGTTATTCAAGGAATGTGACGTCACATTCATTAAAATGTGAATTTTGTCACGTTCGTAAGAATACGATGTCACATTCGTTCGAACGTGACGCGGCCGTTAAATTAGGGTGTCACATTCGTTTGAACGTGGATCACCATTCAAACGAATGTGACTTCATATTCAAACGAACGTGACCAAATTCACATTCAAACGAATATGACGTCACATTCGTTGAATAACAGTGATGCGTGGGCGTGGAGGGCCTTTGGAATGCCGCTTGGCTAGAAGAAGGCCTGCCCTGTGGATGGCCGCCGCGCCGCGAGGTGCAAACAAAGCCAAGAAACGCTGCAAAGCCGGCCGAGTTTAGCCCCAACATTTCTCATTATGACTGCTAATGAGAGTGAGGGGGGAAAAAAACGTAAACAGGATCTTTGCTCCCCGCCGCCTTTGCCGCGCTGCGTCGACAGTCCTACCGGCTGGCGGCACAGCAGGCCTTGTTCTGCAAACAATTAGTAACGAGCGGCGTCGGTGCAGAGGGAAAAATACATCAGCGAAAAGCGATGGGGAGTTCAGAACGACCCTGCGATTTTCCGGCTATCAAACGCATGCCGTGGTCTTTTTTTTTTTATAAATCTAGACGACGGGCATATAGAATATGGTACCATATGCAATATCGTCGCCACTTTTCTTGTTCAGTCGATTTTTTTAATTTTGCCTTGCGGCGTTGCTGGCGGCCTTGCTGCCCGGTCAGCGTGTCGTGCGCGTCCTCTCGATAGGGAATGCCGAGGCCCGCGGACGGGCGTGACCCCCTGTTTTACGCCGGGCCCCGCTCCGTCTCGGGAAACTTCAGGCCAATTATCCTGGGTAAGGAGCACTTTCAGGTTATGCCGTCGTGTTATGCCGTCGTGAAAAATGGATTACCGTCCCCGATGCGCCCGTGTCCGCGCAGGCCGTGTCGCCGGCGTCGCGCCGTCAGTATTCTTAAGAACCACCCCGGGTGGCCGGCCACCGCACAGTGGGCCGGAAGGCCGGTGCAGGCGGCTAAAACTATCGTCGCGTTTTGAGCTCCAGAGTGTCTTAATGGGACTCGAACCGAACATGTGACCCCACCAATGGATTGCTCGTTCGGAGGGCAATCCTTTGGTGGGGTCACATGTTTGGTTCCAGTCCTATTTAGCGACTCTGGAGCTCAAAAAGCGTCCGGGGTTTTGACCGCCTCCACCGGTTGTGCACCGCGTTGGAAACTCCGCAGGTCACATTGTGCATTTGCATGGCCCAACCCGATAAGATGACTCTGATTGTGATAGATTTGGTTCCGGTGGGGTGAAGTGGCGTGGCGTCGTCCTTCAATGCGCCGTCGTCGTTGTTGTCCGCCACAAAGAACGACCTTCTCCCGTCCCATTATTGTCGTCGGCCGGTATTTTTGTCGACGTGACCTAGGTGGCCTGGGTCCGCTCCGTCCCGATCGGGGCGAACGTATCGAGGTGCCCCCCGCGGGGCCTCTGGGGCTCACTGCACAGTGGGTCGGAAGACCGTGGAGGCGGCCAAAATTCTAGACGTGTTTTGAGCTCCAGACCAGAGTCGCTTAATGGGACTTGAACCGAACGTATGACCCCACCAATGGATTGCTCTCCAAACGAGGAACCCATCGGTGGGGTCACACGTTCGATTCGAGTCCCATTTAGCGACTCTGGAGCTCAGAACGCGTCTATAATTTTGTCCGCCTCAACGGTCTTCTGCCCCACTGTGCACTGGCCCGTGCAGCCTGCTGATTGCAGTGTGGCCAGAGGCGGCAGCACGACGACAGCGGCGGCGGCGGTCACACAGCAAACACGACACAAAACCCAAAGTTGTTGCAGCAGCAGTGCGCGGGCGTCTCGCCGGCCGTTTGTAAAGTTTCCCGGCGGCCGCCGCGTTTCAAATTTGGCGGCGGGAATGTCCCTCCCGCGTGCAGTCATACTGACGGTCCCGCGGAAGGGAATCCAATCCTGGAAGGCGGAAGTGTCTGCGGGGGTAAGGCTGTACCGCCGCGGCCCCTGGGACCCCCAGACCCCTGCCTGCCTGCGCCGCCACCAGATACTGCTGCACTTCCGCCGGGGGATTTTTTATTTATATTTATTTCCTTATTCCTTATTCATAGATGATTCTGAACTTGTTTGTTCGCACCGCGGTGTTCGGAGTGGGCGGGCGAGGTGTGGGGCGGCGGCGGGGTGTGGGGCGGCGGCGGGGTGTGGGGCGGCGGCGGGGTCTCGCAGGGAATGGGCCACTTACGCGCCGAACCGCCCCTCCCTTCGCGCCTTATCTACTGGAGGTACCCGCTGCTCTACGTACTCCGGGGCGGTTCGGTATTTAGGGGAGACCCCCTCGAAGGCGAGTTTGGCGGTTGGCTTACCACCACGGCGTCGAGGGAAACCGCATCTACGGCGCGTCCGGCCGGCAAGGCGACCAGCAGCGGTGGCGGTGCAGGGGCGCCAACCGAAGGGGAGTCGCGCGCGTTGAAGGCGGAGGGGTCCTTGATATCCATCCAGCAGGAATAAAATATGAGCGTCTAGTGCGCCCTGGGCCCGTCCCACCCCGCCTCGCCCCGCCTCGCCTTGCCTCGCCCCGCCTTGCCTCGCCTCGCCCCGCCCCGCCTTGCCCCGCCCCGGCCGGACGGGAGGGGGCGGTATTTGTTTATTGTCTCCTATATCGCCGGGCGAGCACCGGCAGCTGGGGAGGTGGCCTGTCGGCACGGTGGGCTGCCCGTCGTCGCAGAGCCAGGGTGTGAGTTGGAGTCGGCGCAGTGCGCCCGCGGACGGCGGGGTAGGCATCCCGACGACACCCGTGCGCGCGCCTTGCCTGCCCGCCAGGCGCTCTGCCCCCCAGTTCACAGGGAGTCCCATCTAAGCGACTCTAGAGCTCGAAACGCGTCCAGAGTTTTCGGCCGCCTGCGCCGCCGGTCTTCTGGCCCCCTGTGCGCCCCACGAGGGCCCAGTAGGCTGCCAGGGCGTCCGGGATCGTTTTATCTTCCGCCATTTCCCGCGCCCGTTCCTCCTCTCTTTTCCTCGTCGAGAATAGAGGCGGCGAGTTTGACGCAGCCGGCCGCCCCGGCCGAGCCGAGCACGTGACCAAGAGCCTCGTGACGCCGAGGCAGCGCCCAGCGGGACGGGCGCGCCCCGGTCATGGAGGAGGCCGTCATCAGCGACGCGGCGGAAATAGCGCTATCGGGTATGACAGGTAAAAATATATACACACACCCACACACTGGGCTATTACCAGACATCTGCCATCGCCCCCGAACACGTCGTATTAAACGCGCGGCCGAACTGTTTGCCTGGACACACACACACACACACACACACACACAAACACACAAACACACACTCCAGCACCCACACCAACATACGCGCACAGCCGTAAATGACAGGCACTGGCCAGGGGATTACACTTTTATATTCGTCCGTTTGGCGGCTCCACCGCTCGGGATGTCAATATGTCGCTCTTAACGCGTCACAAACACGCACGCACGCACACACACACACACACACACACACACACACGCACGGCGCGCATCAGCTGGATGGGCGCGATAACTCGGCACATTGTGATACACGCGCCACTCTTCGGCCCACTGTGCGGCAGCAGCCGTGTGTCGCCTCGCCGCCGCAAAGCGGGCCGCGCCGCGCCGCGCCGCGCCGTACGGCCTCGTAAAAGAGCCGCGTGGGGGCGCTGGCAGGCCGCGCGGTGGGTGCACGCACAGTGGGTCAGAAGACCGTTTGAGGCGGTCGAAATTCTAAACGCGTTTGGAGCTCCAGAGTCGCTGAAGGGGACTCGAATCGAACGTGTGACCCCACCAATGGATTGCTCGTTCGGAGAGCAATGCATTGGTGGGGTCACAGGCTCGGTTCGAGTCCTGTTCAGCGACTCTGGAGCTCAAAACGCGTCCCGGATTTTGGCCGCCTCGAGGGTCTTCTGGCCCACTGCGCGGTGCGTCCGGCGCCCGAGTGCCGCCGTGTAGAGGACCATCGCCGCCTCGCCCCTCCCCTCCCCTTTTTCCATTTCCTCTTATTCTTTCTTTTCGCGGCTCTCAAACGTGCCGTAATATCGGCCGCTTGCGCCAGATTCCCCGCTCCTCCCTCGAGTGGCCGATTTTGCTCTGTCTTCGTTTTGAGGCGCTGCCGCTGATGTCGTTGCCGCCGCCGCCTCGTTCAAGTATGACGTCACCGCCGCCGCAGCCAAGATCGGGGAGAAGAGTCGGGGCTGGCGAGCAATCCACTTGGAGACTCTCCGCCGCACCGGCCGCGCCACGAGGATATCAAGTAAAGATGTCGGTAGAATCGAAATTCAAAAAGGATTTAAAAAGACTGCGATTTAAAAAAAAAAACAAAAAAAAAAACAAGAGAGTACAGTGAGTACCGCTGGACTTCCCCCGCACAGTGGGCCAGATGACCGGCGGAGACGGCTAAAACTTTAGACGCGTTCTGAGCTCCGGCGGCGTCGCCTAACAGGACATCTCGGTATAGGAGAGGAATCCATTGGTGGGGTCACACGTTCGGTGCGGGTGCCACTTGGCGACTCGGGAGCTCAAAACGCGCCTCGAGTTTTGGCCGCCTGCACCGGTCGTCTAGCCCACTGAGCCCCACCGAAAGAGTGCGTGGCGTATCTCAGCCCCCCCCCCCCATCCCACCCCGCCGCGACACAACGGAAATTAATTAGCGTCCCCTTTCTCCGCAGTGTCCCCCGAGGGCTTCCGCGGCGATAGGCATCGCGTCGGCGCTCTTTATCGAGTTACCAACTTGGGGGGATATTGAATTGAAAAGCTGTTGATATCCGCCAAAACCCAACACACGGAGGAGGCGGCGGCGGCGGCATTGTGGCGGCCGGGCGGCCGGGGCCCCGCGGCGTGTCGTCGGGACTTGTTGGATGGAAGTCGGGCCCTCTGGAGACGGGGCGACCCGCCGGGGGGCCCACTGCAGCCATCTCACTTTTAGCCGTGCGTCAACGTTGTTGTTTTTGTTGTTGCTGCTGCTGTTGTTGTTGTTTGAGGTTGTTATTATTATTATTATTATTATTATTATTATTATTATTATTATTATTATTATTATTATATTATTATTATTATTATTATTATTATTATTATTATTATTATATTGTTGTTTTTGAGGTTGTTATCATTATTATTGTTGTTGTTGTTTTTGAGGTTGTTATTATGATAGTTTTGTTGTTGTTTTTGAGGTTGTTATTATGATAGTTTTGTTGTTGTTTTTGAGGTTGTTATTATTATAGTTTTGTTGTTGTTTTTGAGGTTGTTATTATTATAGTTTTCGTTTTTGTTGTTGTTGTTATTGTTGTTGTTTGGCAGACGTATGTCCGGTTCACCCTGATCCATTTGTGATGATGCGCTCGGCGCGCAGGTCGCTGTGACTGACACTTGTCCCCGGACGCTGCGATGACACGATTATGATACGATTATAATGGACGGTGGGGTGGGGGGTGGGGTGTGGGGGAAATTGACTGACGGTGGCCACACGACACGCCAATGCCGGGCTGGACTGTTTCGACACACACACACACACACACACACGGTGACATTCGGAGACTCACACTCATGCCGAAGCCCCCACATTTACACACATTATGCTTGTTCACGCTTGAATTTCCCTATCCATGTGGATCGTTCGTTAATCCCGCAGTGTGATTCCCCTATCTGCATGCCGTCCTGCTGCCGACTTCCCTTGCTTTCCGCTACCTCTTACCTCACCAATGGATCGCTCTCCGAACGAGGGATCCATTTGGTGGGGTCACACGTTCGGTTCGAGTCCGGTTTATAGCGACTCTGGAGCTCAAAACGCGTCTAGAGTTTTGGCCGCCCGTCCGGCCCACTGTGCGAGTGGTGTGCTTTCTAAAAAAGCAAACGCGGCACTGCATTGGGCCATCATCGATTCCAAACGATTCCAAAGCGACAATCAGATAAAAAAAGAGACAGGTTGTCGCGTGCCGGCGCCGAGACAGAGGGACAGGCTCTCTTCGGGACGAGCTGGTATGGCGTATTGGGAGAGCGTTATGCCAAAAATAACAGACCGCACACGCGAAAATTATCCAGTCGCCAGTCGGGCGAGTCCAGTGGGCCGACCGCCGCGCCGTAACGTAACGCGTTTAAAACTCGACACACATGTCTAATCAGGGCCCCTTTGCCTTCCACCCCAACTCTCCGCGCTGATCCAATTTTCGGGCTTTTTTTCTGTTTTTGTTGATGTAGCCTTTTTGGCCGTGTTCCGTCGCGCCGTGCGGACGTGGGAGTGCGAAGCAGGGGAGGCTACAAAGGCGAGCCGTCCCAAAACACAAACAATTAACGAAGAATGCAAATGTCCGGCCGGCCGGGGCTTGTGAGGAGCAGACCACGCCGGACCCCCTCTCGCCCCGCCGAACGACACAGAGAGAGAGAGAGAGAGAGAGAGAGAGAGAGAGAGAGAGAGAGAGAGAGAGAGAGAGAGAGAGAGAGAGAGAAAGAGAGAGAGAGGGGGGAGCGCATGGGGACGGCCCGCTCATTGGCCGTGTGTTGCCGCGGTGCGGTGTGGCGCGGACTTCTTAACGTAATTTGGGGCTCGAGGGGGTGGAGCCGGAGCCGCCGCCGCCGCCGCCGCCGCCGCCGCGGGGCCGGCAACTCGCCAACAGTGGCGAGCACCGCCGCTTCTGTGCGAGGCGGGGGCAGCATCTCGGATGTAAATGCCATGTTTACTCATTCCCTGCATAACGATGACGCGTTTGTCGCCGCGGCCGGGTAGTTGCTGTTTATTCGGTCATCGCGCACGTGCGCGGCGGCGCAGCCTTGCAGACGGCGGCCTCGAAGGCGGAGCGGGGCGCAGGGGACGCTGCACAGTGGTCCGGGCGGGCGGGCCGGCCAGACGCCCGAATCGGACACAAGGGGTGCGCCGCTTCAATGTGCCCATGGAAATCTGCGCGCTGCATGGTTATTCATGAGGATGCCTTCCCTTCCTTTTCCCCTGCAGCTTCCTTCCCCCCCCCCTTCTCCCCTTCCCCCCTCTCCCCTCCCTCGCCCCTCCCCCCTCTTCCGCGCGAGAAGTCGCGGATGGATGAAGAAGGGGCTGCACGCTGGCGCCCACAATGGCGGACCGAAATGCGTCAAAATGGCCCTCGCGATGCCGCACCGGTTCCGAACAAGTGCGGCGTCACTCTCTCGTTCGCGCCCCTGCGGAACAACGCGGCGCAGCCACAGTGGGTCAGAAGACCGTTGAGGCGGCCGAAACTCTAGCCGCGCTTTCAGCACCAGAGTCGCTGAATGGGACCCGAATCGAACGTGTGACCCCACCAATGGATTGCCCGCTCCAAACGAGGCAATCCATTGGTGAGGTCACACGTTCGATGCTAGTCCTTTTTAGCGACTCTGGAGCTGAAAATGTGACCGGGACTTTGACCGCCTCCACTTTTCGGGCCCACTGTGCACGGGTGCGAGAGAGACGGGGCGGAAGCAGCCCGGTGGCCGCCAACAGCGCGGTGGTATTCAGCGCGGGTGGCATTGATTGAGGACGACAACAGTCCGGCCTGAAAGAAGCCGGGGGTGGTTACTGTTGTTTGACTCGACAAAGCAGGATGCGATTAACGCTACAAACGACACGCAGGCAGGGGACTCCACTTGGGAGGGGCACGAAAAACAAGTGACGAAAAAGGCAGCATGTGTGTGTGAGTGTGCGAGTGTGTGCGCGCTCGCGAGCGCGAGCGCTCTGCTTGCTAAGTATGCAAACGAAAGCAGAATGGCATTTTGTATTCCGGACAAAAAAAAAAAACAAAAAAAAAACAAAGCGCCTACGGCGGGACAAAGAAAACGGCGACAGACTGTCACACTTTTCTTGTCCGTGGGGTCGAATAAACGTGTCGCGGGCACGGCGCGCACACGTGCCGCGACAAGCGCGTCGCGTGTGTTGCTCTTCTTGCATTCGCAGGGCGCGCGGCGCGGCTGCCCCGCCGTCATCGCTCAAACTGTTTCGCTCTAAGCGGATCGCGCCGTCGCCGTCGCGCCGCAAGGATGATGCTGCTGCTGCTGCTGCTGCTGCTGCTGCTGGGCGCGTCACTTGATGCACAGAGTTTCCCCGCAGCAGCTGCCGCCGCCGCGGTCTGCGAGTGAGGAGGAGGAGGAAGGGGGGGGGGGAATGGCACAGTGGGCCAGAAGACCGTTCGAGGTGGCCAAAATCCCGGACCCGTTTTGAGCTCCAGAGTCGCTAAATGGGACTTGAATCAAACGTATGGCCCCACCAATAGATTCCTCGTTCGGAAAGCAATCCATTGGTGGGGTCACACGTTTGATTCGAGTCCCATTGAGCGACTCTGGAGCTCAAAACGCGTCCTGAGTTTTTGCCGCCTGCGCCGGTCCTCCGGCCCACTGGGAAGGGGGGGCGCGCTGCTGCTGGAAGTCAGGCAAACAAGACATCGTGTACGAAGCCGTCATTTCGGCGCGAGCCAAGTTTAGTTTAGCGACTCGTCCGCCACGCGGCACCACGCGGCTCTACGCGTGACACGCCGCGCCGGGGACCCTTCTCTCGCAACTCGGCCCCAAGTTTGGGCCTGGCCGCGAGCGGGACGCCCGGAAACGGCCAGGAGCACTCAGGCTGTGTGCCTGCAGGCGCAGGCCGCGCAGGCCGCGCAGGCCGCGCATCGCCGCCAGGCAGGCCGCACAGTGGGCCAGACGACCGGCCCCCTGTGCATGCGGCGACGCGGATGCCGCGCGCTCCCGTGGCCGGCCGTCTGCTCAGGGTCTGCACGCGGCCCGCCCTTCATGCACATGAAAGAATTATACGGTCCACAAGTCCGCTTTCACGTTAGTGACGCATGATAAATTTCGCGGAAAAGAGTTGCGCCGAGGCGGGGCCTTGTGCAGGTCGAGCCCGCCTCGCCGCCCCTTCCTTCCGCCCCATTCAGGGTACCGCGCGAGTACCCGGCCAGTATTTCACCCGCTGCATGATCCGCCTTTGTGCGCGCGTTCCGCTCCTCGGCCGCATTCCGCTGCTAACTTTTTAGAAGCCGCGCGGTTCGCCCTTCGCCCCACCGCCCTGCAGTGGGCCGGAAGACCGGCGCGGGCGGCCAAAATATAGACGCGTTTTTAGCTCCAGAGTCGCTAGATGGGACTCAAATGGAACGCGTGATCCCAATAATGGATTGCGCTCAGAACGAGGAATCCATTGGTGGGGTCACACGTTCGATTCGAGTCCCCCTCAGCGACTCTGGAGCTCAAAACGCGTCAAGAATTTCGGCCACCTCGACACTCTCCCGGCCCACTGTGCGGCGCCTTTGTGGAGGCTGCCGGCGCGACGCTAACCTGGCTTTTGAATAGTGGACCGCGCATGGCGTCCGCCGCCAAGGCCGTGCGCCGCGCACCGTCGTTTGAGACGAGCACGTCGGTATTGTGTTGGCAGCCATTGACCACCCGTACCTAGATCTAAAGAGTGTATCCCAGGAAGGCCGACAACCACATTCCCCGTGTGTGTGTGGGGGGGGGGGGGTGAAAGCGCGCGCCTCTCGTATGCGTGCGTGTGGTGCGAGGTACTGATGGTACCCATTGTGAGTAGTGACGTGGACGTGGCAGGGCCTCTTGTCCTGCCAGCCCGAGCGCCCCCTGCGACTGGTGGTGGTGGGGGGTCTGTGCCCCGCTGCGGGCCCCGCTGGGGGCACTCGCCCGTCTGCATGCTAACGAGACAAGGTTTGCGCCCTAGACGTAATTGAACGCACGCGTGCGGCATGCCCCCACCCCTTCCCCTTATCTCCTAGAGGGAATGCCGTGCGATAGGCAAGGAGCTGCCGTCAGGCTGGAGCCGGGATGGAGTCGCGGGCAGACGCAAGGACCTTTGCTGCTGGACGCACTGCCAGGCCGACACGCAAGGACCTTTGCTGCTGTCCGGCCGACTCATTGCAGCCTCCAGTGCAGCGCACAGTGGGTCAGAAGACCGTTGAGGCGGCCAAGATTCTAGACGCATATTCAGCTCCCGAGTCGCTGATTGGGGCTCGAATCTCTCCGAACGGGGAATCCATCGGTGGGGTCACACGTTCGATTCGAGTTCCATGTAGTGACTCTGGACCTCAAAACGTGTGGGGGATTTTTTGCCGCCTCAACAGGCTTCTGGCCCACTGTGCCACGGCGGGGCTTGCAGACGAATTGCAAACAAGGAGCCTTCCCACATCTGCATATTACTGTTCCGCATACTAGTGTAATGCGTCCATTACCACGCGCTGCATTGCTTGTGGGACGCCTACACGATGGCCGGTCTCCTGAAGTGGATTCCTTTTTTTTTTTTTTTCGTTGTCCGCCGCCTCCACGGGGACCAAGAAAACGATGTCAGAAATTAAAAAGACGGTTGGCATCTGCGCGTCCCGCTCAGCAGGGACTGCCCTTGCGTGCAGCTCGTCTTCTTGGGCTCCTCCACCGTAATCTGCATTTCCATCAGTCTTTGTGCGGCATGCAAGTCCAATTCGTCGGGACGCGATACGACGCGGCGCTTTGAAATGCTTATCACTGTGCGGTTCGCGAATCCGCCGCTGCCAGCAGCGCCAGCAGCGCCAGCAGCGCCAGCAGCGCCGCGGACAAAAAGACAAAGAGGGCCCTGGAAATAATGAAAGGGGGCAGAAATTAAAATCCGTAATTCGCGGAGGGTGGCGGAGGGCGCTGCGAGTACGTAGTACCCGATCGCCCCACCCTACAGCGGGCCAGAAGACCGTTGAGGCGGCCGAAGAAATCCCGGACACGTTTTTTGAGCCCCAGAGTCGCTGAATGGGACTCAATCGAACGTTTGACCCCACCAATGGATTCCTCGTTTGGAGAGCAAGCCATTGGTGGGGTCACACGTTCGATTAGACTCCTATTCAGAGACTCTGGAGCTCAAAACGCGTCTAGATTTATGGCCGCCTCAACGATCTTCTGACCGACTGTGCCCCGTTGTGTGGCGCTCTGTTTTATCGGCCCGGCCGGCCGCGCCGTACCGGCCTCGCCAACACCTGCCGCCGCCTGCCGCGCTTCCCTGACTTCCCAACTCATTCGCTTTCCCAGCCCCAATCAACTTGCGGTCCGAGGCGAGGAGGCCCCGCACCGCATTGTGGAGAGCAGCCCCCGGCGGGGCGGGGCCGGGCCGGCCGGGGACGCCATGATAATTAAAATCGATCAGGCCTCTTTCAATTTCGAAGTTTCTGTCCGCCCAGCTCATATCTCCTGGAAGTATCTCTCCCCGTGCGTGTCTTCTGCAAGAAATTAAACAATATTTTCTTTAAATAAGTCTTTTTTTTTTCGATATGACGTGGGCGGCTCGTCGCGGTGAATAGCGCGCCTCCTCGCCTGCCTAACGACCTCCGTAATGACCCGCCGACTAATTGACTTGAAGGGCGGCGACGATTCGAGGAGAATGTACTCGTTGTCCTCCAGGACCTCGTCCAGGACATGCCGCCGACCGCCGCGTCCTCACAAGGCCTAAGATGACCCGACGCCTCAAGGTCGGCCAATAATTATCGGCGCCAGAACAGAGGGTGCTGTTTCATTCTTTGCTCTGAATGTTTTTTTTTTTTTTTAAATTTTATTTTTTTGACCTAGTGGGCGTTGACTGGCGGCCTGGGGCTTTGGAAGAAACAGGCCGACTGAGGAGAAAGAAAAAAGAAAGCAGGGTGGCTTGAGAAAGAAGAAAGAAACGAACGCTTCTTGGAAATTCACTGTCATGGCGCGGAGAGGCGGTGACCGGGCACTTCGTTAGCCGTAACCTTCAGCGAGGTGCACGTGGAGTCTGTGCTGCTGTCTGTCTCTCTCGCTCTCGTCGACCATCCCATACAGGTGAGGGGGGGAGAGAGAGAGAGAGAGAGAGAGAGAGAGAGAGAGAGAGAGAGAGAGAGAGAGAGAGAGAGAGAGAGAGAGAGAGAGAGAGAGACGGAGGTCTGTAAGGCAGTGCGCCTTCAATCGGGGTCGGTCGGATCGTCGAGCAGATGACCGTCGGTCATCCGTAGAGGGCGTTCCCAGGGCGTTCCCGGGGCGTCCCCAGGGGTGCCCAGCCCCCGGTCACACCTCCAGCACTGGACGCGTCGGGGGACGCAGTCCTCTCGAATCGACCTGTCATGCTCCTGCGACGTGTGTTCCATCCAGGGCGTGCCACGCCACAGCGGAGGCAGGCTCTCCCGTGCGCCGCTCGCCGGGCACGGAGTGCATGCAGCCGGTGATGAAAACAACCCCCCGTATGTAAAGCACTGCCGGGTATTTGCACGTCATATGCATATCTGTGGGGGAAGGGATCGTTGAGCTGATCCAGCCACCGCCTCCGCATCCCCTTCCCACTGCTGTACGCTCTCTTGTCACCCGGACGCAATGCCGCATACCAAAACCCACCCTTCGCTGGCGTGCCGCGCCGTGCCGCGCCGCGCCCAGCCAGGTCCCTGTGCCAACCGATGCGTCGTTTGGCGTCGCCAGCTTATGTCCGTGCGATGAAGGGGAAAAGAGAAATGCGCAGAAAGACGCTCTTAAAACATAAATAAAATAAAACGGTCAGAAACCGTTGGCGTTTTTGGGGTCGTTTATCTCGCCAGTGCAAAGTAGTTGTGCGCTCTGTGTGTGTGTGTGTGTGTGTGTGTGTGTGTGTGAGTGAGTGAGTGAGTGAGTGAGTGAGTGAGTGAGTGAGTGAGAGAGAGAGAGAGAGAGAGAGAGAGAGAGAGAGAGAGAGAGAGAGAGAGAGAGAGAGAGAGAGAGAGAGAGAGAGAGAGAGAGAGAGAGACAGACAGACAGAGAGCGAATATTCACCTCATTCTCGGCTGCGATCCACGGACAGCAAGCCGAGCGTCGCCAGACCCCCTGGATCATCGGATATTGAAAGCGAAAGTACGGACGAGTTATTGCGGAACGACATGCACAGGCAGGCGGGCCAGCGCAGGCCATGCAGCAGCGCCCTGTAGTTTATAGCAAATGTATGACAAGGGCGATATAGATATATCTTTGGGAGGCGGAGGGCTGTGCTGCGTCAGGGGCTGGGAAGGTGCGCGGCGTGGAGAGGGTCGTCCTGTCCGGTGGGTGTGCCGTGGGCCCGTGGCCGCAGCGTGCTGACGGAAGGTGGAATCCGGATTGCGGTGATGACGGCCGCCATCGGGCCGCGCCCTGCCACGCCCGGCCCTGCCCGTTTGCTGCCGAGGGTAGCGCTTCGCCGACGCACAGTGGGCCAGAAGATCGTCGCAGGTGGCCATGACTCTAGAGGCGTTTTGAGCTCCAGAGTTGCTAAGTTGGACTTGAATCGAACGTGTGACCCCACCAATGGACTGCTCTCCGAACGGGGAATCCATTGGTGGGGTCATACGTTTGGTTCGAGTCCTTTTTAGCGACTCTGGAGCTTAAAACGCTTCTAGAGTTTTGGCCGCCGGCGCCGGTTCTCTGGCCCACTGTGCGCTGGGACGACGGGGACGGGCCGACGGAGGACTCTCGAATAGAGTCGGGTTTCGGCGTCGCCTGGAACCAAAATCTAGAAAATGCCGGGGCAAAAATATGTGGCAGTGTAGAATCAAGATACCGCTCCTGGCGTATCCTTATATCCGTCCCAGGAAGGGGACGCCAACAGCCTCTAGACATGACTTGGCGTCCGCCCCCAGCCCCCGCGCCCCGAGCCCCCGAGGGGGTCACGCCCCACCCCGCTTTGCTCCGGGCCATTTTTCCATCCGTTCGTTTCTTCCTACAAGGCGGGCGTGCGGTGTTCCCCGCTGACAGCAGATTTATTGAGGGCGGTGTCTCTGGCGTTCGCGGCATGGCTCGGCTGTAGGCAGAATTCGCGCGCGTCCGCCACACGTCTGATCCAGAGAAATATTGGTCATAGCCCGGGCCGCGGCTCAGGCCATGGCTCAGGTAGCGGGAACGGGGTCGCGTTGGCGGCGCATCGCTGCGGTCCCGGTTGGGAACAATGGTGGCTTGTTGCGGCGCTGATTTGGTGAGCCCGCCCTCGTGGTTGCCGGCGAACGTGTTCCCGATGCAGGGGGTGGTCCGGGCCGGCGCTAAACATGATCCCCTGCGGCGGAGGACTTTCAAATGACCATAAAATGGAGATAGAGGGCGGGCGGTCCAGGGGGGGGGGGGGGGGGGGCAAGGCCGCAGCGCGTCCGGTAATCCAAGCACTTGAGACCAGTTTCAACAAACTCAAGGAGCAGCGTGTCTTGCCCCGGCCATAAAGGGCGCCCATCTGTTCCTAACCACCGCCGCCCGGACGAGGCTGGCGGCCAGGCCAGGCTGCGGGGGCCGCGCCTGGAGTATCCAGGCGGCCACACTTATCAGCAGGCGGCCACCGTATCTGACATGACCATTGTTGGACCGGCAACAATGACCGGGCCGTGTCGAGCCGCGCGCCGTCTGCAGGCCACTGGACCAACTCCGTAATTGTATTATACCCAGGCATCCCCTTCCCCCTCCCTTTCCCCCTCCCTCCCACGGGGCGTTTGGGAGCAAGGACCCCCCTCCACTTCCTCGGCCGGCCACTTATGCGAAGAAATTCGCAGCGCAGATAAATTAAGGACACTTAGAGCTACCCGCTGCAGCGCCGTGCAGCCCAGGGACCCGACCCGGTGGATACGGTTATTGCTGACATTGTTCTCTGGAGGTCTCCAAGGCCAGCGAATAGCCCTTAAGGTGCCTCCAGCCTTCTCATTTGCGTCTTTCCAGTCGACCGAGGAAGAAAAATATCGTCGGTCGGGTCCATTCAAAAACTGGGCCATTTTAATTTTTTTTTTTTTTTTTTTTTGACAGGGACTTTGTCGTCCTTCGGCTGCCTTTCGTCGTCAAGCCCTTTGAGGCCCGTTTGGAGGAAGGCCTCCGCGGCCTCCGTTTCATCTCCAGTCATTTTGTATTCCTCTTCGTTCTTAATCCTCCGTTTGCGTCCCTTTCTCTTCCTCCTCGCGATGAATAATTTGCTTTTACAAGTTCGCTGCTTTCTTTAATTAATGCTCAGCTAGGGCCGAAACTATGTACAAACAGGCGGCTGCTGCGTCTGTTGGTTTCCAGGCGGCCCCGGCCGGGCCGCGGCCTGCAAGTAGATTCACCTGGAGTTCCTCGCAGTTAGCACTACCATTCAATATGATAATGCTAGGGGGAGGAGAAAAAGGAAAAAAAAACAACATCCGATTCCCCTCGGTATACATACGACATCCTACTTGAGTAGTAAATATTGCACAGTTTTGCATCGCAAATTTCCCTCCCATTCACAAGACTCCCAAGGCCGGCTTTCTTTATTATCATTTTTAAAGGGAAACTGCTACAATTTGTTTTGTTTCGGGGGAGGGCTGTTGGCGCGTGAAGTCTTCCCCATTGGCTTACCTCAGACTGCTTCCCGCAATGAATGAGATAATCTTGTTTTAAACAGACAATGGTGGCCGCGTCCAAGTACACTGGCAGGAAAGCCGGTCTCCGAACTCGCTTGAAATTCCTATCTCGCTGTGCTTTTATCGAAGTCTTTCTTCGCCGCGCCGCGCGCTGCTTTTTCTTTTTGGTGTTCGCTCTGAGCGAAAAGGAGGTTGGTGCCTCAGGGGTAAACGACGGAGTCTGTAGACGGGAAGGAGGGCGGGGCCGACGATAATGTAACTCGGGTAGTCCGGGTACCTCGGGGAGCGTCGTGACGCTCGCCGGGAAGGCGTCCCGCAACGGACGCGTCAGACTTATATTTATTTACCGGTCTTGCATCACAGAGCCGGCGGAGAGTAGTTGCTAACTCGCAGAATGACTCGGCTTCAAGATTCCATTTTGGAACTTTTGTTATTCCATGCATAACCTTTACAACTTGCACCGCCGGCCTCTAGGATATGGACTCCAAAATCCTGGCTAGGTGGGGCGGCGCGGCGCACAGTGGGTCAGAAGACCGTTGAGGCGGCCAAAATGCTAGACGCGTTTTGCGCTACAGAGTCGCTAAATGGGAATCGAATCAAAGGTTTGACCTCACCAATGGATTCCTTGCCCGGAGAGCAATCTATTGGTGGGGTCGCACGTTCGATTCAGGTCCCATTTAGCGACTCTGAAGCTCAAAATGCGTCTAGAGTTTTGGCCGCCTCAACGGTCTTCTGACCCACTGGGCGGCGGCCTCCTCGCTCGAAGGGTGCTTCCTGCCCGGCGACCGCAAAACTGCGACGATATTCGGAGCGATCGTCGAAACTTAGGCCTCCCCTGAACAAAAGAGAGCCTCGGATAAATTATCCCTTCCTGCGGGGCCCTTCCCTTCTTTACTTTGCTCCTTGTTTTTCCTCTCTCCTTTTTTTCCACCTCTTCCTCAGTTTTCCGTTTCGGGTCCAATTTTTCTCCGGCTGGCTGCGATGTCCGGCTTCATACCGCAGGACAACAGTAAAAGTTAACCCGCGCTGGGAGACTCTCTCTCTCGCCCCTAAACACGCGCCGCGCCGCCTTCCTTGGCGTCCCGCTGAAGAAAGTTGAAACGGTTTGGGAAATTGTGCAAGTTCTGGCGGTGACTCTCACTGCTCGGCCCGGCCGTTTAGGTGGCTGCTTCCGTAACGCACACTCCCGATGCTAATTATTTTATTTTGTGGAGCTCGTGTCTTTTCTAGCCGCCAAGCTCGCCGCGGTGGAACACAATAACATTGTTTTCTATTATCGTTTATCTTCTCTTTTTCAGGTGAGTTTTTGCGGCGCGCACTTGACGGCGTCGTCTATGCCGACGACAGGCCGTCCTACAAACATAGACTACTCACCATGCTGCAACGGCCTGTTCCTCGTCGGTAATTATGACTTTCCCGGTCTTCCTCGGCCAATAGGTGCACAGTGGGTCAGAAGACCGTTGAGGCGGCCGAAATTCTAGACGCGCTTTGAGCTCCAGAGTCGCTAAATGGGACTCGAATCGATCGTGTGACCCCACCAATGGATTGCTCTCCAAACAAGGAATCCATTGGTAGGGTTTTACGTTTGATTCGAGTCCCATTTAGCGACCCTGGAGCTCAAAACGTGTCCGTGATTTTGGCCGCATCAACGGTCTTCTGACCCACTATAAGGTGCTTGCCCGCGGCGGCTCTCTCCCCTCAAAGAATGCGCTTTACCAACTTGGGTCCACCTGCCCGCAGAGCCAACTTTTCTCTCAAGGTGATGGCGGTGCCACTAGGTCGCGGGAAAGCGGGAAATTCGAATTAGCAGAGAAACCCCCGTCCGCGCGCTGGGTCTTTTTCTCTCTCCTCCCCGTCTAACCACCGCCGCGCGCCACCGCCGCCGCCTCCCTCGGAAATTCGCATTTTCACCTATTTTCTTTGGCCCTTTGGGCGGTCGGCGCGCGCGCCTTCATCAGCCCTTAACCCTCATCGTCCTTTGAGGGCGCTCTTCATTAACTCGGCGATATTCCATTATTCCTTTATGTCTGCGGTTGGTAGCCCCGCGTAGCCCGGGACGGCGTAGCGCGGCGTTGCCCCATCGGCTCCGGGGCTTAAGAAGCCGCGTCCCCGTCCCACTGTGTCCTGACCTGCCAGGTCCTGCCCTTCGCTGCCATGCTCTGCCATGCTCTGCCATGCTCTGCCAAGCCCGATGCCAGAAACCTATACGCACAGCTCCACACCACTCCCAGCCGAGACTGCTTGACTACGCGGCCGCCACCACGCCTGTCGAAATTTTCATCTTCTCTGCCGTTTTTGCGCACCCCAAAAAAAATAATTTAAAAAAAAAACAAAAAAAAAAACATAACAAACCACGAAAAGCGCGGGGCATCAGCCTGCTGCGCGTAGATTGTGCCCATTCCTGTGGGCGGGGGGCTGCGCTGCGAGGTCACTGCCAGTGGCCTTGGCAGCTTCCACGAACCGATAATGAATTACACGGTGCTAAGTGCTCTTCCACGCGTGCCCGCCCCGCCCCGCGCACTCTTATCTCGAGAGGGTGGTCGTCGTGGAGTGCGGCCCGGAGGGCTTCAGGGCCCAAGGGGCATGCGAGCCCATTAGTGGCAACAGGGTCAGTCCACCCGACTCTGCCGCTGCATAAAATTTCCGATCCAGCAACCCCAGCTTTGCTGGTGTTCGCGCGTGTGTGTGTGTGTGTGTGTGTCTGTATGTATGTGCTTGCGGGGGGGGGGGGGAGAAGTGGGCCAGAGTTTAGCGCTATGTTGGGAGAAAGGAGACGTGGGTTCTTTAAATGGGTCACCCGACCACACGTACACAGAGTGACACACAGACATACACAGAGTCACACTCACACAGACAGGAGAGAAAAACGAAGACGAGGCCGAAGGAAAGCGGTGGGAATTTGATGGCGGAGTATAACTGTTTCACGTTGGTGGCAAGTTGGGATGGGAGCGATTCCTTCGCGCCAAACGTCGCCGCCGCCAACGCCGCCGCCGCCGCCGCCACCGCGTTCCGCTCCGTTCCCGCCGACAGTTGGGGGAAAAAAAGAGGTTCCATCAGGGGAGAGGAGTTTAACCGTGACTACGCAGAAACTTGGCGGTGATAGGTGCTTTGGCAGTCTCCCACCCCGTTTGGGCGCAATAGGTGCGCCATTAGAATGGCCCGCAAAGTTGGGCCGGCGAGGAAATGACGAGAAACAATGCGGCTGAGAGATAGCGCGGCGGGCGGCGACAAGACGGAGCCCGGCTCAAAGGGTTAGATGAGGTGCACAATGGCGGTATTAAAAGCAGAAAAGTCCGCCGCGCGACCGCAAGGAGAGACAAAAACAACACAAAGACTTCGGACTTTGGACCAAAGAAAAAATTGCGTAAGAAAAAAAGTCTTTTTTTTTCTCCTTCTTTTTTCCCAGTGCATTTGACCGCCAGGCTGCCAGCCAGCCAGCCAGCCACCGTCTCTTCTGGCGGCCGCTTGCCGCTTGCAGTGGGCGGGGGGTGGGGGCTTGCCGGCGGTAGGCGGCTTTGCATCGCTCGCATTGCTGCCCGCCGCTGCTTGTGTGTCTCCTCTCGCTGGCCGACTTCCTGATGAGAATAGATGGCAGACAATGCAAGAGAGCTTTGTTTTTGCATGGCGCACGCTGAGTGCCGTGGGCTGCAGGCTTTTGGGGGGGGGGGGGGTCGCGCTGCACTACGGGTGGTTTGTCTTAGACGGGGTGGGGGTGGGGGGGGGTGAGTGGATTTGAGGACAAGACGCGGTGCACTTTGGGTTGGGCACAAGCGCAAAGGGAGTGTGCGTATCCTTGGCTGCACTTCCAGGGCAGCATGCTTGAAGGGACGAGAGGAGGATGGTGAATCCACCCTCCCTCCTCGCACAGACAGTCAGGCGCACACCCACACAAACACAAATTACCGGAAGCACACACACACACACACACACACACACACAGTGATGCGGCCTGGCTGTTCCGTTCCGAGGGCGCCCGATGCATAGTCCACACGAACTCACGCGTGTCTGCGGGTTGCCTACCCCTCGGTTTGCGGGCGTACTGCCTCGCCTTCGCACAGTCGCAGAGACGCTTACACACACACACACACACACACACACACACACACACACACACACACACACACACTTTTCTATATTATGTTCGCGCGCAGCCCGTAAATCGATTGCACCCGCCGTTACTTCTGTTTGACTCGGGCAGGCGCATCATTTAGGCTTATCATGAGGTCTCCCTCCTTTTCTCTACACTCTCTCTCTCTCTCTCTCTCTCTCTCTCTCTCTCTCTCTCTCTCTCTCTCTCTCTCTCTCTCTCTCTCTCTCTCTCTCTCTCTCTCTCTCTCTCTCTCTCTCTCTCTCTCTCTCTCTCTCTCTCTCTCTCTCTCTCTCTCTCTCTCTCTTCCTCTCTCTCCCCCCTCCCCTTTCTGTTCCGCCGCCCTGCGTCCGCGCGCGCCGACCGCAGAGATAGCGCACGGGGTCCAGGTGCGGGCGGGCGGGACTTGACAACATATGCCGGTCTCGCATTACGGCGCAGTGGCGGTGCCCGGCGGTGCCTGGCGGTGCCTGCCGCGGCCGGATGACCCTCGCTCCCCCACGGAGGGCCTGGTCCCCGGGGACGGCCCCAACCACGGCCAGCGCCAGCTCGGCCCACAGTCGGCCAGAAGAACGGCGCAAGCAGCGGCCGAAACTCGAGACGCGTTCTGAGCTCCAGAGTCGCCAAACAGGAGTTAAAGCGAACGCATAGACTTCACCTAGGGATTCCTCCTCGTTCGAAGAGCAATCCATTGGTTGCGGTTGCACGTTCGGTTCTAGTCCCCCACTTGGCGACTCTGGAGCTCGAAACGCGTCTAGAGTGTTTTGACCGCCTCAACGGTCTTCCGACCCACTGCCGCAGGACGCCGCGCCGCCTACGCCCAGACACGACGTAACGCTGTTTAAAAGTTTGCCCGTGTTGGCGTGTTTTGGAGTGCGCCGCGCCGCTGCCGGCGAGCGGGCCTGCTGCTGCGGGGCCGACGGGCCGGGAGGGAAGCTACGCCGGATCAACTGTAATTGACTTGTAGAATTCTATTCGTCAAACAGAAGCGGGAAATAGAGAGGTGTTCGAGGAGCAGCGACCGGCTGGCGTGGCAGCGGCCCTCGTCTCTCGCCTCTGCGGCTCAGCGCGCGGCTCAGCCTAAGCCTCCTTACCCGCCCCACCCCGCCCCACCCCGCCCCACCCCGCCCCACCCCACCCCGAAACACGCCGCCCCTTCGGCGTTTTGCACGGGCCGTGAATGGGTTAGTGAGGTGAGGGTTTGTTGAGATTAATTGAGATGAGATGCTGGAGAGTGAGGGGGCGTGGCGGGGCGGGGCGTGGCGTGGCGTGGCGGGGCGTGGCGGGGCGTGGCGGGGCGGGTCGAGGAGGGCGCCCAATGGAGCAAGTGCGCTGCGGTCGCCCCGTTCACGCGAAATAAACCCCCGCCGAGACGAACGCGTCGCCCCCGCCTGGCGGCACTGGACTGGCGGCACTGGCGGCGTGTTTCCCTTGCATCGTCAGCCTCATTGCCGCGGGAACAGACAACACGACGCCACATTTTCGGACGTGTCTTCACACACGGTTGCAACGCCTTCCACTCTTCATGCCCGCTCTTGGTTGATTTTTTTTTTTCGGCCGCGTAGAGACTATGGCAACAAGTTTGGCAAATTCAGTCTAGTCTACGCCCGAAAAGAATTGTGCTTGAACCCGATCGAATCACAGTCCTGAGCGGAAACTGTTCCGCGCGACGTTCTTATATTTAATTTGGTCAAAAAAAATAAAAAAATAAAAAAAAAAGGCGGTAAATGGTAATGGCAGTGTATGGGGGCACCTGGCCCCGCGTGGCGCGATTTCCATGTCGGACACGGCCTTGTTTGTGTCCTCCCCGCGATTCGCGTCGTTGCCAGGTTCACCCGGCCTCGCCCCGCCACGCCTCGCCACGCCCTGCCGAACCTCTGTTCTCTAATTAGTCCAGCGCTGCCGGGCCATACCCCCCCCCCCCTCCCATCTCCCCCTCTGCCCCTGTCCCCGGGGGACGCGAGCAGGCCGGCATGTTTGCGGGCCTACACTCGACTTGCTTCGGCCGCCGAGGTCCTGATCCATTAAACAAGAGGCGGCGGCAGCTACTCGGCTCGCTCCGCTCCGTTCCGTTCGGCACAGCGGAATTCGGTTCGGCCGGTGGCCTCTTCAAGGATGCGTAGTACTGCGCCTGCCGGCCGTTGGTCAAGCGGTGGGGTGACCCCGTTCCCCGCCCCGCCCCGCCCCGCCCTGCCCCGCCACGGGCGCAGCCAGAAGCAGAAGCAGAGCGAAGCCCCGCAGAAAAATCAGTGTCGCTGACCTCAGTGCGGCGACCCGTGCTGCGGTACTCCGCTAATTTTTTTTTCTCCTTTTTTTAAAAATCTTATTTTTTTGTCCAGCAGTTTGTCTGCTGCTGCGTCACACCTGCGGGGTCGTTAACCTCGAACGAAGCGCACCTTGGTCTCCACTTCCACCCGCCGGCGGGTTGAATTAGACAAATTGGGGCGACATTCATTCCGTTAGTCGCACTTCTGCCTCGTCCGCTCGTCGCACAGTGGGCCAGAAGACCGGTGGAGGCGGTCAAAATCCCCGAACGCATTTTGAGCTCCAGAGTCGCTAAATGGGACTCGAAGCGAACGTGTGACCCCGCCAATGGATTGCTATCCGAACGAAGAATCCATCGAGTCACACGTTCTATTCGAGTCCCATTGAGCGATTCTGGACTGGAGCTCAAACGCGTTAAGAGTTTGGGCCGCCCGCGCCGGTCCTCTGGCCCACTGTGCGGCGGCGGCGGTCGTGCGGAAACTTTGCCATCTTTATCCTCCTGCATTTCCCTTTTTGTGTGGTAATTGAAATTAATCGTGTTGCCGGGCGCGTGGAGTCTCCCGAGAGCTTTGCGTCGCGTCACGCCACCGCTGCGGCGAGTGGACGGACAGGCCGAACGGACGGACAAACAGACAGACAGACAGACAGGAGGAAAAAACAGCGGACGAATAAAGCGTCGTGCTGACGCCGTGCATTGCCTGTCGGACGGGCGCGGCCGTCGCGGAGGGCGACAAAGTCCATTTCCTTGTCGAGGGCGGGCGAGGGCATTAATAGGGTTATGGCCGCTCGCCGACCGACCCCCCCCCCCCCTCTCCTGGTCGCCAGGACCTGCGGGGAACAAGGAGAAGGAGAAGAAGAAGAAGGACGAGGGGAGGGAAAATAATTACCCCGACGCCCCGAAATAATGACGCGCCGGCGATGACGGACGATTGCCTGCTGGACAGTGTCACCACCGACGTCGCGCGGAAAAACGACTGCGTGTGTGTGTGCGTGCGCAGCGTGCAGGTCAACGCTTCTCTGCGCACGCGCGTGTGTGTTTGTGTGTGTGTGTGTGTGTGCGTGTGTGCTTTGCGAGTGTGAGTGTAATAATAATTTGCTGCCGCTCTCGGCTTTCCAAGACGGCGGCGCGGCGGCGTCGTGGATTTGGCCGGGGCACGCCACGTGGATCGCCCTCTCCCCCCTCCCACCCCTCGCCTATGGTGCACTGTAACACCTCCTGGTCCGTTACTGCGTGCTGCCCTCCCTCGCCGCAGGCAGCCGAGCAGGTGAATAGGAGAGTGCACAACAGCGAGGAGAGAGAGAGAGAGAGAGAGAGAGAGAGAGAGAGAGAGAGAGAGAGAGAGAGAGAGAGAATCCATTTCAATAAGCGAGTTGCTTGACGTCGTGCGGCGTCTGCACGGGGGTGGGTAAAGGAAAGGCCTTGGCCCTCAACCGGCCTGCTGGGCGGAGCGGGGCCCCTCGTGCGTGCGCGTGCGTGCGCGTGCGTGTGTCCGTGCCTGTGCGTGTGCCCGTGCCTGTGCGTGCGCCGTTGAGTGGATGGATAGGGCCGTGCTCCTTGAAGCAGCCAGCAAGGATCAGGAAGTTCACCCCGACTGGCCAGCAGCAGCGAGTGTGTGTGGTGTACTGCGAGCAGGAGTGAGGGAGAGCGGAGAGGGCATCCATCTATCCATCTGTTTGCCCGTCACAATCCATGACTGTGACTGCGTCTTTGACTGAGACTGCGTCGTGACTGCGTCGTTGCGTCACCCCCTCTCTTTGTGGCCCCTTTGAGCTCCTCATACTTTCTGGGGCGCCATCCCCCGTTCTGGGGGGTGGCTGGGCTGGCCGAGATGGTCGTGCCCGCCTCGTGCGCGGCTGCGTCTGTGTGAGTGCGTAAGTGTGCGCCTGATTCAAAACAGCTTCGGTTCGAGAGGCCAAGGGTTCACCCTCCCTCCCTCCCTCCCTCCCTCCCACCCGCGCCGCTCGCTCCGAAAGGATTACATCATGCTCCGTGTCTTGCACCCGCGTCGCCGTTAGGGCCGCGAAAAGAAAAGGGCCTAAATGGAAAGTCCGTTCTGGTCCATTAATTATGCATTTTTTGTTCGAAAAAAAAATATGAGTAATGCTAGTAGTGTTGCTGCAAGTGTCTTTTTTTTTTTTTTTTTTTTTTTTTTTTTTTAATTTGTGTTTTAAGTGGGCGAACGCGCAGACGCACACACGGGGGACGCAGTCAGGTAGACGGTCGGGCGGCGGGCGAGCCGAGGGGCCGCGCCGCCGTGGGGCGCTGGCGGCGGGGGCTCGCCGCCGGGGGGCGCCGTGACGGATGGCGAGGTGAGGAGGCAAGTGACGGAATATTGGGGGAATGACGGACGATTGGAAGAAAATGGAGGCAAAGAGTCTGCTCCTCGCCGTAGGGGTGCTCGGGCACGCAGCGGGCCGGGGAGGTCACCGGGTTCACTGGGTGGAAATCACATTAGGGCGAGGGTGACTTCGGCGACGTGCCGTCGGGGAGCGTGACGGGGATCATCGCCACCGCCGCGGCCTCTCTCTCTCTCCCCCTCCCTCTCTCTCTCTCTCTCTCTCTCTCTCTCTCTCTCTCTCTCTCTCTCTCTCTCTCTCTCTCTCTCTCTCTCTCTCTCTCTCTCTCTCTCTCTCTCTTACTCTCACTCTCACTCACTCGCCAGGGAAAAACGGTCGTTACGCGCGAGGCAAATTTGAGGGCAACTGAATCCGGTCTAGACGCGTGCGGGCGTGGCGCTATTTCCTGTACTTCCTCGGCGTCCTTTGGCGTCGGCGGCGGCGCTCGGCGCCGCGGCAACACCCTTCTCCGCGCCGTAAAGTGCATGCTCGAGGTGCACGCCGCGGTGTCGACGCCGTCGGCGCGAGCCCTTCTTGTGTGTCGTGGTCTGCGTGGCGGCGCTCAGTGGGCCAGAAGACCGGCGCAGGCGCGCTTTGACGCGCTTTGAGCTCCAGAGACACTTGATGCGACTCGGACCGAACGTGGGACCCCACCAATGGATTGCTCTGCGAACGAGGTATCCATGGGTGGGGTCACTGGTTCGAGTCCCGTTAAGTGACACCGGAGCGCAAAACGCGTCCAGAATTTTGGCCGCCTGCGCTGGTCTTCTGGCCCACTGGCGGGGCGCGCGGTGGCCCAGGTTGGCGCTCTGTTATCGCGCCCCCACAGCGCCAATCTGTTTAGGTATCGAGCGGTATCGGCGGGCGTGCTGCTGGCTGCCCGCCAATGTATGCGACGCATTCGACTTGCCGCTCACTGTGTGTGTGTGAGAGAGAGAGAGAGACAGAGACAGACAGACAGAGACAGAGCGTGTATATGTGGAGGCAAAAAATAGGGGGTAGGGTCTGCAAGCAAGCCACCACCATAGACTTGGCCACTGACCTCCGCATGAATATCCGAAAGAGCGACGTTAAACCTGTCAACACATGCGCACGCGCGCGCGCTTCTTAGACCGAATTACAGCGCCGAGTCACTGGCATGCCGGGGCCGCTGCTTCTTCGTCCCCGCGATGCGGTTGCCCCGATAACGTCCGTCACCGCCGCTGCCGCGGCGCTGCGGCGCGGCGCACCCTCTGTCCGGCGGCGGACATAAGAACCCCCCCCCCCCTCCTCGGGGGGAGATACGCCGCCGGCCCCACAATTTCAGATTAGTCGGCCTTTTATGCAGTCTGGCAGTCGCCGGCGGTGGCGCGCGGCCGGCGGCCTGGCGGAGCTGGCAGACACCTGTCAGGAAAAAGCACGCAGTTTGACCGGGCCAAAACAACAGACGCGTTTTTAGTTCCAGAGTCGCTAAAGAGGATTCGAACCGAGCGTGTGACCCCACCAATTGATTGCTCTCCGTACAGCAGCGAATCCATCGGTGCGATCCCACGTTCGCTTTGAGTCCCATTCAGCGACTCTGGAGCTCAAGACCCGTCCGAGATTCTGACCGTCTCCACCGGTCTTCTGGCCCTCTGTGCGGCGGTCGAGTGCAAGCCGAGCTTTCTAGGAAAGCAGGCGCTGATTCGCTGCTGTCTTTCCCCCCCCCCCCCCTCTCTGCCGGCCGCACCGCGAGTGCGAGAGAGACAGAGCGACTCAGCGGCCCCAGTGGCGACCAAGCCCGGCACCCAATTAGCAGCGACCTGTAACGAGCAGCGCTAGCGAGCCTCTTGCGGAATAGTTACGGTGCGCTGCTGACCGCCGCCGCCCCCTCCGTTGCCAAGCCAACCTGCCGTCCACACTGGAAAAAGGAAATAATTCTTGAGCTCTCCGCGCTGCTGGGAGGGACTGGAAGTGTTCTGACAACGGAGAGAAAAGGCCCGTGGCCAGTGCCATCGCTCCGACAGGCCGCATATCTCTCTCTCTCTCTCTCTCTCTCTCTCTCTCTCTCTCTCTCTCTCTCTCTCTCTCTCTCTCTCTCTCTCTCTCTCTCTCTCTCTCTCTCTCTCTCTCTCCAGTCACTGTCTCTCTCGCTCTAATACACTCAGAGCGCCGCGCTGATCAGACGAGTCTGGCAAACGGTTCGCGCATGTGTACAGTCCGTCATAAAAGTACAAGGCGCGCTGTTTTACTACCCCGCTTGCCCTCCGCCAATCAAAGCGACCCCTCTCCTCCTCCTCCTCCTCCTCCTCCTCCTCCTCCTCCTCCTCCTCCCCCACCGTCCCTTCCCTGGCTCCGCGACCCTTTTTTCTCTCCCTTCGTCTCGTAAACCGTAACCTTCCTCGGATTTGCGTAATGAGTTACACGTGCGGGATTCCGACCCACTTCTCGCTTTACGACTCGCAGTGTGCGCGCAGCGCGATCGCCAGCGGCTTTCGTTTCATTGCTCCGCGTTTAATGCCGTGGGGCGGGTGCAACGGCCGAGACGATGACGACACCGCACAGTGGGCCACAAGACCGGACGCGCTTTGAGCTCCAGGGTCGCCACATGGGACGCAAACCGAACGCGTGACCTCACAAATCGATTCCTCGTCCGGAGAGCGATCCATCGGTGGGATCACTACGTTCGATTCAAGTCCCGTTCAGCGACTCTGGAGCTCAAAACGCGTCGCGGACGTTGACCGCATCCACCGATCTTCTGGCCCACTGTGTGTCGGCCCCAACTCCCGAAAGCACGCACGTGACACGTGACTGGCGTAACTGCATTCGCCACGCATGCGGAGGTGCACGCGTCAACAGAGGGAGACTGGGCGATACCCCTCAAAAAGTTTAACTTGGAAAGTTGGTTCTGATCGGCATCCGGCTGGAGGCGGCAGCAGGCGGCCGGTTGGTGTTGGTTGGTGTGCTCGACAGCGGCCGTAGTTGGGATTGAATTCACACGCGCCGATCCAGTCCGCCACGCGTCGAGGTCGTCAACGTTTGCGTCCCAACTTGCTCTCTCCTGCTCAACTTCGGTCCCAGCGGGACTCGAACCCGCGCGCGCTCGCCGCGCGCGGGGCCTTTTTAGGAAAGGGCAAAGCCCGCCGTGTGCGAGGAGCACCCCATCGAGTATGCGAGCTCGGTGGCCGGGCCGCGCGTTGCTGGAAGCAAGCAAGCAAGTTGTAAGTTTGGTCTGCTCGACGCGAGCCCCTGTGTGACTGATTATGCCGCCTCCAACTGGCGGCAGCCAACGGCGGCAGCCAGCCCGCAAGCCGCCCCGTCCGGAGCATTTGACTGTTCGAGGTTCGGGACGGGGCGGTGGAGGACGGGGAAGGGGGTCAGCGTTTTCGACAAGCACGCCGCGACGCACTGTGGGCCAAAAGACCGGTGGAGGTGGTCAAAATCCGGGATGGGTTTTGGGCTCCAGAGTGGCCAAATGGGACTCGAATCGAACGTGTGACGCCACCAATGGGTTGCTGTCCGAACGAGGAATCCATTGGTGGGGTCACACGTTCGGTTCGAGTCCCATTTAGCGACTCTGGAGCTCAAAACGCGTCCGGGATTTCGACCGCCTTCACCGGTCTTCTGGCCCACTGTGCGACGTGCTATGGCCTTTCGGACGGGCGGCGTGGCGTGGTCGCGAACAAACTCCCAAGTAAATATCGTCACAGCCGTGCCGTGGCGCCGTGGCGCTGTGCCGCCGTGCCGCGGGCATCCGTGGGTGGACGCGGGCGGCTGTGACCGAGCGTGCGTCGCGTGTGTTTGTTGTAGGGAGACCCGCTCAAGTCAAATAAAAGTCCCAGCGGCAGGTACTACGAAAGCAGCAGACAGCGGCCCCCAATCAGCCGTCACAGGGTCGACGCCAACGGACAGGGGGACAGACATGCCACGGAGAGCTAAGCAGACAGACAGACGGACCCACCCGATTTCTTTTTATTTCCATTTTATCTCTGTCCTTTTTCACGGTGTGCTTTGAGATCCCGGTTCAGGGCGTTGCGACGCTGTGTGTGAGAGACACCGCTCGCACCTCGCACGTCTTTCTTTCTCTCTCTCTCTCTCTCTCTCTCTCTCTCTCTCTCTCTCTCTCTCTCTCTCTCTCTCTCTCTCTGTCTCTCCTCTCTCTCCCTCTCTCTGCCGCTTATCGCGGCGGGGCGCGTGGCGACAGGGTCCGCGCAGTTTTTCATGAGGGACGCGCGGTGCATTGTTTATCTGGAAGGAAGGGGAAGATAGTCCGCATCCCTTTTTATGATGCATCGTGTCGTGGAGAGAAGAGAGGAGGCGAGGAAGGGCTTCGCTGAGCAGCGAGATTCCTCAGCAGCGCTCTAAACGGTGAGCTTTTCCCATATCGGCGGCGAGCAGCTTTCCCTAGATCGGCGGCGGCTTTCCCTAGATCGGCGGTGAGCTTTCCCTTGATCGGCGGCGAGGCGAGCTTTCACTAAAACGGCGACGTAGTGCCGAGGGTCACCACGTTTAGTGGAAGTGCAGCCCAGGGAGTTAATCTACGCCACCTTTTGATCCTCGCCAGCGAAGCTTCCCGTCCTCCTTCATCCTTCCGCCCTGCCGAATCTCTTTTGATCAGGTCCTTGAAACGCGAGTCCGGAATCGGGTGACATTGGCTGCTTGGCCCTAGTTATCATCCGAGAGGACGGTGCCGCGCGCCGCGCCCAGGAGACATTCCGAACACGCTCCCTGCTCCGTCTCTCTGGCTCCCTGGCACGCCCCGCAGTGCGAGAGCAGCCACGAACGAAAGGTGAAAGCGCAACTGACTGAGGCCGCTCCCTCAGCGCAACTCACGTGTATTTTGTTTGCTTTTTTTTTTTTTTTTTCCCCCGCGCGACATTTTTTCCTTTTTTTTAATCAGCCCTCGGCAGTATTTGAGCCCGCGCCGCACCGGCAGTGTGTCGGGATCCGTCAAGCGTCCCGCGCCGTGAGTAAGCAAAGCCGAGACAGATCCAGACGGATAGTGCACGCTGCCAGGCCAGCAGCGCCGGGGCCTTGCTGCTTCCAGGCGAGCGGCAGCGCCGCGCGGTGACAGAGCGCTGTCTGCCCCCCCCCCCACCCCTCCTCCGGGGATCTCACACGGCAGACATATCGCGTGCCTTTCCGGACTAATTGCCCTCATTTACAGCCGGCATGCGTCACCGGTAATCCGCGTGTGTGCCGCGTCGATGGCAAGGAGCGCAACCAGACAAAAAGGTAAAAAGAAAAAAGAAAATAAAAAAATTACGCGTATTGTGCGCGGCGAATCATGTAAATGTTTGAAAAATGCGGGGAGCTCGATCGTCATTTAATTGCGGCCCATTGAACTCGGCGGCGTTCGTCGCGTTCTGAGGGGCGGCGAAGGCATCGCGAGTGCGTCCTTCCCTTCGCGGCGCGCGCCATCTGAATGGGGAGGCTTTGCGGAACTCCACGCGGCCCGCCAACTTAGCCACCTTTGGCACGGACAACGCGCTATTTTTTTTTTATTTTTATTTTTATTATTTTGTGTTTTTCTCTCACCTTTGGCAGCGCTGCTAACAAACCGCTTTACTGCCGTGGAACTTTGACCGTATTTCACCCCGCGTGGCGTGGCGTGGCGTGGCGTGCGTGGCGTGGCGTGCGTGGCGTGGCGTTGCGTGCGTGGCGTGGCGTGGCATGCTTCGCCTTCGTCGAGATATTCCCGGCTCGTATTAGCGAGCGTTACATTACTACACTAATGTGCGTGCAGGTGTCGCAGCCGGCCTGAGTTATGCGTGGAGTGGATGTGCAAAGTGTGTTGGGGACAGCAGCTTCTCTCTCTCTCTCTCTCTCTCTCTCTCTCTCTCTCTCTCTCTCTCTCTCTCTCTCTCTCTCTCTCTCTCTCTCTCTCTCTCTCTCTCTCTCTGCCCCTCCTTTGCAGCTCCGACGCGCGCTCTTTCCACTCCCCTTTTCATGCCTTTGAGATAAGCAGCTTAATGTCCGCGCAGCCAGCAGCAGCACCGCCCGGCGCGGCCGCCAGATGAGGCAGTCAGATGGCCCGCGCACTCTTCGCGAACAGAGGTCGCCGTCGTCGCTGTCAAGCGCCGCGATAGCGTGGCCGTGGCAGCGCGGACCGAAACAGCACCGCCCCCGGATTTTGGCTGCGGCCCAACGCAACCAAATTTCCCGCTCTTTTTTTCTTTTTTTTTGGGGGGGGGGGGAGGAAATATTTCTAAATTCCAGCGCGATGCGCGAAACTTATGTCCTGTAGGTTTGTGTGGATGGATGTGATAACGCCCGCACGGCGCGCTGCGCCAGGCAGGCGGGCAGGCAGGCAGGCAGGCAGCTAAGCTGCCAGGCAGCAGGGCAGCACGGCGGGGCGCCGCTCCGCTCGGCTTCTCACAGGCCGCTGGCCGCCCGCCATTCATCGTGGCCACTGAATCCATTGCCATGTAGATTGCCGCTCCATTATGAGCAAATGATGGACCGCGTCGTGCCGGACGGCGATTTTGCCGCCACGGGGCCAAAAGCTTCCGAACGCGTGGCTTTCGTCGCTCCGTCTCTCTCTGGCGCTCACGGGGTGCCCTGTGGGGGTGCGAGAGAGACAGGGCGACGGGGGCCCCCGTTCGGAACGAGCCCGCAGGCCTCGCTGCTGTCCCCAATCGAGAGTGAAAGCGTCTAGCGGCCGCCATCCGTCACCGTCGCCGTGGTGCGGCGGGGAGTGTCCGCGGCCACGCGCCCCGGGCAGGCCGACAGGGCAGGCCGACAGGGCAGGCCGACAGGGCAGGCCGACAGGGCAGGCCGACAGGGCAGGCCGACAGGGCAGGCCGACAGGGCAGGCCGACAGGGCAGGCCGACAGGGCAGGCCGACAGGGCAGGCCGACAGGGCAGGCCGACAGGGCAGGCCGACAGGGCAGGCCGACAGGGCAGGCCGACAGGGCAGGCCGACAGGGCAGGCCGACAGGGCAGGCCGACAGGGCAGGCCCACTGTGCAGGTCGTTCCGGCCGGCCGCCACCTCGACGGTCATTGAAAATGGGCATTAGTTGGAGTCGACTAATGGTAATGAGCACGATCGGCGTGCCCGGCGGCAGGCTCACTTCGAACACTGGCCGCGTCGCTCTGTCCCTCTCGCACCTCCACGGGGCGTCCCGTCAATGCGAGAGAGACAGAGCGACGATGATAGAACTGCACGGAGTCAAACTGCCGGCGAGGTGCGGCCGCGCGATCAGTGCAGCTCCAGTGCTGTCTCTCTCTCTCTCTCTCTCTCTCTCTCTCTCTCTCTCTCTCTCTCTCTCTCTCTCTCTCTCTCTCTCTCTCTCTCTCTCTCTCTCTCTCTCTCTCTCTCTCTCTCTCTCTCTCTCTCTCTCTCTCTGTGTCTTATGATGATCTGAAAATAATTGTCCGTGTTTTACGGGTGAGCCGCGGTGGCCCTGCCCAGTATCTGGACGTTTGAGTAAGTGCAGCCGATCACGGCAGGCAGCGTGCCGGCCACGCGATCTACACCACGTGACCCGCCCCACCCCGCCCCACGCCCCCCGCCCCACGCCCCCGCCATCACCGACATTATTAAAAGCGGATTTCGGCGCTTTGGCGCGGAGCTCGGCGGTGCTCGGCCGCGGCGTTGAAGTAGTGCGTGGCGGTGGCAGAGTGCCGCGCGACACGAAGCTCCCGAAGCTCTGGCGGCGCGTGCTGGCTGGCCCACTGCTAGCCAGCCTTTGGACTGACACAGCTTTGGGTTTGGAGGGGGAAGGGGGAGGGCGTTTGAGCCAGGCGAGACCTGGAGCACGGCCCCGACGTCTGCTGGCTTCCCGGCCAGCGCTCGAGGTGAAAGTTGCAAAGTTTTTCGTCAAGGGCGTGGCGTGGCGGGGCGGGGCGTGGCGGGGCGGGGCGCGCTGGCCGCCGGAGGGAAGGGAGATTACTGTTGAAAAGCCTCACAGCTTCCTCCCGAACCATCATCCGGTCCTCTGTTGTCGTCGTTCCTGCTGGAGGAGAAACTCCTCGGCGGCCCCGAGCGGAACCTCGCCTGTAGATACTTAGCCGCTGCGCCTTTTTAGTTGTTTCCTTTATTTTTGAAAAAGTTGCCCCAGTCTTCTTTCAACTAGTGGGAGGGCCGAGAGGGGCGGGCCGCTTCCCGTACCCCGGTCACGAATCAGGCCGACTCATTGCAGACCCCAAAGTCCCTCCCCGAGGGCCCCGCCAGGGCCCCGCCAGGGCGCCGCGCGGGGCTGCCGGCCATCAGACGAGAATTTCATCCGATTTTGGCCCGCTGCTATCCAAACTGGTATTCATGCCGTCCCTGCGCTCGCATAATCATTTCTTTTATGACCGCCGCGGTGGCTGGCTCCCTCTGGCGGCCGACCGCCCCGGCGGGCCACTGTGCCCGGCGTGTCCCTTGGCCTCCGCCACGGCGCCGCTAAGCTAAGCAAGCCATCGCCCCCTTGCGCGGCATTCCAATCCTATAATCCCTTTCTCTCTGCCCCAGTTTTGGCGGCATGGCGGCGCCCGCCCCGCGGCACAGTGGGCCAGAAGACAGCTCAGGCGGCCCAAACTCTTTACGCGTTTTTAGGTCCAGTCCAGAATCGCCCAATGGGACTCGAATCGAACGTGTGACTCGATGGATTCTTCGTTCGGAGAGCAATCCGATTGGTGGGGGTCACGCGTTCGGTTCGCGTCCCATCTAGCGACTCTGGAGCTAATAACGCGGCTAGAGTCTTGGCCGCCTGAGCCGTCTTCTGGCCCACTGCGCGCGGCCTCCCAGTGGCCTCGGCGGCGTGGCCGCGCGGCCGCGTGGGCGGCACGGCCGTCCGGGAAGGGATTTGCCGGCCGAGATATGGGAACGAATGAGGCGCGTTTTTGCGTATGTGCGCGCGCTGCTTTTCTGTCCAGAAAGTAGAAAAGACCCGTTCCATTTCGGCGAGGTAGGAATGCGATGAGGTCCCCGTCCGTGCAGCTTTGCGCCGCGCAATGCCGCGGGGAAGGCCGGGGAATAAGAATTCGTTTGAATGAGAATGCGCGAGCGAACGCGCCCACTCGGGCCGCGCAGCGCGAATTTCGAGGATACCTCTCCCTTCCCGCCGTTGATTCTCCGCGGCGTGGGATGACGACGCACAGTGGGCCAGAAGACCGGCGGCGCAGGCGGCCAAAACTCAACGAGCAGCGACGCGTTTTTGAGCTTCCAGAGTCGCTAAACGGGACTGACGGGATGGCTGCTCTGGTCGTCGACGCGCGTCGCTACCTGCGGCTCTAGCTGTCGCCGCGTCGTCGTTACCCCGTGCCGATAACGCGTCACGGCATTCCGCCATCAGGCGTCACTAAACCAATCAAGACTTCCGGCCAGGCCCGAGGCACTCCGCGCCTTTGGCTCCAAAGTGAGACCCGCGCCATTTCAGAAAGTCTGTCTCTTTGTCCTAAATGGATTTTTTATTTATTTTATTTATTTATTTATTTATTTATTTATTTATTTATTTATTTATTTATTTATTTATTTATTTATTTATTTATTTATTTATTTATTTATTTATTTATTTATTTATTTTTGTGGGAGTGGGGTGAGGTGTACGTGCGCCACACCTAACCTGCAGCAGTAGTGTGGACTTGACGGCGATCATAATTCCGAGCCGGTAGGGGTGGAGCGGAGAGTGACGCGAGCAAGAGGGAGTGCATGTCATGAAGCACTAACTTTTCAGAGGGAACAAATATTGGCGCTGCAGCGGAGCGCGCGGTGGGGAAGAGAGATAAGTGGTGTGGTGTGTGCGCGTCGACTTGTCAGCAGCAGCAGCAGCCGGCTGTTCATCCGAAATGCCGTTCCGTCCTTTTCCCACTGTCTTGTGTTTTTTATTTATTTTATTTTTTTCTTTCGTTTTTTTTTCGCGCGGTGTGGCTGCAGGCTTGGCGTCGCCTCGTCGCTTGGAGCTGGTGCCGGGGCTTTGCTGTCATGCTCCGCGTCGGTCCCTGGCCCACTGTGCGTCCCCTCGGCGCTGCCGGCAGGGAAGTCCCGCGTGCTTTCGGCGGCAGCTCCGCTACCGAATCTTGATATCGCGTTTTGAGAAACGGGGGAAAAAAAAATATATGAGCGCGGTTGGCGTCGGACGGCCGCTTCTAGTCCAGCAAGCCGAGGCGCTCGTCCTGCGGCGTGCGGGCAGTCCTGCGGTGCACCGCCGCACGCCGCGCTGAAATATTCAACAGGTGCACCGAGTGAGCCGTCGTTGCATGAACGCGGATTTCGGAGTCCACGGGCTGAGCCAGGAGGTAAAGGTGTTTTATTCGTTTTTTTTTTTTCGTTTCCTCTCCCAGGTCGCGGTAAACGAGGAGAAAAGCCCCCCGCCCAGACGAACTCCCCCAACAATAACAATAATACGAACTCGGCCGAACTTAGCGCGCCGTTCCGCAAATGGATGAAAAGTGATACGATCATGCTGCTGCTGGGCCTCATACACCGGGCAGCCATTCCCCGAACTTGGACGACCGGGGAGGGGGTCACCGTCGGGCCCGTCGACGCCGACCTGGCTTAATACCGTATTATAAAACGGGCCGCCCTTCCCCCCCCCCCCCCACAACCCTTAACCCTATCCCGCGCCGCCCGTCCCTCTATTCCCCTCACTTATCATCCCCTATCCATCAGGGGCGGCACCCCCGCTCCCCTACGACGAGACCCCCGTGTGCGACGTGGTGGCGGCGGTGGTGTCTGCGGCCGCGTTTTCTTCGCCGCCCTCCTCGTCGTAGTGCGCCAACCTCATCTCCAGCGAAATCCTAAACGCGCGGCGCGCCTGCTGATCCCCCCCTGCTTTCTCTTAGCCGCCGAGTGTTCTTTACTTTAAAAAGACCACGCACCTCGGCGTCAGCGCTCCCCCCCCCCCCCCTCTGCTTCCCCGGGGCTGGCTTAGCGCTGAAAGGCTGGGCCGGGCCGTGGCTCCGCGCTAGGTGCAGCGGTCCGGCTATTTATTCTGCTGCGGATGACTCTCTCTCTCTCTCTCTCTCTCTCTCTCTCTCTCTCTCTCTCTCTCTCTCTCTCTCTCTCTCTCTCTCTCTCTCTCTCTCTCTCTCTCTCTCTCTCTCTCTCTCTCTCTCTCTCTCTCTCTCTCTCTCAGTGTGTGTGTGGCCTCCCCCGACTGCCACCGTTGGTGTCCGGCGTGCCAGCCGAGCGCACCTTCAAGAACCGAGAGGGCAGGGCGCCCTTCCCACGCCTTTGCCGGCCCCCAGATCAAAGCCGAAGTCGCAGTGGCGGCGCGTGAGCGGGGAGAGCAGCATGTCCATCTGGGCTCAGCGAGCGTAGCGAGCGGACCCGCCGCCAGCGTTTGCCTATCTCGGCGTGCGCCATCTTGATGACGTCACCCTGCCGTGCCCGGCCCCTCCCTGCAGTACCCCCGGCCGCCTCCTCAGCCCCTCCCGGGAGCGTGGCCGTCGTGGCCCGCGGGCCGTGTCTGCGTGTCAGGTGGTATCGGGCGAACCCCCGTCACATGTCGCTGCGCGATATCCTATCAAGTCTGTTTGTCTGCTGCCCCCAGCGCTACGGCCGCCTGCCCGCCGGAGTCGCCTCGCCGAGCGTGCCTCAGAGCTGCTGTGCGGCAGGCAGGGGGGGGGGAAGCAGCGTCCATCCGAAATGCGTGATTCCTTTTAAAAAAGGAGACTGAATATGAGGATATTTTCGTCGCCGCCCTGTGAGCCAGAAGGCCGGTGGAGGCAGTCAAATTCTCGGACGCGTTTGAGCCCCAAATTTGCGAAATGGGACTGGGACCGAACGTGTGACCCCACCCACGGATAGCTCTCCCAAGGAGGAATCCATTGGTGGGGTCACTCGTTCGATTCGAGTCCGATTCAGCGACTCTGGAGCTCAAAACGCGTCTAGAATTTTGGCCGCCTCAACGGTCTTCTGCGCCGCGCACCTTGACGGCCTTGACGGCCTTGAGGGATGAGGCGGCGGGAAAAATGGCCGGTGGCCGCGCGGCGTCATTCCTGCCGGGGAAATATCGGGCGGTCTCGGCGCCGCCATGAAAGTTACGACAGGTGAGCTCAACAAGTATATTTCAAGTGGAGGGAAAGGTACCGCCGCCGCGCTACCTGCCCGGCCCTCGACCTGGCCGACAAGCTGTGCTTTTCACGGTGAACCCGCGCGGCAGCAGCCTTACCACCGTGCGGCCACACACTTTTTGTTTTTTCTCGCACACTTTTTATTTTTCCCACACATTTTCAGTTTTTCACACACTTTTTATTGTTCCCACATACTTTTTTTTTATTTTTCCCACACACTTTTTTTATATCTTCCGCACACTTGTTTTTTTTTTTCATTTTTCCCACACTCTTTTTATTTTTTACACACACTTACACACTTTTTATTTTTCCCACACACGGGCAGACGATGTAAGCTCTGGCAATGTGCTTAACCCCACGCCCGCGTTTCGCCTTCCCACCCGCCGTGCCCCGAGCCGCGCCCCACCCCTTGCTTGACTCATGCGTGGGATGAGAATTAGCACGGGGATCCACCTCAACGTCGCGGTGGCTTCGCGATGACGTGCTTGTCTAAGGAGATATTTCTTCCCTTACCCCCGTGCGGGAATAGGAATCCGCGCCGCCCGGGACGAACGCGAAAACGGCGATAGGGTGGAACAGGCGTCCTTGTCGGGTCTGGTGACGTGGCCCTGGACAGGACAGGTGAGCCGCTTGCAGATTGTGCCTATTTAGCCCCCGGGTTGCCGCCCCGCCGCCCCGCCGCCACGCCGGTACTCCCCGGAGACGACACGGCCTTTGCCGGCCTCGCCTATCGGCCGGTGCGATTCCCCTAATGCCGTCAAAACGACGCAGCCGGGCCTGACACATGGCCGTCCAGGGACCGCGCCACGCCGCCACGCTCCGCTCCCTGGCCGAGGCCGCGGCGGACGCCCGGACGGTAGGCAGCGCGCCGAGGCCCACGCGTGGCCTTGCTGCCTACCCGCCGCCCCGCAGGCGCTAGCCGCACAGTAGGCCAGACAAAAGTCTTGACGCGTTTTGAGCGCCAAGCCGCTAAACAGGACCAGAACCGAACGTGTGACCCCACCAATGGACTGCTCTCCGAACGAGGAATCCATCGGTAGGGGCACACGTTCGGTTCGAGTCCCATTTAGCGACTCTTGCGCTCTAAACCCGTGCGGAATTTCGGCCGCCTCCACCGGTCCTCTGGCCCACTGTGCACCGGGAAGGCTGCAGCGCCGCCGCCGCCGCTGGGGATTGTTCCGCGCTAATTCAGCCTCCTTATCCCCCGCTCCCTGCTCCCTGTTACGGTATCTGGCGCTCGCGGCGCCGAGGCCGCCGACCTGCGCGCCGCTCATCCCCTTTGTACTTGTGCGCCATTTAATTTCAACTTTCCTCGGTGTGGTGAGCGGCGGGGCGGCGAGAGCCAAGCCAGACTACGCCGCTGGGACCGCAGAGGGCAGGGCGGAAGCCAGATCAAAGGGCGCGGGCATAGCCGTGGGCGAAGCCATGGGCGCCAAGGTGCAGCCCCGCGGCCCTGCCAAGACGGCGCACTGTGGGTCAGAAGACCGTTCAGGCGGCCCAAAGCCCGGACAAGTTTCGAGCTCCAGAGTCGCTAAATGGGACTGGAACCGAACGTGTGACCCCACCAAAGGCTTTCTCTCCGAACAAGGAATCCATTGATGGGGTCACACGTTCGATTGGAGTCCCATTTAGCGACTCTGGAGCTCAAAACACGTCCGCGGGATCTGGGCCGCCTCAACGGTCTTCTGGCCCACTGTGCGGAGGCGTTGTTGCTGCTGCGGCACGCGGCCCGCGCTGGCCCCGCGGTACTCGCCCGGTATTGGCAACACACGCGCCGCTCTGCGTGCCGGTCGCGTGCGGCTCGGAGCTTTGTGCGCCGAAAGGGCCCGAGAGGGGCTCGGAGATTTGCCTCAGCCTCTCGGTTCACCAGCCCGCCCCGCCCCGCCACAGTGGGCCAGAGGACCGGTGCAGGCGGCAAAAACTCTAGACGCGTTTTGAGCTCTAGAGGTCGCTGAATGAGACTCGAAGTGAGCGTGTGACCCTGTCAATGGATTCTTCGTGCGGAGAGCAATCCATCGGTAGTGTCACACGTTCGGTTCGAGTCCCATTCGGCGACTCTGGAGCTCAAAACCCGTCCGGGACTTTGGCCTCTTCCGCCGGTCTTCTGGCCCACTGTGCCCGGCCAGCCTTCAGAGAGCGCCTCCTTTGAAAGCCCGTCCCTTTGGCCACGCGGTCATCACCGGGAAGCGCCACTTCGCCGCTTTCACTCCCTAAGAGGATCGGTCGAGGCGCCTCGCTGCTTCGAGTGCTTCGCACGGCTCGGCAGGTGCTCCGTCCGGTATCCCCTTGCGCCCTGCGTCGAGTGGCGCGTGTATTTATTCCCTCCCGGATCGCAGCCCCGCTGCCTTGCCGCAGGGAGCTTTCTTCTTCTCTTTCTTACTGTTTGTAACTCCTGTTCTGGTGCTTTAAATGGGGTAGGACTGCCGTTTCTCAGTGATTTCGCAGTGATGGGCCCGTTGACCTGGATAGCGGCTGCGTCCTGGCTCTGCTAGGCGCCGGGGTGTCGAAGGACGCGCGTGAGGTGCCCAGCACAACATAACCTTGCCCGGGTTGGTGTGCTATAACGGCGCTCAGCAGGGTGTGTTGGTGAGCTCGAGGGCGTCGAGCAGGGTGTAAAAGAGCCAAAGTGGTGGAACGGGCAGCAAGTAAGTAGTAGGTCCTACTTTGTTGGTCGGGAATCTCGGCAGTGTCGGAAACTTGCCCCGGCCGTGTCTCGCGTTGCGTGGGCCTGAAGATGCGAGGCTCTCTCCGCCGGGAGAGGCTGGGGTGGCTGCTGGGAGGGCCGAGCGAGGGGCCGAGGGACCACACAGTGGGTCGCAAGACCGTTGAGGCGGCCAAAATCCCGAGCAGGTTCTGAGCACTGTGCGACGCACCGCGGGGAGGCGTATTGACTTGCACGAGGCCGCGACGCACTGCAGGCCGGCGGCGTCGCCGTCCTGGCGCCGCGGGAGTCTTCGGTGGCCCGCTTGACAAGCTGCCCCTCCTCCCCTCGCAAGAAGACGCCACCGCGGGCGTGGCCAGAGGCCCAGGCCGCACAGTGGGCCGGAAGACTGGTTGAGGCGGTAAAAATCCCGGACGCGTTTCGAACTCCAGAGTCGCGAAATGGGACTCGAGCCGAACGTGTTGCCCAATAGATTGCTCTCCGAACGAGGAATCCATTGGTGGGGTCACACGTTCGATTCGAGTCCCATTTTAGCGACTCTGGAGCTCTAAACGCGTCTAGAGTTTTGGCCGCCCGCGGTGGTCTTCTGACCCACTGTGCCACCGCGCGGCGAGCAAGTGACATGATGTAGCTCTGTTTCGCCCTCTCGCTCCGACCTACATTCGTGTTGTGGGAGGCATGCAAAATAGGCTTTCTTCCCCGGCGGCAGGCTGGCGGCGAGGCGCCCTGCTCTGCTGCAGTGGTGTCCCTTCGTCTTCTCGGTCTGGAGGGGCGTGGCGGGGCGTGGCGGGGCGTGACGGGGTCGGGAAAGGGGCTCGGCGGTGACTGCGGGCTCTGCACATCGGCGCCCGGCCTGGCACGGCATGGATATGTGCAGCGAGAGTGCCCAGTACCCATGGCCCATTCCTGCCGCACACAAGGCCCCGACCCCCAGCGGTGACTTCCTTTGTGAACGCGCCTCGCTGTTTTTTTTTTTTTTTTTGCAGCCTTGTGTGTGTTTGTAAGAGAGAGAGAGACAGAGACAGAGAGAGAGAGAGAGAGAGAGAGAGAGAGAGAGAGAGAGAAGGGACGCGCGCCCGTGCATGTGTGTGCCTTCCCCGGCCGCGAGGGACGGCGGAGATGTTTTGCCGATAGCAGCTTGCCCCACGAGGACCCAACCTGCTTGCTGCCCGGCCTGCCAGCCTTTCCCCTCATTCCCAACTAGTCCGCCAAGTAGTGTGCCGTGTATCCAGGACACGGGGAAGGGACGGCGCCGCCGGCGGGGCAGCTGGAACGGCAAGTTTCAACAGCTTCTAGCCAGTTTTCGAGTAGTAAATCTGTCCGGTGCTAAGTGGTGGCCTTCACCTCTCAATATGAACCACCACCGCCGGAGTGGTGAGGCGGAGCGGACGGAGCACAGTGGGCCAGAAGACCGGCGCGGGCGGCCAAAACTCTAGACGCATTTTTAGCTCCAGAGTCACTTGATGGGAATCAAATTGAACATATGGCCCCACCAATGGATTCCTCGTTCGGAGAGCAATCTACTGGTGGGGTCACACGTTTGGTTCTCGTCCTATTTGGTGACTCTGGAGCTCAAAACGCGTCCGGGATTTTGACCGCCTCCACCGGTCTTCCGGCCCACTGTGCCGTGGTCTGCCGCTGCGCCATGAGTAGACTCGTGCATTTTGTAGCCACCCGCTCTAGCGCCGCGCTGGCTAGCTGGCCGGCTGTCAAGACTTCGAGTGTTGTGTTCTTTCCCCTGCAATCGAGCCGGCCTCCATATTTGATGCGGCGGACTAACTCGGCGCCCCGTGTTGTTGTGCCCCGCCTGACCGCACAGTGGTCTGGCGCGGCGATGTGTTTGTGTACCCCGACCCCAATCCGACCCCAGTCCGACCCCAATCCGACCCTAATCCGACCCCAGTCATCGTCGACTTCGTTATTAGCGTGCTGTGAAGGCGGGGCGCGCTTTCGGTGCGTACAAGAAACATGAAGAAGCCGGTGTCGGTGATGGCCTCGGCGATGGCCTCGCTGATGGCCGCGGTGGTGACAGCGGCGCTGCCATCCGACGGGGCCGCGCTGGCTTATTGACGAGCTGCAGGCTCACACCGAACAGTGGTTCCGCACGGTGGGCCAGAAGACGGCGCACCGTGGGTGAGGCGGCTAAAATTCTAGACGCGTTTTGAGCTCCAGAGTCGATAAATGGAACTGGAATCGAACGTGTGACCCCTACCAACGGACTCCTCGTTTCGAGAGCAATCCATTGGTGGGGTCACACGTTCGATTCTAGCCCCATTTAGCGACTCTGGAGCTCAAAACGCGTCTAGGATTTTGGCCGCCTCAACGGTCTTCTGACCCACAGTGCGCGGCGCTCGCGGACGCGGCGTTCACGGCGACAAGGGGAATCCAATCATCGTCGGCTGGCCGTGGATTCCCCAGAGCGTGAGGGGAGCGTGGCTGAGCCGTCACGGCCAGCTTGAGCGTGGGCGGCAGAAACCACTCGGCAAAAGTCATCGTCCTCCTGGCGCGGCCCCTGGCGGGAAGCCCCGATGACAAAGTAATGCTACGCTCTCTCTCTCTCTCTCTCTCTCTCTCTCTCTCTCTCTCTCTCTCTCTCTCTCTCTCTCTCTCTCTCTCTCTCTCTCTCTCTCTCTCGCACCCGTGCGGGATGACCCATGAGTGCGAGAGAGAGATAGTCCGCCACTGGCCGGCCCAGCCACACAGCCGGCCCCCAGCCCGAACAATGGCCATAAAAGTGTAAGAGGCCCTCGTCCGTCCTCTCGCGGGAAACAAAATGTAATTTATCAATCTACTCACACATCACGGCCCGTGGCGGGCGGTGGCGCGTCGCCGCGCCGCCCCGGCCGCACCGGTCCAATGATCTTTGCCAAGTTTGCCGGTCGCTGACCACTCCCCCCCCCCCCCACCGCATCCTTCTCTCGCTCGGCTGGGGGGTGATAATTGCAGCCCTACTTTTCTTCTGCTCCGTCGCAAGGGGCGTCCTGGCAGGGGTAGGAGGAGAACTTTCAAAAGGGCGATGAAACAACGCGCGGCGGATAGGCATATTTTCTGAACTGACACCCCCGGAAGAGCGGGGAATAAGAGAATTATGTATTTGGAAGGATTCCCACAACTGGAAGTGTTGCGATTGATACGTTTCGGTTTAGAATCCAGGCTCGATGACTCGCAGATCTGGCCATGGCCTTCTAAATTACACTTGGACTGCTCCCGCAACCCACTTTTTTTCAGGGGGGCAATGCTCGTTTTCTGTCATTTTTTCCCCCACTTTTTCTATGTTTGGCCGTGGCATCACGATGACGATCCACTTTTCACAGCGGCGTGCCGGGGGCTCGGCGCTGTCGGAATGCGGCGGGCTCAGCGGAAACATCATTTTCTTTCCGACGCTGATGAGGCCCCGGCCAGGGCACAGTGGGCCACAGCGAGGCCGTCCAGCTGATTGCTCGAACGCGCTCGCCCGAGAACTTGTTTGCTGTCAGTTCGGTACCCACGGGGCCTTGTGGGCTGCCTGGGACCGCCTGATCTTGGGCCACCCAGCGGGCCAGAAGACTGGTGTAGGCGGCTAAAACCCCGGACTCGTTTTGAGTTCCAGCTCCTAAAGGGACTGGAATCAAATGTGTGACTCCACCAATGGATTCCTCGTTGCTAGAGCAATCCATTGGTGGGGTCACACGTTCGGTTCAGGTTCCCTTTAGCTACTCTGGAGCACAATACGCCTCTAGAGTTTGGGCCACCAGCGCCGGTCTTCCGGCCCACTGTGCGCCCTGGCCACCGTCAACGCCCCGGACGCGGACCGCCGGACCCTACATTCAATAATTCATCCCTTGCCACCGGGGAGCGCGTCTCGGCCGCCTTCCTGTTGACTGGACGGCGTCGGGACGGCGGTGCGGTGAGGGCGGCGGCGGTCGCGTCGCGCAGGACTCGGAGAGCCCTCTACCAACTGGACCAGCTTTCAATCAGCGACTTTCGGCCAGCGTGCGCCGTAGGCTGCGGGGTGTCAAGCAAGCTCAGGTTCGGTCTATATGCTGGATCAGGTGAGGCACGTTCAGTTAGCACAGGTCAGGTAATTCTACATGGGGTCAGGAAAGGTCAAGTTATGTCAGGCGAGGTTAGTTCAGGTTCGATCCCGCGGCGTCGGCGACGGTGGTCCTCCCGGCCTCCATCAGGTGCGGCGGCTAATGTTGTTTGTGTTGGCGCTGCTCGCCACGGACCCTCTGCTGCGCACAGTGGGTCAGAAGACCGTTGAGGCGGACAAAATTCTAGACGCGTGTTGAGCTCCAGAGTCGCTAAATGGGACTCGAATCGAACGTGTGACCCCACCGATGGATTGCTCTCCAAACGAGGAATCCATTGGTGGCTGTCACACGTTCGATTCGAGTCCCATTTAGCGACTCTGGAGCTCAAAACGTGTCCGGGATTTTGGCCGCCTCAACGGTCTTTTGACCCACTGTGGTGCGCTCTGCCCGACTCGGCCCTACCCCTTTCGCTCGAGTGATTTACCGGCGTGCTGGTTGCCGCGCCTTTGCCCCGCCGCCGGGTCCGCCGCCGGGTGGGTACCCATAACCTATAACGGGGCAAGAAAAGAGCGGAAACCGAGCGCCGCCTCCGCCGCCGCCGCCGCCGCCCGGTACGATGCTCGCTCCAGCTTTCGCGCGTTTGAGTTGTGAGCGCAGTCTTCTTTCGCATTAGTTTACTGCCGTTTCGTGGCAACGCAAGCGGTGCTCTCTAGTTTTACCGTGTTTGTTCTTTTTTTTTTCAGTAAGTACATTTTTTATCTAAAAAAATATTTTTTGTCTGTGTTTATTTGTCAACCATTTGTTTAAGCGTATCAACTTGTAAAATACTTGACTGTTCACATTAATGAATGTACCCTTATGCCAGCGCAAGCACACATTTTTTAAATATTATTATTTTATTTATTTTGCCTTTTTTGCGGTGTAATTACTGTAGGTGGCGGGACTTACCGCAGGTGTGATTTCCGATACTAAGCGGCATAGCGCGCCCTCTTCCGACGCCGTCGGCGCGCGGAGCGGCTTTGCAAGGGGCTTTGAATAACTTGGCGACTCGGCGCCGCCCGCAGACGCAACCTGAACACACGCGAAGAAGCTCCAACAATTTTCGGCTGCGACTCTCCTCGTTCCTTCTGCTTCATTAGCTTTTGCCAAGTTCGAATAGCACACCACCGGAATTACATGGCGAGGCTCTGCTGTAAGTAGCTTCCCGAGGCGGCGGAAGTAACTTGTTGTCAAACATGGAAATGAAAATGGGCGCGTGACGAAAACGTTTCTCGGCCACTTTTGGCACTCGCAAGCAACAACTCTGTTCACCCGAAAAGGATCTTTCATTCTATGTCAACCATTCCTGGGGATAGGATGGTTTATTCCATCAAGAACGGATGTCGAACCGTAATATTCCTACCTAAAATGTCTTTTTCCGGGATTAGTCGTAATGCGAATCGACGACCATGATCGTGTTGCAGGAACCAAGGTCGTAAAAATTTCCAATATTTCTCTGACCTCCTGGGCAGCACGCTGCTAAGGGCCGCGATCATTCCTTCCACTTGTGACGCGGCCCTGCAGTCCCCCTCCCCTCCCCTTCCCCATCCTGTGATCAGCCTCCAGACTGAGTAATGAGCAAATCAATAATTGTCCACTCCTCTGGGGTCTCCCTGTCTGGGGCAGCAGCCTCATCTCGATCCTCTCTTCTTTCTCCTGCTTTCTTCTTCTTCTTCTTCTTCTTCTTCTTCTTCTTCTTCTTCTTCTTCTTCTTCTTCTTCTTCTTCTTCTTCTTCTTCTTCTTCTTCTCCCCTTCTTCTTGTCGTTAGTGGGTCCCATTCTCCATCGGCCCACTTGCCTTATGTCTGTTCTTGTTACTTCGTTTGAGACGCGCTTGCTTCGTTTTGGTCGACTTACCTACATCCTTTCACACGGACGCAAGCGCACACGCACACACACACACTCATGTCCAAAAACGAACGCGCGCGCGCACACACACACACACAAACACACACACAGAGTGAGACAATATTTCGCGTCGGCGAGAGGCCACACACAGGAGGTCACGTGCGGCCGGCTCACGTGTGTGTTCGGCCAGTCTCGGGGCGAGCCGCAAGGCGGAGACGGAAATGGGTCAATATTTGGCGCCTTTTTGGAGCTGATTGCTCTCTAAACACGACGGCCGTGTGGCCGAGACAGTGATCAGAGTGCCAATAATGGCGCGTTTTCGCGCCGTATTTTTGTTTTGTTTCCACTCTCGTTGTCCGTTCAAAAAGTAGAAAATTCACTAAAATATTTTTTTTTTGTATGTGTAATGTTTCTTCTTCCAAAAGCAAAGTAATTAACACTGATTCTTCTTGTTCTCCAGGTACGTGAAGTCCCTGGCAGCAAAATGATCCTCTCGCTCAGCTGCGGTGAGTGCGCAGGTCAACAAGGAAATAGATTGTTTTTTTGTTGTTTTTTTTTTTTCAAAATTTTTGTCATCAGGTTAAAAAAAAATCTTTTTTTTTTTTGTTTGCTTCCACTTTGCGGGGAGTCGCTTGCCGTTGTCGTCCCTGGCGCGGCGAGACGGCGAACCTGATTCCGCCTCGCCGGGGGATAATCCCAGTAATTGGCGCAGATCGCCCCGCCACGCCCCGCCACGCCCCGCGACACAACGAGACGCGACACACACCCTCACACACACACACACACACACACACGCAGACGGACGCCAGATTCGCCGCCTGGTTTCTCTCTTGGGCGATGGAGCGCAGGCGGCCACCGGCTCGCCTCTTCGTGTGGTCGACCACCCAGGTTTTTGTATGAAAGGAAAAAGGAGAGGGGAAGGGGCAGATGGACAAACACCCAGACGAGGAAAGACAGAAAATTGGCCCCGGCCCCGCGCATTAGTTTGAGGAAGACGGAGCACTGCTGCATCACTCGGTGATTAATTGCGTCTCGGTGGAGGGGATGGGATGAGCCTCGCTGTACGGGGATTAAAAAAAAAAAGTGTACCGCGTTTGGGATTGTAGTGAAAACCAGAACCACTACCCGACGGCAGGGGGCACAAATTTAATAAAACGAAGGATGTTCCTTCTCACACTGCCCAATGCTTTTTTCTCCTTTCACTGTCGTGGGATTGGCTGGGAATGGTGGGCCTCCTGTGACAGGGACGCAGAGCAAGCGCCTGGTGTCCCCCGGGCAGCGGTGCGCGGTAGCGTGCGCTAGAGGACTCAAACGGAACCTGTGACTCCACCGCGATGGATTCCTCGTTTGGAGAGCTATCCATTGGTGGGGTCACACGTTCGGTTCGAGTCTCATTTAGCGGCTCTGGTGCTCAAAACGCGTCCACCCGTCTTCTGGCCCACTGTGCGGCCCGGCCATGCCCAGCCATGCGCGCGGCCAGGCCCTCGATGCGCCGCTCAAGTAGTGCATTGTGTACAGCGCCTCTCGATGCTCTACTTGACCCGGGACCACCGCCGCCTCTGCCACGCGCTGAGGCAGAGGCAGCCAGACGAGACTGGACTCACTGCGCAAACTTAGTAGTGCCCCTCCCGAGGCGATCCGGGGAGGCGCTGGCGGCACGCTGATTCAGTGCAGTGATTTCGTCAAAATTCTAGACGCGTTTTGAGCTCCAGAGTCGCTTAATTGGACTCGAATCGATTGAGTGACCCCTACCAATGGATTCTTCGTTTGGCGAGCAATCGATTGGTGGGTTCACACGTTCAATTCGAGTCCCATTTAGCGACTCTGCAGCTCAAAACGCGTCTAGAATTTTGGCCGCCTCGACGGTCTTCTGTCCCACTGTGCGGTGGCGGCTCGCGCGTGTCCTCGGGTTGCCTACCCCACGCTGCGGCTGGGGCACAGGGCCCGGTGCCCCTTTGTGCCCCCCGCGTTATTGCTACGGTTATTGGATATGAGCGGGATTGGGGAGCGGGGGGCCAGCGTAGTAGAGAATCCCCAAGGGCGTTGGTGTGTTCCCCTTATTGCCGGTGCTGATTCAATTGCTCGCCACAAATTGACTCTGTGTAAAGTTAAAGCTGAGCCGGGCGCCGGTAGCCGGGCCTGGGCGCTGGCCCGGGCTGGGCCTGGTAGCCTGGCCGACGTCGCGGACCCCCATCCACAGCGCCGTCGTCGCCGCGACCCAGCCCAACATACTGGCCGCGCTATTTCGAAAGGACGAAAGGAAAACGCGCTGACGGCACGGTTATGGCGTATAGATCCGCCGTGTTAGTGTGTGTGTGTGTGTGGGGGTGGGGGGGCGATCACCGTGTGTGTGCGCGTGCGTGTGGACCGATCAGCGTGTGTGTGCGTGCGCGCTGCGGGCCGCGCGTGGGACCCACGGGGGCGTTGCAGGGCGCCGGCATGCTTGGCAATGCGCTGCACGTGGGGTAATACAGATTTAACTTGATTGCTCGGCAAAATCAGCAACGTCTGGCTGGCCTCGGCGAGCCGCTCGGGAGGACGGCCGGCAGCGCCTGGAGGGTCGGCCCGGCGGTCCGTGCACCGCGCACCGCTGCTGCCGGGGCCCCGCCCTGCCGTGCCCCGCCCTGCCGTGCCCCGCCCTGCCGTGCCCCGCCCTGCCGTGCCACGCCCTGCCGTGCCCCGCCCTGCCGTGCCCCGCTCTGCCGTGCCCCGCCCTGCCGTGCCCCGCCCTGCCGTGCCCCGCCATGCCTTGCCCCGCCATGCCCGCCCCGATACAGAACCACGCCATTGTGCTGAGTCAACGTTTCGCAGGCTCAACGGGCGCGGGATCGCCTGAAAAGGACGCTGTATATGTCGGCAGCGAGCAGGATTTATGGTCATGTTATCGAGCCGGCCACGCTAAATCGAACCAAAATTCGATCTACGGGTACGTGATTGATCCGGCGAGGGGGGCCGGCGGCCTAGCTCCTGCACCGGCGGCCTCTCTCTCTCTCTCTCTCTCTCTCTCTCTCTCTCTCTCTCTCTCTCTCTCTCTCTCTCTCTCTCTCTCTCTCTCTCTCTCTCTCTCTCTCTCTCTCTCTCCCCCCCCCTCGGCCGCGACCTGACGGTGACTTTGGCCATAAAAACATAGTGGAACGGGGTGTGGCGCGGCGCTGGCGAAGACAGTCGCGAACAGACGGCCGTTTGGAAAATCCTCGACGCGTTGGCGCGTCGGCACGCCCAGATACATCAGGCTAACGACTTGCTGATAAAGGGAAAAATAGATGTGACAGAGAGGCTCGCGCAAAGAACGGCCGAAAAAAAACACGCTTCAGACTCGCATCCGCGCCCAAAGATGCGGCCATTTGTTCTGGCCGGGGCCCGCGGCTGGCGGCAGAGAGAGAGAGAGAGAGAGAGAGAGAGAGAGAGAGAGAGAGAGAGAGAGAGAGGAAATAATTGGAAAGGCGCGCGGAAGTCTTTGAAAGGCAAAACAACGAGAACAAATGGCGGTGCCGGTGCCGGGGAGAGGGGAGGGGAGTTGTGGGTGTGGCGACATGTAATCCAATCCACCCACCGCTGCTCTAGTGTACCCGCCGCAGCCCGGTGTTTGTCGCTTGGCCCAATCAGTACCCACTCCATCCTGGATCGCCAGGTTATTAGGTGGGGTGGGCCCGACCCGGCGGGCTGCATTTCGAACCGACCAATTTTCCCGCCCATTTGGTGTCGTGGCGCGGGCCGGCGGCGGGGCGCAGGCGGGCCCCCCGCGACGACGGCGTTCTCCGGCCCTTCAATTCCTCCTCCCTTCATGATTTCGGCCATTGTGTCGTCCTATTTCAGTTTGATCACGTTCGACCCCAAGGACGACGGCGAGGCGAGGGTGGCCGTGGCGTGCCCCTCGGCCGAGGAGGACGCCGGGGAGGACGACGACGAGGACACACGGCGGATAAAACGAAGCAGCGGCGCCGAGTGAGGAAAGTTACACACACGCGCGACCCGCAGGGAGCCGAGCGGGGAGCCGAAGGGAACGGGCCAAATTGTCGTTAGGCGGCACATGGGCCACACACTGGCTTGCTCTGCGGGGACGACGCCGCGCTTGTTTACATGTGTGATCTTGAGCGGCCCGACGGCGACCGTGGCCCCGCCGCGAACAACGACGGCGACCCTTGCTGACGAGGGCGAGGGGGGCGCGGGTGGGTCAGATGGGACAAACACGTTGCCACAACGGCCACCAGGGAAATCCACGCCGCCGCCGAAAGCAGGGTGCCGCGCCCCGGTCCTCCAGCAGGGCTGCATTTTCTTCGGGAACGCCGCCTTGGCGGCCGCTTCTCAAGCACCTCTCTCTCTCTCTCTCTCTCTCTCTCTCTCTCTCTCTCTCTCTCTCTCTCTCTCTCTCTCTCTCTCTCTCTCTCTCTCTCTCTCTCTCTCTCTCTCTCTCTCTCTCTCACACACACACACACACACACACACACGCGCGCGCGCGCGCGCGCGCCTGCGTCACTGGGCAAGTAGAATAAGAGATAAATAAGTCGCTTCGTACTAGTGAGGTGGCCGGAAAGCACGTTCGGAGGGGAGAGATACGCAGAGAGAGAGACAGGTGGAGACTGCAAGGCACCGGAAGGGACTCCCAGGAGTTCGTATTCGTAATAGAGCTGATGCTTGCTAACACTGCCGCCCCCGCGCTCGCCGTCTCTCTCTCTCTGTCTCTCTCTGTCTCTCTCTCTCTCTCTCTCTCTCTCTCTCTCTCTCTCTCTCTCTCTCTCTCTCTCTCTCTCTCTCTCTCTCTCTCTCTCTCTCTCTCTCTCTCTCTCGTCCTTGCGGGACGCCGCACGAGCTCGAGAGGGACGAGCGCACCCACGGCGGGGATCCGGCTTGCTTAATCCGGTCCCCATCGCGTCGCGACGACACACAGCAGGTGCGGGCCGCGCCTCCCTGACGAGCAGGACGGCGGCCCCCGCGACGAAGAATAGGGCGCCGACAGGGACGAATGATGATAAAGGGCGCCGCAGAAGACGCTGGACACTCCGGGGCGGGGCGGGCCGGGGCGGGGCGGGGCGGGGCGGGGTGCAAGACGCGAACTAATGGGATGGTGCGCGGCCCTGCCTGCGGACTCCGCCAGCAGGTTGTGCCCCAGCCTCCCCGCCGCCGGCCCGGCCGCCCCAATCCGCCTCATTCACTCGAAAAGTCTGAGCCACCGGCGATGAGCTTGTTGGGGTCCATGACCCGCCGCCGAGCACACCGCCGCCGCCGCCGACGGCTCCTCCATCATCATCGTCCTCGTGAACCTGCTCGCCGCCATACACACACACACACACACACACACACACACACACACACACACACACACACACAATAAAAAGAAATGACGTCACAGCAAAGCTGTGCCTCGCCGTTGCCTCGGCGTGCAGTCGTTCGGCGTCGACAGCACTGTCAACAAAGCGACAGCAGCGCTCCGACCTGCACACTTCTTACTTAAAGCGAGCGGCGCCCCGATGCCATCGCGCCGCCCTCCCGCGGGACGCAGTCAAATCCCCGAGGTCGTCACGCGGCGCGGCGCGCGGCGGCCGCCGGGGAGAGAGTGAGTGCACCCTCTTTTCTCATCTGCACATTTTTTTTTCGCTGCCGTCGTCATCCTCCGAGGACGCCCGGAAGGTGGGCACGACGCCGGCCGCGCTGTCGCCGGGTTGCCTACCCCGCTGCTCGCAGGCGCGCTCGACTCGCCGACGCGCGGTTGGCTGCCTCGCCTCCCCGCCGCGTTCCCGACCCATTTGCCTTCCTCTTTCTTTCTTTTTCCCGGGACTCCCTCTGCGATACCCTCCCCTTCACCGCCCAATTTTCCTTCTGCTTTTTCTCCTCCTCCTCCTCCTCCTCCTCCTCCTCCTCCTCCTCCTCCTCCTCCTCCTCCTCCTCCTCCTGTTTTCTCCCGCTCTTGCTCCTTCCCGTATACATCATGAAATAAAAGTCACCGGAAATAAGGTGAGTGCGCCGTCGCCCGTCCTTCCGGTCCGGATGCATTTCCACCCGCAAAGCGAGTCGGTGATCTCCGTACCCCCCCCCCCCCCCGGGGGGGGGGGCGCTTTACTTCGAATCCCTCCCCTATCGCGCGGGGGAATCTTTGTCTCGGCGTGCCGCGCGGTGCCGCGGGCTGCGAGCGCTCGTAAACCTGTCGGGCGGACTCGGAGCTCCGGCCCACTAAAATTCCGTTATTTGCCTAATAACTAGTCTTTCGAGGCGTTTCAGAGGCCGCCCCCGCCCCGCCCCCGCCCCGCCCCCGCCCCGCCCCCGCCCCGCCCCCGCCCCGCCCCCGGGCCCGGCCGCTGGAACCGGAAGTGAGACCTTAAAAAAGTGGCGGTCGGTGTATACTTTGTTGTATACCTCGTCGGCGCCGTTGATGGCTTTTTCCCCCTTTTCCACGCTCACGACTGCTTAAAGTTGTCGGCTTCACGACCGCACCGAACTTTGTTTCTCTTTTTTCAAGTTTCTTTTAATTTTTTTTTCTCTCTCTCCTTGTTTGCTTTTTCTACCTTGTTGTGGTCAAGAATAGCAAAGAAGCGCGCGCGGCGGCGGCAGCGCCCCGTGCGAGAGCAGCACAGCCAGCGAGACTTGGAGAGAGAGAGAAAGAGAGAGAGAGAGAGAGAGAGAGAGAGAGAGAGAGAGAGAGAGAGAGAGAGAGAGAAAAGAAAGCTACAAATAATTAAGCAGAGTAGTTCCTGCGTCCGGGGGCTGTGCTGGGGGTGGCATGGCCGGGCACGGCTCGAGGTGTGATAAGTCCGTAAGCCAGCAGGGTGGCGCGGCAGTGTTGTACTGGAACTCGTTGGACACACACACACACTCTCACACACGCACACGCGTGTTTCTCCTCAAGGGAGGCTGCGCAGCTCCGCTCCGTTTATGAGTGGGCTAATATCAGCGAGGCGGCGGCGGGGCCCCCGCTGCACGTTAACCAGGCCCTGCCGAAGCAGTGCGGCCCGCCTTTCTTACGGCGCGGGCTGTTCTCCTTGATAATAAGGCCGTGTCGAGCCCTGTGCCCCCCCCCCCTTTTCCCCTTCTCCCCGCCGGGTCAACTTGAAAGGCGACGGGAAAGGGTTCGGTCGCCGCCGTGTTCGCGGTGTTCAGAAGAAAGAAGGGGTTCGGTAGGAAGGCCAGACCGCGCGCAGTGGGCCAGAAGACCGGCGCAGGTGGTGGAAACTCTGGACGCGTTTAGAGCTCCAGCGTCGCTGAATGGGGCTCCAACTGAACGTGTGACCCCATCCCACCTCGTTCAGAGACCAATTCATTGGTGATGTCACACGTTCGGTTCGAGTCCCATTTAGCGACTCTGGAACCCAAAACGCGTTTGGGATTTTGACCGCCTCCACCGGTCCACCGGTCTGGCCCACTGTGCCACGTTGCCCCCTCGCCCGGCACAATGCGGTATTAGGGAAGCTTGAGGCTTGGCTCCACTGACTGGGGCACTGGGGCGGCCAGGGCGGCACGTCCCGCGTTACGGCGGGGCGCGTGCTTCGCTAGTTTCCCTTTTTTTTTGGTGGCCGGTCGGTCGGCCGGCCGGTCCGTGAACAAGAACACACCCATGGCAGGGCCGCCGCCCGCAAGTCAAGTCCGCTCCACTACCACTATTCCGTATTCTGACGAGCGTTAAGGTTTACGAGTTGAGACTAATGAGAAAAGTTGAGCGGCTGCTGCTGGGCCTGACTGGCCGCAGGGCGCTATGGGCGGCCGGGTTGCCGCCGACGGTGGGGTACTCAAATGATGGGTGCCTGGAGCACGCCTGCCTGGAGCCGCCGCACAGTGGGTCAGAAGACCGTTGCGTCGGCCGAAATCCCGGACAAGTTTTGAGCTCCAGAGTCGCTAAATAGGACTCGAATCGAACTTGTGACCCCCACCAATGGATTCCTCGTTTGGAGAGCAATCCGTTGGTGGGGTCACATACGTTCGATTCGAGTCCCATTTAGTGACTCTGGAGCTCAAAACGCGTCCGGGATTTTGGCCGACTCAACGGTCTTCTGACCCACGCTGAACGTCGCCGAGGGGAACCCCGCCCCAGGACTCTCTCCAGACCTTACAGGGCCAGAATAAGTTGGTTAGGTGCGTGCGGTCGGGGGGTACAGGTAGTGCCCCTGTGCACCGGCGCCAGCGCACTGGAGTGGCAAAAACCCGAGACTCACTCACACACGGACAACTCACACACACGCACACACTCCCACACACACGCACACACTCCCACACATAATGCAGGCAGACTGACCAATTCATGAGCAGGTGACCGCATTGGGCGTCCTCATCTACTTAGCGCTGCGTGCGTGTGTGCGTTTGTCACCGCGTGGATTATGTATGTGTGCGGCGTGCGTGTGTGTGTGTGTGAGAGAGAGAGAAAGAGTCAGTCGACCCGACCACCCCCTCATCGCCGAGCTAACAAGCCTCCTCTGGGCTCCGCGCCGCTCTGCGCCGCTGCGCGCCCTGCAAGACGGCTCGGGTGTCGTCCCTGCGCTCCCCGGCCCTGGGTGGGTCAGAAGACCGTCGAGGCGGCCCAAATTCTAGACGCGCTTTGAGCTCCAGAGTCGCTGAATGGGACTCGAATCGAACGTTTGACCCCACCAATGGATTCCTCGTTTGGAGAGCAGTCGATTGGTGGGGTCACACGTTTGATTCGAGTCCCATTGAGCGACTCTGGAGCTCAAAACGCGTCAAGAATGTTGGCCGCCTCAACGGTCTTCTGACCCGCTGTGCGGCCGCGTCCAGTGGCGTAGGCAAGGGGGAGCGAGAGGGTTGGCCGTCGTCATTTTCGGCCGCGCCTCGCCGAAACCCGATCCTAATATCGCCGTCGTCCGAGGCGCGACCTGCTGAGGGGGACACCGCCTACTCGACGGCCTGCCTCTCGGGGTCCGCGCGCTGGAGCACGTCGCCGAGGCCGTCAGTCCGTCCAGCAGGTCAGGGCGGCGCAGGAGAAGCGGCCGGCGGCCACTGCTTTCTGGCGCGGGGTTTATCCGCCTCTTGGCCTTGCTCGCCTTGGTGGCCTTCATCGGCGGGGGCAGAGTTCCCCGTTCGATCGTCGAGCGCCTCGGGCGGCGCACAGAATAAGACCGCCGCAGGCGGCCTAAACTGAACGGCGGCCTGAACCGAACGTGGTGACGACCCCACCGATCGATTGATCTCCGAACGAGGAACCCATTGGTGGGGTCACGAGTTCGGTTCGAGTCCCATTTAGCGACTATGGAGCTCAAAACCCGTCCAGGATTCGGCCCGCACTCCCGCCCCGCTGTGCGGCCGTCCGTCGGCGGCGTGCTGGTGGTGGCGGAGAGGCAAGTCGCGGACGGCGGCCGGCAATAATGCACGACGCGTCCTTTTTTATTCATCCCGACGGAAGTTAGTCGGCGGGTGGGACGACGGACGGGCCGTCCGCGACCACACAGTCAGCAGCAGCGGGGCCCCGCCTGCCTGCCTGCCTGCTGGCCGTCCGGCCATGTCGGCGCCCAGAAGTAAGTTCGGAACACGCCGGCCAGCAGGCTCACCTGACCGAGTCCAGGCAGCCGTGCCGGGGTGCCGTTGCCCTCCAAGGCGCTCGTTGCTGTTGTTGTCTTTATTTTCACTCAGGCCTACTGGCGGAATACGCAAAGAGGGCGGGGCGCCGAGCACGCGCGGAGAAAGGAGCAGCAGTCGCTCGCTTTCCGCTTCTTGTTGTTGTTGTTGTTGTTGTTGTTGGCGGTGGTGTTTCCGAGGCGGCTGCTGCTGTTTGTTCGCGTTATATGCTTTTTGCCGGGGCAAAGTCCGCAGACAAGTCGCTAAACCGCGGCGCCAAGAAGGAGTGTGGTGATCGGAAACAAAGCAGCAGCCCCCCCCCCCTAGGTCGACACGATGCGCATAATTTTCCCAGTGTAAGATCATTACTCTATCCTTTGACTGGTCGCAGAGACTGACGAGCCGCGAGCAAGGCCGCGAGCAGCTTTCCCAGCATTAATACAAGTTTTACATGTCCTCAGTCGAAGACAGCATCAATTATTTTTCATTAAGAAAAATATTTTTTTCAAAATCGTGCGGCGGTCGTGAATAATTTGCATCGTCCGCCTGCACTGCACTGTCACCACAGCCCCGGTATTGATTATTCCGCGATTGCAGTTCTTTATTTCACCTCGGGAAGCGGAGAAGGGCGGCGGTGCGTCATGACACACGCATCAATATTCTGGCGGCGCCCTGTCCTGTGGCGTGCCATGGCGTAGCGTGCCACGGCGTGGCGTCGCGTGGCAGACCAGCCCGGCTTAATTTGACTGTCTTTGATTGACAGTTTGATAACCGTATTCGCTGGCCGCCAAAACGGTTGATTTTGGTATTTGCCTCGCCGCCACTGTCCACTGCCGTGCACGTCGATGACGTCATGCGGTGGTTGTTGTTGGCTTTGTTTGGCGTGGGTACCTGGCTGCAGTCTTTCAGGGCGGGGGGGGTGGGGGTGGCGGGGGGGGGGGGGGGGGGGGGTGGGCGGGGGGGGGGGGGGGCAGGCCGGCGCGGAGGGGCGATTCCGATTTGCTGTTTCCAATATCGGCCGCGCGGTGCGCCGGGACTCGGGGCCGACGGCGGCGGGGCTGACAAACTTGGACGTCGCGGAGTATGGAATATTGAGCACGGCGTCTCACGCACGCAAGCAAGCAAGCAGACCGACCTCGGCGAAAGGAGCGTCGTCGTCGTCGTCGTCGTCCACCCCGCAGGCTGCAAACGACTTCCCCACCGCCGCCGCATGCACTTTTCAAAATGGTATCGAGGTGGGATTTGATATGCTTCGCCGTGCCGCGCGGCGCTCCGCCCGCGGCGCCGGACTCCAATATACTGGAAATCAATGGCGGTCATTGGTTCTAACACACGCGGTGTGTTGGCGGCGTCCCACTGTGCGAGCTCCGCCGCCCCGAGGCGTCGCGGCCGCGACGCGCCACTAATTAAAACGCTTTTTCGTTATGCAACAACACAGCGGTGGCGGCGAGGCGCGGTTTCGAATCCCGGCCGGTCCGTTTGTTGGGGCGCTTTAATCCACTTGCACCCGGCCTCGGCCGCCTGCCGAACCCTGTCCGATTGGGCCATCCCGTCGCCGTCCGGTGGGCCGGCTGGCTGGCCAGTCCCTCTGCTGGGTGTTTACCCGCCAGGGCAGATTCAAGGCGGGGCGGGGCGGGGCGGGGCGGGGCGGGGCGGGGCGGGGCGGCGCGGGGCGGCGCGGCCAGCAGGGACGTTGGATTAGCAGGCCGCCAACACCGCCAGGTTCTCGGATGGAGGTTCCCCCGGGCCCTGCGCGAGCCAGGGCGTGGCCCGGCCAGCAAGCCGCCAGAGCCGGAAGGGAATAGCCAGTGGCGGTCCGGTCAGGCAGCCCGACCGGCGGCGCAGCGGACCGTGGACCAAAGGAGTTGAGTCAATGGAACCTCCCCATAAGACGCGGCGGCGGCTCCATCCTCCTCCTTCTTGCGTCCCTTCTCGGCCGTCCCACCCGGCCGGGCTGACTAGCTTAATTGGTCTTGACTTCCTTATCGCGAATTGCAGTGTCGCAGAGCTGTGGCCGTCCGTCGGGGCGGCCGGACGAACACGCAGTGCAGGGACATGGCTGCGGCCGGGGAGGGCCTGCACCTCATGAAGAATCCAATTTCGACGAGAAGAAGCGCCCCTCCCTCGACCGACCCCTTTCTGGGGCCCTTTCTGGGGCCCTGCGCTTGCTGCTTCGTCCGGCCCAGCCAATCGGCATCTTATCGGCTCGGCTCGGCTCGGTTCATCGGCTCGACTTCGGCCTCGGCTCGGCTGGGCTCGCTCGACGCGCCAAGCCAAACGATAGGTGCGAGTCGTGGCTCCGTCGTGGCTCAATTAATCAAGCCCCCAATCCATCTCTGTCCTTGTTGCAGGGGGCGACCGGCTTCCCCGGGGAGGGGTTGACACCGCAATCGCCCCCTCTTTCTTGGGCCCCCTGCTTCTGTGTGTGTGTGTGTGTGTGTGTGTGTGTGTGTGTGTGTGTGTGTGTGTGTGTGTGTGTGTTGTATATAGCGGTGTGTTGGATTGGGCCGACATAATGCTCACAGTAAGTCGGAAAATGATTTGGTATTGCCGGGTATGAAAGAGGATTTTGCCTGGCCGAATCCCAGTAACGATGTCTCTTTCTCAGCGACTGGCTTCGTTCTGCTGGTGCGGGGGGCGGGCCGGGTCCCCGGCGGGGCTGGCCGAGCTGGCAGCCTTTGTGGCGTAACCGATTGCGGCCGTACTTACGGACCCTCCCCCGGCCGGGGCTGCGGGGGCTGCGGGGGCTGCGGGGGCAGCAGGGGCTCCCTGGGCGCCGCGCTCGGTTTGTTTCATTGTGTAAGGGGCCGGAAGGCATTTGCGGGCCACACTTTGAAATGAGCCAAGGCTGGCCCGGGCGAGGACTGCGAGCAAGGACGCGAGGCTGGCCCTGTGAATAAAGGACTCTTCCTTCGAACAGGTAGGCCTCGTGCAGAGAAGAGGGCGCAAAAGAAAACAAAAGGGAAAAAAATAACACAAGTACCGTTTTCTTGTCCCAGCCACTTCCTCCCCTCCCTGGAGCCCCGGTTGCCAGAGCGCATTAGAGGCGCTTAGCGGGTGGCGTGTAGCCCGGCTTGGATATAGTTAACAACACTTAGTTAAGAAGTTTGACCCAATATGACAATGCCCCGCGCGACGCCGCGATGCCTTCGCCCTTTTTCCCCGGGGCTTCTTGGCCAAAGTTTTTGAGGCGGCGGCGGCCCGGCCGCGCAGAGGGCGACAATGTCACCTCCCGCGCTGTCTCCGAGGCGGGGAGGGAGCGTTGGAGGGAGGGCGGCCTCGGTGTGTTTCCCTGCCCGGGCCTGGGCCGGGATTTGAGTTGGTCTGCTGCTGGACTGCGCACAGTGGGCCAGAGGATCGGCGCAGGCGGCCAAAACTCTTGACGCGTTTTGAGCTACAGAGTCGCGAAATGGGACTCGAACCGAACGTGTGACCCCACCAATGGACTGCTCTCCGAACGAAGAATCAATTGCTGGGATCACACGTTTCGTTTAAGTCCAGTTTGGCGACTCCGGAGCTCAAAATACGTCTAGAGTTTCGGCCGCCTGCGCCGGTCTTCTGGCCCACTGTGCTGTGGCCCACCACTGGCCGCTATTAGTTCCGCCACCCCTTTGTTTCCACCCACCTCTTCACGCTCCGCACTGTAACATCCCCCCCCCCCCCCCGTCTCCTCCCCGGCGCACGAACCCCTTTTACCCGCCTCACTGGTTCGAATCGGAGAGCAGCGCGCGCGGCCGGCCATCCGCCTTTCTTTTATTTCCATGTCTCACTTCGGCCTCCCCCCCCCCCTTCCTTCCCGCACGCGCTGCCCGCGTCTCTGTGCGGTCGGACTGCTCCCTTTGTCGTCCGGCGGCGCGCAAAGACAATCTCCAGGAACAACCGTGAGAGGCAGACGCCCTGCTTCTCTCCCATGGGACGAAATAATTTTCCACCTTTAGACGGTGTTGCACGGTGGGTCAGAAAACCGTCGGGGCGGCCAAAATTCTAGACCCGTTTTGAGCTCCAGAGTCGGTAAATGGGACTCGAATCGAACGTGTGACCCCAACAATGGATTTCTCGTTTGGAGAGCAATCCATTGGTGGGGTCACACGTTCGATTCGAGTCCCATTCACAGACTCTGGAGCTCAAAACGCGTCTAGAGTTTATTGGCCGCCTCGACGGTCCTCTGACCCACTGTGTGTTGGTCCTCGCCTTGCGCTCGGTGTGCCTGCGGAGGCCCCGTGGCGCGTGAAGGAGCTATCCCTTCTGCCCGTCGGCCCTTCGGCCCACGCTGCTCACGTTTACCTTCAGCCGTTGTTGTTGCACAGCGCCCACATTGTAGGGCAGCCAGGTGCAGCCAGGTGCAGCCAGGTGCAGCCAGGTGTCGGACGCCGAACCAACACGGGGCTGTACTCTCTCGAGCGGGGCCAGGCGCTGCCGCCGCCGGCTCGATATTACACGCTCCCTCCAACTTTCTGCTTAATCTTCGGCGCGCTGACGCGGTGGTAACAAGCTACGTGCCCTGTCTCGAACGACGACGCTGCAGGCATCGATTTTTCCGCGGCCTTTGCGCAATTAAAGCCCCTGGGCTTGGCTTTCCCTTTCGCTGCCCCTTAAGGCCTAGAGGGCCGGAGGGAAAGGGCATTCCTTGCAGCTGACGGGTTCTCAAACTGCTCCCCCTGCGTGGCGGGCCCGCCCCGCCCCGCCCCGCCCCGCCCCCAATCGGTCCCCCCATCGCGAGCAATCGGCGAGCATAGCCCAGGAGAGAGAGGGTGGGCGGGCGGGGTGCTCCTCCTATTACGATGTTGGCTTCTGTGTCAGTCGGAGTGGCTTGAAAACCGCGGGCGGGAAGAGATTCGGCGCAGAGCGTGGTGACCGCGAGAGCCGGCCGCCCGGCCCCCCGCTGCAGCGACGGCGGCTCTGCGATTGGACCATTGTTGCCACCGGACGAGAGGAAAAAAAAAAATATCGAAAATTTTGTTCCTCTCGGCAGTGCGACTGTCCCTCTCTTGGCCGCCGTCTTTCATTTGCGGAGCAGCCTTCGCTCCCCGTCCTGCCGCTGGCCGCCGCTGGCCCCGCGGCGACCAATCGCAGAGAGGGGGACCACCGGCGGGGACCGGCGGGGACACGGAACAGAGTGCTTGACTTGGTAATTGTTGCCCTCAGTCTCAATTTTGTTCTGGAGCAGCAGCAGCGGGTCGCCCCCCGTGCCTTCCGGTCGACCGGCAGACTGATCCTCTCTCTCTCTCTCTCTCTCTCTCTCTCTCTCTCTCTCTCTCTCTCTCTCTCTCTCTCTCTCTCTCTCTCTCTCTCTCTCTCTCTCCCTCTCTCTCTCTCTCTCTCTCTCTCGCACCCACCAACGCAACGTCCCACCATGATGCGACAGAGACAGCCTGCTTGGCGGGGACCACGGGAAGGTCCTCCCCTTTTCTCCTGCAGGATGCTGGCTCGACCGGCTCCGAGATGGGCGCCCTTTCTCCAGGACCCCGGGCCCTTTATAGGGACGCGGTTTCCCTCACACACGCACGCACGCACGCTGCGGCCGTGATTTCCTCGGGTTACCACACACCACTCGGCTGAGTGATCCGTCTCGTCTTTCGCCCTTTCCCACCTTATTTACTATTTTCATTCCCTCGGCCGCCGCCGCCTCGGCTCCCCTCGGCTCCCCTCGGCTCCCCTCGGCTCCCCTCGGCTCCCCTCGGCTCCCCTCGGCTCCCCTCGGCTCCCCTCGGCTCCCCTCGGCTCCCCTCGGCTTCTGCCGGCCGCTGCGGCGGGAACTGTATTTAAATGTCTGGGGCGCGGAGGATGAATGAAAGCGAAGGGGGGCAAGCCAGCGCCTGCCAGCCAGCCTGCCAGCCAGCCTGCCCCGCCGGGCCGCCCTGGCCTCGGGATTGGATTGGCGCGCTATTTCACACTTGGCCGCCCTCCTTGCCCTGATTATGCCCGCCTCAACCCCCCTCCCCCTCCCCCTCCCCACGACCCGCCCAATTATGGCGCGTAAATATACAGGCCGCCAGCCTCGGGCCGCGCGCGGTTGACCCTTGAAAAATGGCCACAGCCTGCGGCTGCGGGCCGACCGCCGCCACCGCGCGGATAGCCTGCACAGCACAGCACCCCGCAGCCGCCTGCCTCGTCTCTGTCGCTCAGCCGACGAAGGAAACGCCCAGGCCATGCCACAGGCCAGTGACCCACCGGGCCAGCTCAGCCTGGACACAGTGGGACACGCAGCTACAGTGCCGCGCCTGGATGATGCCGCATTGCCGCATCGACTGTGATGTGGACAGTGCAGCTGCAGTGTCGAGTAGACAAGCGCAGCAATAATGGCGGCGTTTATTGCGTTCGTTTTTTCAAGGAAAAATAAAATTTTAGAAAACAAACACTTGATTGCCCGGAAAAAGAAAAAAAAATCTCATTCAACGAACGTTAATGAAAGCAGATGATACTCGTTTGGTTTTCTTTCGATGATATTCGTTTGGTATTGTCGTGTGTTTATTATAGCAGTGCCGCGCTGCATCGCTATCGTCCGAACGAGGCCGAGCTGGCGCCGAAGTCGGCACGAGCTGAGCAGAGCCGAGGCCCGCCCGAGTCACCCTTTGTGACGTGGCAGGCGGGGAGGGATTGTCAATTTTCCGCGCAGGCGCGAGGAGGGGGTGCCATTGTTTACGCCCGGCCGCTGCGCGGATGAGCGACAGGCAGGCAGGCAGACATGGTCCGCCCCTTACTGCCCGCTCCTACTAATATCTATAGTAAAAGCAAGCTGACACCTTCATGTGTATAGTAGTTTTAAGTATGTTGAAATGAAATGTGAGGTGTGAAGGTATCATCTGCTAAAAAGGCAGTGGATTTGCGGTCCTTGGTTTTGCCGACAATGCATATCGGGGGCCGGAGGAAATGCGATGGGGAAGAAGTAGTGGGAAAGAAGTCGTGTCGCCAGTCGTAAAAAAAAATAAAATAGCAGAGCAGCAGTAATTCTCTTGCACTGCAATCAAACTTTTGATGGCCGCATCGCATAGCGCGACGGCGGCGCGGCGCGGGCCGCGAGGGGGGTGGGGTCGGTGGGGTGGGGGAGAGAGGCGCTTTTACAATGATTGCGTTTCGCCACTTCGCTAGAAAATTTATACGCCACCCTCGACCCTCGAAATCTAACTGGGGCGTAATATCGATGCACACGGCGGCGGGGCTGCCATGGCGAACTGCAGTTGCTGCACTTTGGCGATCAAAAACGCGCTAACGATGATGCTCTACCGGGCCACGCCAAGCCACGCCAAGCCACGCCGCCACGGCCAGGGAGAGGGGGCGGGGGGGCTTGATACTGTATTGAATCGCACGGGGCCCATCCAGATCATTATCTGGCGCGCGCTTCTCTCTATACCTGAGCATAGTAATAGTCGCGCTCGCTTTGCTCGGCGCGAACCCCCTCCCAACCGCCTTGAACCCCTCTCCCCCTCCCCTTTTCAGCACGTAATGATAGAAGGTTTGCTGAGTTTCTTGGGCTAACCAAAGAGGTCCTCCTTCCATCCTGCTTTGACGAATACCACTCGCACACCGGCGTAACGAACTCGCACCTCTCTCTCTCTCTCTCTCTCTCTCTCTCTCTCTCTCTCTCTCTCTCTCTCTCTCTCTCTCTCTCTCTCTCTCTCCCCCTCTCCCTCCCTCCCACCCACTCACACACGCGCGCATTCACTCACGCAGTGCGTCCTTCACTCCCAAAATATGGCGATATTTCCGGTGTACTGTACTCTCTCCCGATTCTCTCCATTAGGCGCCGCGTATTTATCCAGGCCAGGCGCGGCCCGCCCTCGCAGGCCGCAGCCAGCCGGAACGGAATCAGCCAGGCGGTCGACTTCACACGTCGGTTATGTAAATGAGGCTCGCTCTCCTTGCCATCGGAACAATGCAGCAACTCGCACGGAAACCGATCTTCAATAATGGTCCCTTCTGAATATTTTATTTGGGCGGAGTGAAGGGGTGCGGGCGGGCAGGGCGCGCGCGCCGCTGCTGCAGGCTGCAGAGAGAGAGAGAGGGAGAGGGAGAGGGAGAGAGAGAGAGAGAGAGAGAGAGAGAGAGAGAGAGAGAGAGAGAGAGAGAGAGAGAGAGAGAGAGAGAGAGAGAGAGAGAGAGAGAGAGGAGCAGAGAGACCTCTTCGAAATCGCTCTGCAGTCGCTCCCCCTCCTCGAGGCCGAAATCCTGTTACGGTGTAGCCGCGTTTTGCACCGCGCTGCAGTCGCGCCGCCGTGATCTCCCCTTCTTCGCGGCGCCGAATTTTGCCGCATTTTGCGAAAAGCCTCTGCAGCGCGAAATCACGGCTGCCGTCACCGCGTCCGATATATCGGGCATGCCCGCCCCCAATCACGGCGGTGGATCATGCGAGGGGCCGTCATCGCTCCGTCTCCCTCAAACCCCTGCACACTAAATGACCAGGGACAATTTTTGCATCCAGCTGGATGCGGTTTTAAGCACATCTAACTTCGGACAAATTTGTATCTAGCTAGTCACGAATTGTACATAAAGAGGCACAATATTGTCCATCAATTGGATCACAAATATTGTCTCGTGTTCGAAGTACAATATTGTGCCTCTTTATGTACAATTCGTGACTAGCCGGATACAAATTTGTCCGAAGTTAGATGTGCTTAAAACCGCATCCAGCTAGATGCAAAAATTGTCTCTGGTCATTTAGTGTGTGCGGAACCGGCCGCGGGTGCGAGGGAGACGCACTGCTCGGAGTCAGCCCCCAGGCCCCAGGCGCAGTGGGCCAGAAGACCGGCGCAGGCCGCCTAAACTCTAGCGCTGGAGTCGCTAAGTGGGACTCGAACCGAACGTGTGACCCCACCTACAGATTCCTTGTTCGGAGGGCAATCCATTGGTGGGGTCGCGCGTTCGTTTCGAGTCCCATTGAGCGACTCTGGGGCTCAAAACCCGTCCGGGATTTTGACCGCCTCCACCGGTCTTCTGGCCCACTGTGCCAGGTCGCCCCGCAGCACGCGATCCCGCGGGCGTAATATGCTGGAGCCGGCGGGCTGGCCTCGCACAAAGCCGGCCGATAGGACCCCCGCCGCGCCGCCGCGCCCTGGCGCGCCCCCCAGCAGGCGCCAGCAGGCACCGGCAGGTATCAAAAGGAAAAATGGCTAAACATTCCGACATGCTGCCGGCGCTTCCTGTCCGGCTTTTTGTCGTCGCCCCGTGTTTGCCTCGGCCAGGGGGCGCCTGGTTATTGAAGCCGCCGGCGCTGCCGCCACTGACGGGACGGCGTCCGGCGGCGCCGCTCCATCTTCCTCACGGCCCCTCGGCGTCGGCACCCCTTGCCCCTCCCCCCCCCTGCCGCAATGCGCTGCACCGTGAATGTCACGTGACATTTCATCACTGCGATAAATTGGCCGGCTGATGCACCGCGACACGACGGTGCCGCACAGTGGGCCAGAAGACGGCGCAGGCGGCCAAAACTTAAGACGCGTTTTGAGCACAAGAGTCGCTGAATGGGACTCGAACCGAACGTGGGACCCCACCAATGGATTGCTCTCCGAACGAGGAATCCACTGGTGGGGCCACACGTTCCGGTTCCTGTTCAGCGACTCTGGAGCTCAAAACACGTCTAGAGTTTTTGGCGCCTGAGCTGTCCTCTGGCCCACTGTGCGCCGTCCTCGCTTCCTCCCGCCTTCCGGCTTCAAGGCTTCCAGATAAACAAGGTGACAACGCCGCCGACACCGTGACCCCACAGCAGACGGGCGGACGGATGCGGGGCGCCATGACAGACCGACAGACAGACGGACAGACAGACAGTGAGGCGGGCAGACCGCTTCGGGGTGTTTATCGCCACCGGAGACCCCCATAAAACGGTCGGCGAACTAATTACCACTAGCCGGCACTACTCGTCCAACTTTGTTGCCGGTACTGGTTGCTGGTTGCCACGACCCCACCCCGCACAGGGGGCCAGACGACCGGCGCAGGCGGCCAAAACTCTAGACGCGTTTTGAGCTCCAGAGTCGATAAAACGGGGCTAGAACCCAACGTGTGGCCCCCACCAACCGATTGCTCTCCGAACGAGAAATCCATTGGTGGGGTTTCGAGTCCTATTCAGCAGTTCTGGAGCTCAAAACTCGTCCAGCGTTTCAGCCGCCTGCGCTGTTCGTCAGGCCCACCGTGCCTCGCCCTGCCCTGGAGGCGGCGGCGTTGCCGGGGGTTGCCTTGCACTCGAATTATGAAAACACGGCCGTGAGGAGTTCGTTACTTCGCCATGTTTATTCTATTCGCCGCCGCTGCGCCGCTGCGCGCGGGGAAGCAGCGGACCGTCTTGCGCCGCGGCGAGTGTTTGTCTGATTCCGCACAGTGTGCCGACGCTCTCCCGCACCCCTTTGGACCGCGCCGTGAGTGCGAGAGAGACGGAGTGCCGGCCGGGCTGCTGAGCGCGCGATGAACCTCCATCATTCATGCCCGCCGCGCCACGCCGCGCCACGCCACGCCACGCCTCCCGAGACGAATCTCACCGCCGCGCCGCCGGCCGCGGTTCAGCTTAATAAAAAGATTGGGCTACTGCAGCGCGGCGCTGACTGATTGCTCCGTTCCTCATTCCCTGTGTCTGCCTGCCTGCCTGCCTGCCAGCCTGCCCACGCAGCTCGCCGTCGAGATAAAGGAGAGCGTTCTCGCGGTTTTGAGCTCCAGAGTCGCTGAATGGGACTCGAATCGAACGTGTGACCCCACCGATGGATTGCTCTCCAAACGAGAAATCCATTGGTGGGATCTCACGTTCGATTCGAGTCCCATTCAGCGACTCAGGATCTTAAAACGCGTCCGGGATTTTGGCCGCCTCAACGTCTCCTGACCCACTGTGCGCCGACTTGCGGCCGTCAGCCCCCCGCTGTGCGGCCGTGCCCGCAGCGGCCGCTGCAAACCGATAACGCTGCAGATACTGCGTGTTGGTGCATGCGCCGTTACCTGTCACTAGCATTAATTGGCTGGGGTCCCCGGGGCCTCGGACCGCCGGTAGGGGCAGGGGCCGCCGCGCGCGTGTGTGTCCCGCCGGGGCCCCCGTGACAGGCGGGGCAGCGCGGCCTACGCAGCGCGGTTATTGTGCGATGTATCCTGCCTCCCTCCCCCTCGCCAGGCCGCCGTTTCACTTGTCAGCCCGGCCCGTATGATAATAGTGATTGGCTGATTGCCTTTTGTCGATCCATGCCGCACAGTCACGCGGCTCGAATTGAAAGTCGGCCAGGCCCGACCACGCGTGGCGGCGCCGGCTGCTGGAATTAGCAAAATCAGAGAGAGGACGCTGACCGCTCCAGCGCAGTCATCAGGCCTGACCGCCACCGCGGGGAGGGGGGGGAGTAAGGGGGGGGGCGAATTAGCGAAATCAGAGCGCAGTCATCAAGTCAAACGGAACGGCAAAACAGTCCGTGTGATTGTGGCCCGGCCCACCCTGGCCGTGTCTCTGGCCTGGCCTGGCTGGAGCATAGCTGGAGCCTAACTGGACTCGCATATCATCATCATCATCATCATCATCATCTTCATCATCATCAGCATCATCATCATCATCATCATCATCACTATCATCATCATCATCACCATCATAATCATCTACGGAATAATACGTGCATAGTCAAAGTTGGGATAAAAATTAAAAATAATTTTCGAAAAGATGAAAAGAGTTGATAAATTCGGAGCGGGGTCCTTGAGATGGCGCGGCGAAGCCCTAGGTCGTGGTCAAGGAGTGGGGTGGGTCGTGCCCCCTGACCTGGTCAGGATGTGGGCCGTCTCGGCACGGGGGCGGCGCGGGGGCAGCGGGGGGGGGGGGCGGCGCGGGGGCGGCGGGGGGCGGCTAGATGAGGGATTCCGCCAGGCTTGCCGCGGTGAGACATCCCTCAGCAGCGGCGCGGCCAGGACGATGAGGGCGGGCAGGTGGGGGCAGGTGGGGGCGGGCAGGTGGGGGCGGGCAGGTGCGCAGGCGGGTGGGCGGGGGCGGGCTCAGCCCGTGCCCGGCATGCCAACTCCTCCATAACTCAGGCCCGCACGCCAGCCAATGACATTTTCAATTTTACACGAGGCGGGGCGGCGAGCACGGCCACCCCTTCAGCCGTGCAGCAGTGGAGGCTGCGCGCGCGCGCGCGCGTGTGTGTGTGTGTGAGTGTGTGTGTGTGTGCGCGCGTGTGAGTCTGTGTGGGTGTATGTGGGGCCGCACGTGCAAAGTGTCCCTCACCTGCCCGGAACATATGGGCTATTTAATTTGCTCGCAAAGGCGTAGCATTCTTTGAACCGCTCCACCAAGAAGAGGGAAGGAAAGTCACGATGTCGTTTTATTTTTAGTGCCATCAACGTTTTAAGTCTATTCAGCAGCGAAAGAGTTGTGAGATCATCTGTACACCTCTTATTTCAAAAGGGCAATATTCTACCGGGCTATTCATCAATATGGCGCTCACACTCTCACAGACACACGTAAACACGCACACATGCTCACACGCACGCGTGGGTGGAGTCTCGGGGCGCAATATGAGTCGTGGCCTCGCCCCGTGCCGTGAATCCCGATTTCCTATTATTATTTCACTTTTCATTCTGGAAGCGACCCATAAAACGGGTCGGGGGCCCCGCGGCCTGTGGCGGCATGCTGATTCCTTGCCGCGCGTCGGACCGTGCGCCGCCGGCCCGGTGGGGCCCGGTGGGGCGGCAAAGAGGCTGGCGTTCGTTTGGGAAACAAAAACAAAAAAAATACAAGCCGAGGGGGGCGTTCTGCCGTGATGCCTTTGGACGGGACGGACCGCGGCGGCCCATTGCCCTCCCTTGTTCCCAGGGCGACGCGACAGTCCGTCGGAAGGAAGCGGTCGATGGAGTAGCGCAGGCTGGAGCGGCTGAGCGGACAGAAAGCTGGACAGGCCGACAGACCGACACGCGGCACAGCAGCAGCGGGTGCACCTTGCCGCGGCTTGCTGCCTGCTCGACAACAACAGACGAATTTTTATGAGGCCGTTTCATTTATTGGCGTGCAGGCTGGTAGGCAGCGGGCGGGTCGGGCTCTCCTTTCTCTGGCAACAAGTTGCTGCCTTAGGAATACGAAGCAGAGATAAGCAATGCCTTGCTTTTTTAATGTCGACCTGCACTGCCCCCTTTATCTTCGACTCGTTACCCCAGAGCCCCGGCCGGGGTGTCCTCCGGGAGGCCTCGACGGGGCTGGGGGGCGTCTAGAGGAAACGGTGGGCTCTCTGCGGGGGAGGGGGGCCCCGGTTGGGGGGG
>CM060088.1:8939102-9149654 GCA_030522485.1 Stenchaetothrips biformis | reverse complement strand
CTCCGCGCGGCCGCGACGCCGAGACGGCCAACGCGGACATTTGTTCTTTCTTCTTGACTTTAATTAAGGGCCGTATAATAAAGTGTTGTCGTAAAGCATGGCCTCGGCGCGGCGGCGCGGCACGCCACGGCACGCGACAGAAAAACTAGCGCCGCGAGTGCGTGGCGCGTCGCGCGGATGTGGTGGTGGTCGAACGAGCCGCGGCTCGTGGGGGTTAAAAGCTGGGAGGACCGGGACCAGGATGACGGGGGACGGGGTGTGGGCTGCGTCCCGTACCGAGGGCCGCGCTGGGTGCCCGAGATGGCTTCTTGATACTCCGCCGTGGTCGGGCTGCCTGGGTCGGCAAGTCGCCCCCCCCCCTCCCCCCCCCGCACACACAAAGTTTGGCGTCAACGCGCGCCCCTCCCTGAGAGCCCCTCCCCGAGAGCCCCAACTCGCGCTGCACAAGTTTATACAAATGCAACACGAAATCGATAGGGCGCAGGCACTGCAGGCCGCGGCGCCGCGTCGCCGTGCAAGTTTGCCGTTTGGCGGCCCTCGCCGCCCCCTCCGGGCCTCGCTCCGGGCCCTCCTTGTCCGGGCCCGGCCCCACCGCGGCCTCCACCACGGCCTCCGCCACGGCCTCCGCGCCGCGAGGACGAGGCCCTGACCCATCCATTACTGGTCCATTAGCTCGCCACGGCCCTCTGCCGGCCCGCTCCCCACCTGCACCCTGCCTGTGGCCTGTGGCCGGCCTCGGGGCGACTGCCCGCCCCCCCCCCCCCCAGCCCAACTCCCTCAGGGACCGCCCCCGCCCCTGGGAGCACTGCAGATGCACTCTCAGTCGCCGTGTGTGTGTGGGGGGGGGGGGGAGGGGTGGAGGTTCCTCGGCAGACTGCGCCTTGTGAATGGTGCAGCGGGATGACTGCCTGCACGTCCGCTATTCCTGATTCTGCTTCTTGTCATCAAATTTCGTGTTTTCACACTGTTTCACACGCAAAAACGGCCAACCACAGTCGTGTGTTCGTGTTTGTAGCGCGACTGCACAACGGCGTCCACCCAGAACGAAGCTTTATCACATTTCCTACATGTTCTGATTGTTTTAAAAGGATTTTCGCATTTCAAATTTTTTGTGAACAACAAAAAGGGTAGCTATTTCCCTCTCACCTAGCGCATCATGCATCAAAATTTTACGCCTTCCGTCCTTGTTGCTTCTTATGGACTATGGACTGTCAATATGAGTGCGAGAGAGAGAGAGAGAGAGAGAGAGAGAGAGAGAGAGAGAGAGAGAGAGAGAGAGAGAGTGTGTGTGTGTGTGTGTGTGTGTGTGTGTGTGTTTGTGTACTTACGCGTGTGCCTCTGGCCCGCGCGCACGACCACAACGATGACAACCCCCTAATCTCCATCAGGATATAAATTAGCCGTGATTCGATTGGTGCGGACGTGCCGGCAATGTGCAAGCGCCCGCCCCTCCCACTGTGCACACGGGCTGCAAGTAGCTACCGCGGTGTAAAATAACAACAAAGCCGCGCGCTATTCGCAACTGATGCAAGAAGTACAGTCACGGAAAGCGAACGACAACGACGTCCGGGCTGCGGCGGGGCCTCTCCAGGTCCCTGTAGGCACGCCAGCTGAGCAACGTGTGCTCCAGAGGTGTTCTCGCGGGAATCGACAACGATTCATAAAAGCGGCCGGCACGGCGACGACGGGGGATGACGACGGGGCGCCGCGAGGAGGAAACAACTGGCCAAATACATGTACACCAAAAATTTAAATGTCACATTTTATTGAAAAATATATAAAAATTTATTGAAAAATTTTAAAAAAATTATAGAACAATTTAAAAAATTCTTATAAAATTTGTCAAAAATTTTGAAGATTTAATGAAAAAAAATTACGAATTTACTGCCCTCCCCAGTGTGCTTCAAAGCCACAGCAATGCGCAGTCACCATCATGTGCCTTGGTGGCTGGATGCGTCGACGCGTCGTTCCCGGTGAGAGGATCGGCGGTTCAATTCTTATCACTTCACAACTTTTTTCTCTGGCCGCTGCTCATTGCCACGACAAGAGCCCTCTTCAAGCGGCGTCAGACGTGAGCCGTGGTGGCTGAGGGCGCAAAGGCGTCTGACCCCGACCATAAGGTTCGGGGATCGAGTGCCATTACTTTCCTTCATTTTTCGACTGGCTTCCTCCCACTGCGACTCAAACCCGTCGTCCAACACTCGGCAGACGTGCAAGTCAGGGTGGTGTAGTGGTCTAGGCTCAATCCAGGCCATTACACCCGGGTGTCTAAAAAGCAGTCCGCTTCGGCGGATTGGCCTCGGCACTGGTTCGATCCCCGATCGAGTCAGCCACTCGAGATTGGTCGCGAGTGGGTCCATTCCGATTCGTCGGATGGAGTTGATAAGTCCTTTGAAGCTGGCCCACTGACTGCATGTTCGGGTCTGGGAGCGCCGGACAGCGGGTGTACCATTTGGGTACCGACCAGCCTGCGAAAACAAAAGCTCCCAAAACTACTCTCTGTCTCTCTCTTTAACTCTCTGTCTCTCTGTCCTCTCTCTTCAACCCTACGATCGCCGGCTGCCTTCATCGGCGGTCCTTCATGTGTGGAAGGCAATTGCGGTCCTACAGAAGCTGAACTATGCGGTAGCAGTTAAAGCCTGGATACACCGGTTCCCATCCGAACACCGAAGTTAAGCAGGCGGCTCGAACCCCATTGCGGGAGGGAGAGGGTCGTAGGGTTCCATTTTTTATTTATTAGTTTTACCAAATTTTAAATGACCGATTAGCCTGCCGGCGTAGCGGCCTCAAGAGCGAATGGTGCCATTCGCAGCGTGCCACCCACGCGATGAAGGGTGCCATCTTGCGGTGCGGCAGGCGGGGTCGGGCCGGCAGGCGCCAAGTGATTGAGGTGCCCCACGAACTATTAGTCTGGCTTGGCGCCGCCGGCATACCAATGACCAACAACGCACCGACGTTGGTGTGCTCGGCGGAGTCTAGGGTTAGGTTAGGTTAGGTTAAGTTAGGTTAGGCTGCGTTAGGCTGCGTTAGGCTGGGATGGGTTAGGTTAGGTTAGGTTAGGTTAGTGGTTGAGTTAGGTTAGGTTAGGTTAGGTTAGGTTAGGTAAGGTTAGGTTAGGTAAAGTTAGGTTATGTTAGGTTAGGTCAGGTTAGGTAAAGTTAGGTTAGGTAAAGTTAGGTTAGGTAAAGTTAGGTTAGGTAAAGTTAGGTTCGGTTAGGTTAGGCAAATTAAGGTTTGGTTAGGTTAGCGCTTGCACGACGAGCCGCATGGCGTCCCGGTGGCTTGGTGGTTAAGGGCATCCATCGGAACGTGAGAGGTCCGGCGTTCGGGACCACCAACTGTACATTTTTTCAGCAATTGTTTTCATGAGATGGCAAATCAAGAAAAGTTTCAAGATGACCGCTGGCACGGCGGTCGACGTGGCGTTCCGGTGGCTCAGTGGTAAAGAGCACCCAACGGAATGTGAGAGGTCCAGGGTTCGGGACCACCATCCAAACTTATGACTTCACAAAATTTTTCTCTGACCGCCGCTTATGTCACATCAAGAGCCAACTTCAAACGTCTGCCAACATGGTCCGTGGTGGCTGAGAGTGGAAAGGTACCCATCCTCGAACATTAGATTCGGGGACTGCATCGTTTCTTTTCTTTTTTTTTTTTTTAATAGGTCCAGAGTCGAAGTTCATTTTGCAAATTTGTTTCCTCCATCTCTCGACATGTTGTTCCCAAAGCCATGGAACGCATTTTTATATAATGGCAAAAAAGTAAAATTTTCCTGGCTAGGAAAAAATTTCAAAGTCCAGAGTCGAAGTAAATTTTGCAAATTTGTTTCCGCCATCTCTCGATATGTTGTTCCCGAGGCCATGAAACGCATTTTTATATGCTGGCAAAAAAAAAAAAAAAAAAAATTCCTGGCTAGGAAAAAATTTTTAAGTCCAGAGTCGAAGTAAATTTGCAAATTTGTTTCCGCCATCTCTCGATATGTTGTTCCTTAGGCCATGGGACGCATTTTTATACGGTCGAAAAAAAAGTCGTTTTCCTGGCCAACTTTAGTCCGGTGCGTTCGGGACCACCAACTGTAAAGTTTTTCCACCAAATTGTTTTATGAGGAGGAGAATCAAGAAAAGTTTCAACATGACCGCTGGCACGGTGAGCGGCATGGCGTCCCGGTGGCTCAGTGGTTAACAGCACCCAACGGAATGTGAGAGGTCCAGGGTTCGGGACCACTATTCAAACTTATGACTTCACAACATTTTTCTCTGACCGCCGCATATGTCACATCAAGAGCCAACTTCAAACGGCTCCAAACACGGTCCGTGGTGGCTGCGAGTGGAAAGGCACCGATCCTCGAACGCAAGGTTCGGGGATTGAATCCAATTTTTTTTTTTTTTTTTTTTTTTGGGCCGCCTCACACACGCAAGCACGCACGCAGACAGCGAGTCGGAACGCAACGATTTAGTTCGATAAGTCGTTCGGCAGGACGCACTTGTTCGCCTCTTAAAAGAGATTCAATTGGTTAGTTCAGGTTAGGTTAGGTTAGGGTAGGATATGTTTGGTTAGGTTAGGTTAGGCGTTGATCCCCGTACGCTAGGTTCGGGGATCGAAAGCCGTTTTTTTTTTGTTTTTTTTTTCTCCACTGCCTTCTCTAGCGTGCTTTCAATCCACAGCAATGCGCAGCAATGATCATGTTCCGTGGTGGTTGGATGTGTAGACCCGTCGGTCCCGGTATGGGGATGGGAGGATCAAATCTTATCACTTCACAACTTTTTTTTCCCTGGCCGCTGCTCATTGCCACGACAAGAGCCCTCTTCAAGCGGCGTCAGACGTGAGCCGTGGTGGCTGAGGGCGCAAAGGCGTCTGACCCCGACCATAAGGTTCGGGGATCGAGTGCCATTACTTTCCTTCATTTTTCGACTGGCTTCCTCCCACTGCGACTCAAACCCGTCGTCCAACACTCGGCAGACGTGCAAGTCAGGGTGGTGTAGTGGTCTAGGCTCAATCCAGGCCATTACACCCGGGTGTCTAAAAAGCAGTCCACTTCGGCGGATTGGCCTCGGCACTGGTTCGATCCCCGATCGAGTCAGCCACTCGAGATTGGTCGCGAGTGGGTCCATTCCGATTCGTCGGATGGAGTTGATAAGTCCTTTGAAGCTGGCCCACTGACTGCATGTTCGGGTCTGGGAGCGCCGGACAGCGGGTGTACCATTTGGGTACCGACCAGCCTGCGAAAACAAAAGCTCCCAAAACTACTCTCTGTCTCTCTCTTTAACTCTCTGTCTCTCTGTCCTCTCTCTTCAACCCTACGATCGCCGGCTGCCTTCATCGGCGGTCCTTCATGTGTGGAAGGCAATTGCGGTCCTACAGAAGCTGAACTATGCGGTAGCAGTTAAAGCCTGGATACACCGGTTCCCATCCGAACACCGAAGTTAAGCAGGCGGCTCGAACCCCATTGCGGGAGGGAGAGGGTCGTAGGGTTCCATTTTTTATTTATTAGTTTTACCAAATTTTAAATGACCGATTAGCCTGCCGGCGTAGCGGCCTCGAGAGCGAATGGTGCCATTCGCAGCGTGCCACCCACGCGATGAAGGGTGCCATCTTGCGGTGCGGCAGGCGGGGTCGGGCCGGCAGGCGCCAAGTGATTGAGGTGCCCCACGAACTATTAGTCTGGCTTGGCGCCGCCGGCATACCAATGACCAACAACGCACCGACGTTGGTGTGCTCGGCGGAGTCTAGGGTTAGGTTAGGTTAGGTTAAGTTAGGTTAGGCTGCGTTAGGCTGCGTTAGGCTGGGATGGGTTAGGTTAGGTTAGGTTAGGTTAGTGGTTGAGTTAGGTTAGGTTAGGTTAGGTTAGGTAAGGTTAGGTTAGGTAAAGTTAGGTTATGTTAGGTTAGGTCAGGTTAGGTAAAGTTAGGTTAGGTAAAGTTAGGTTAGGTAAAGTTAGGTTAGGTAAAGTTAGGTTCGGTTAGGTTAGGCAAATTAAGGTTTGGTTAGGTTAGCGCTTGCACGACGAGTCGCATGGCGTCCCGGTGGCTTGGTGGTTAAGGGCATCCATCGGAACGTGAGAGGTCCGGCGTTCGGGACCACCAACTGTACATTTTTTCAGCAATTGTTTTCATGAGATGGCAAATCAAGAAAATTTTCAAGATGACCGCTGGCACGGCGGTCGACGTGGCGTTCCGGTGGCTCAGTGGTAAAGAGCACCCAACGGAATGTGAGAGCACTGCAAAAAAAATCCATCTTAATTTTAAGAAACTAGTTTGTGAAGCAGTTTACAAAGATTTTTTGCTATTAAAAGTAAGAAACTTTCCCCTCTTAAAACTAATAACCAAATTTTTAAAACTCATAGAATTTTGTTTATTAAATTTCATAATTATATTAGACTAAAGTGGGAGGTAAGAACGACTGTACTGACGTCCGAGATACCATGTATGTGTGACGGAAGTCTTCATTACAACGTGCATCATGCACCAGATCGGGAACAGCACTCAAAAATAGGATGTTGAAGAAAGAGGACCACTTTCCCTGCTTTCGACTCTGATGGGATGAACCACACAACGGAGGAGGATTGTGCGTGCACCTAACCTCAGGTCCGACCGTAGACGCCAGCGAGTGGCAACATGAAAATGCGTTTTTCTCTACATCAGTGTAATATTTTGTTAAATACTTTTAGCTAACCGATAGAGAAGATATTTACGAACGCAACATATAGTATCATTTGCAAAAAGAAGGTATTTTAGAAACATTAATTGGAAATACTAATCGGGAAATGGTCACGGCGCTCCAAGCGCCACCTAGCGGCAGGTCTGTGAAACGTGGCCTTGGACCCAGCGGCTGACTGTGGACCATACCATGTGAGAAGTAGCTTGTCAACAGTTCGCGGGAATTTATCAAACTAAACCTTCGATTTATGTTGAATGTGACCGCACTCGCTGAAGCGTTCAACCTTTACTTGAAACAGTTTTAGAAATCTAGTTGTGAAAAGTCATAAGTCATCTGGATTTTAAGAGACGAATTATTACTTTTGAAAGGCAACCTTAGTTTTGACAAACCCAGTTTATGAGTTTTCAAAATGGTTTTGAAATTTACCAACTATTTCTTACTTTTCATTTTAGTTTTGGTAAATGTAATAAATTATAGCACTTTTCACAAACTTTTCTGAGTTTTCATATCATTTCAAAATATTATTAAGTTTAAGACATTTTTATGTCTTAAATTTCAGAAAAATTTTTGCAGTGAGGTCCAGGGTTCGGGACCACCATCCAAACTTATGACTTCACAAAATTTTTCTCTGACCGCCGCTTATGTCACATCAAGAGCCAACTTCAAACGTCTGCCAACATGGTCCGTGGTGGCTGAGAGTGGAAAGGTACCCATCCTCTAACATTAGATTCGGGGACTGCATCCTTTCTTTTCTTTTTTTTTTTAATAGGTCCAGAGTCGAAGTTCATTTTGCAAATTTGTTTCCTCCATCTCTCGACATGTTGTTCCCAAAGCCATGGAACGCATTTTTATATAATGGCAAAAAAGTAAAATTTTCCTGGCTAGGAAAAAATTTCAAAGTCCAGAGTCGAAGTAAATTTTGCAAATTTGTTTCCGCCATCTCTCGATATGTTGTTCCCGAGGCCATGAAACGCATTTTTATATGCTGGCAAAAAAAAAAAAAAAAATTCCTGGCTATGAAAAAATTTCTAAGTCCAGAGTCGAAGTAAATTTGCAAATTTGTTTCCGCCATCTCTCGATATGTTGTTCCTTAGGCCATGGGACGCATTTTTATACGGTCGAAAAAAAAGTCGTTTTCCTGGCCAACTTTAGTCCGGTGCGTTCGGGACCACCAACTGTAAAGTTTTTCCACCAAATTGTTTTATGAGGAGGAGAATCAAGAAAAGTTTCAACATGACCGCTGGCACGGTGAGCGGCATGGCGTCCCGGTGGCTCAGTGGTTAACAGCACCCAACGGAATGTGAGAGGTCCAGGGTTCGGGACCACCATCCAAACTTATGACTTCACAACATTTTTCTCTGACCGCCGCATATGTCACATCAAGAGCCAACTTCAAACGGCTCCAAACACGGTCCGTGGTGGCTGCGAGTGGAAAGGCACCGATCCTCGAACGCAAGGTTCGGGGATTGAATCCAATTTTTTTTTTTTTTTTTTTTTTTGGGCCGCCTCACACACGCAAGCACGCACGCAGACAGCGAGTCGGAACGCAACGATTTAGTTCGATAAGTCGTTCGGCAGGACGCACTTGTTCGCCTCTTAAAAGAGATTCAATTGGTTAGTTCAGGTTAGGTTAGGTTAGGGTAGGATATGTTTGGTTAGGTTAGGTTAGGCGTTGATCCCCGTACGCTAGGTTCGGGGATCGAATGCCGTTTTTTTTTGTTTTTTTTTTTCTCCACTGCCTTCTCTAGCGTGCTTTCAATCCACAGCAATGCGCAGCAATGATCATGTTCCGTGGTGGTTGGATGTGTAGACCCGTCGGTCCCGGTATGGGGATGGGAGGATCAAATCTTATCACTTCACAACTTTTTTTTCCCTGGCCGCTGCTCATTGCCACGACAAGAGCCCTCTTCAAGCGGCGTCAGACGTGAGCCGTGGTGGCTGAGGGCGCAAAGGCGTCTGACCCCGACCATAAGGTTCGGGGATCGAGTGCCATTACTTTCCTTCATTTTTCGACTGGCTTCCTCCCACTGCGACTCAAACCCGTCGTCCAACACTCGGCAGACGTGCAAGTCAGGGTGGTGTAGTGGTCTAGGCTCAATCCAGGCCATTACACCCGGGTGTCTAAAAAGCAGTCCGCTTCGGCGGATTGGCCTCGGCACTGGTTCGATCCCCGATCGAGTCAGCCACTCGAGATTGGTCGCGAGTGGGTCCATTCCGATTCGTCGGATGGAGTTGATAAGTCCTTTGAAGCTGGCCCACTGACTGCATGTTCGGGTCTGGGAGCGCCGGACAGCGGGTGTACCATTTGGGTACCGACCAGCCTGCGAAAACAAAAGCTCCCAAAACTACTCTCTGTCTCTCTCTTTAACTCTCTGTCTCTCTGTCCTCTCTCTTCAACCCTACGATCGCCGGCTGCCTTCATCGGCGGTCCTTCATGTGTGGAAGGCAATTGCGGTCCTACAGAAGCTGAACTATGCGGTAGCAGTTAAAGCCTGGATACACCGGTTCCCATCCGAACACCGAAGTTAAGCAGGCGGCTCGAACCCCATTGCGGGAGGGAGAGGGTCGTAGGGTTCCATTTTTTATTTATTAGTTTTACCAAATTTTAAATGACCGATTAGCCTGCCGGCGTAGCGGCCTCGAGAGCGAATGGTGCCATTCGCAGCGTGCCACCCACGCGATGAAGGGTGCCATCTTGCGGTGCGGCAGGCGGGGTCGGGCCGGCAGGCGCCAAGTGATTGAGGTGCCCCACGAACTATTAGTCTGGCTTGGCGCCGCCGGCATACCAATGACCAACAACGCACCGACGTTGGTGTGCTCGGCGGAGTCTAGGGTTAGGTTAGGTTAGGTTAAGTTAGGTTAGGCTGCGTTAGGTTGCGTTAGGCTGGGATGGGTTATGTTAGGTTAGGTTAGGTTAGGTTAGGTTAGTGGTTGAGTTAGGTTAGGAAGAAAGTCACAAAAAACGGCCGAAAAACACTGGGTTATGCTAGGTTAGGCTAGGTTAGTGTCTAGGATGCCGTTCCGGCGTCGAGCGACACGAAAAACAGCTAAAAAGATGTTAGGTTAGGTTAGGTTAGGTTAGGTTAGGTTAGGTTAGGTAAAGTTAGGTTATGTTAGGTTAGGTCAGGTTAGGTAAAGTTAGGTTAGGTAAAGTTAGGTTAGGTAAAGTTAGGCAAAGTAAGGTTTGGTTAGGTTAGCGCTTGCACGACGAGCCGCATGGCGTCCCGGTGGCTTGGTGGTTAAGAGCATCCATCGGAACGTGAGAGGTCCGGCGTTCGGGACCACCAACTGTACATTTTTTCAGCAATAGTTTTCATGAGTAGGCAAATCAAGAAAAGTTTCAAGATGACCGCTGGCACGGCGGTCGACGTGGCGTTCCGGTGGCTCAGTGGTTAAGAGCACCCAACGGAATGTGAGAGGTCCAGGGTTCGGGACCACCATCCAAACTTATGACTTCACAAAATTTTTCTCTGACCGCCGCTAATGTCACATCAAGAGCCAACTTCAAACGTCTGCCAACATGGTCCGTGGTGGCTGAGAGTGGAAATGTACCCATCCTCGAACATTAAATTCGGGGACTGCATCGTTTCTTTTTTTTTTTTTTTTTTTTAATAGGTCCAGAGTCGAAGTTCATTTTGCAAATTTGTTTCCTCCATCTCTCGACATGTTGTTCCCAAAGCCATGGAACGCATTTTTATATAATGGCAAAAAAGTAAAATTTTCCTGGCTAGGAAAAAATTTCAAAGTCCAGAGTCGAAGTAAATTTTGCAAATTTGTTTCCGCCATCTCTCGATATGTTGTTCCCGAGGCCATGAAACGCATTTCTATATGCTGGCAAAAAAAAAAAAAAAAATTCCTGGCTAGGAAAAAATTTCTAAGTCCAGAGTCGAAGTAAATTTGCAAATTTGTTTCCGCCATCTCTCGATATGTTGTTCCTTAGGCCATGGGACGCATTTTTATACGGTCGAAAAAAAAGTCGTTTTCCTGGCCAACTTTAGTCCGGTGCGTTCGGGACCACCAACTGTAAAGTTTTTCCACCAAATTGTTTTATGAGGAGGAGAATCAAGAAAAGTTTCAACATGACCGCTGGCACGGTGAGCGGCATGGCGTCCCGGTGGCTCAGTGGTTAACAGCACCCAACGGAATGTGAGAGGTCCAGGGTTCGGGACCACCATCCAAACTTATGACTTCACAACATTTTTCTCTGACCGCCGCATATGTCACATCAAGAGCCAACTTCAAACGGCTCCAAACACGGTCCGTGGTGGCTGCGAGTGGAAAGGCACCGATCCTCGAACGCAAGGTTCGGGGATTGAATCCAATTTTTTTTTTTTTTTTTTTTTTTTTGGGCCGCCTCACACACGCAAGCACGCACGCAGACAGCGAGTCGGAACGCAACGATTTAGTTCGATAAGTCGTTCGGCAGGACGCACTTGTTCGCCTCTTAAAAGAGATTCAATTGGTTAGTTCAGGTTAGGTTAGGTTAGGGTAGGATATGTTTGGTTAGGTTAGGTTAGGCGTTGATCCCCGTACGCTAGGTTCGGGGATCGAATGCCGTTTTTTTTTGTTTTTTTTTTCTCCACTGCCTTCTCTAGCGTGCTTTCAATCCACAGCAATGCGCAGCAATGATCATGTTCCGTGGTGGTTGGATGTGTAGACCCGTCGGTCCCGGTATGGGGATGGGAGGATCAAATCTTATCACTTCACAACTTTTTTTTCCCTGGCCGCTGCTCATTGCCACGACAAGAGCCCTCTTCAAGCGGCGTCAGACGTGAGCCGTGGTGGCTGAGGGCGCAAAGGCGTCTGACCCCGACCATAAGGTTCGGGGATCGAGTGCCATTACTTTCCTTCATTTTTCGACTGGCTTCCTCCCACTGCGACTCAAACCCGTCGTCCAACACTCGGCAGACGTGCAAGTCAGGGTGGTGTAGTGGTCTAGGCTCAATCCAGGCCATTACACCCGGGTGTCTAAAAAGCAGTCCGCTTCGGCGGATTGGCCTCGGCACTGGTTCGATCCCCGATCGAGTCAGCCACTCGAGATTGGTCGCGAGTGGGTCCATTCCGATTCGTCGGATGGAGTTGATAAGTCCTTTGAAGCTGGCCCACTGACTGCATGTTCGGGTCTGGGAGCGCCGGACAGCGGGTGTACCATTTGGGTACCGACCAGCCTGCGAAAACAAAAGCTCCCAAAACTACTCTCTATCTCTCTCTTTAACTCTCTGTCTCTCTGTCCTCTCTCTTCAACCCTACGATCGCCGGCTGCCTTCATCGGCGGTCCTTCATGTGTGGAAGGCAATTGCGGTCCTACAGAAGCTGAACTATGCGGTAGCAGTTAAAGCCTGGATACACCGGTTCCCATCCGAACACCGAAGTTAAGCAGGCGGCTCGAACCCCATTGCGGGAGGGAGAGGGTCGTAGGGTTCCATTTTTTATTTATATTTTTACCAAATTTTAAATGACCGATCAGCCTGCGTAGCGGCTGAAATTTTTTAAAAAATCTTTAATTTTGGCAATTTTTGAAAAATTTACAATTTAAAAAAAATTTAACAAATTTCTAAAAATTAGAAAAATTTCAAGAAATTTTGTAAAACGTACACAAAAATTTTGAGTTGCTTCCCCCTCGGGGCGCCGCGTAGGCACGCCACCTCGGCCTTAACGGCTCAGTGTTACCAACCGCGCGCCACCTGCTCGGCTACCTACGCGGCCCGACGACATGTCGCGGGGTGGGCCAAAAGACCGTTGAGGCGGACAAAATTCTAGACGCGTTTTTAGCTCCAGAGTCGGTAGACGAGACTCGAATCAAACGTCTCCAAACGAAGAATCCATTGGTCGGGTCTCACGTTCGATTCAGGAGCTCAAAACGCGTCCCGGATTTCGTCCGCCTCAACGGTCTTCTGACCCGGAGCGTTGGCAGCGCCTCACACGTCCCACCCGCACGCAGCCCGGCCGCCACTCGTAACGTTTACGCCCGGCTGGCGGACCAGGCGGGGCCAGTGCATTTGGCTGCAGGACTGCCTACCCACCAGGCCACGGACCAGCTGCACCTTCTTCGAGGCCTGTTTGAGTTGTCGTTGATCTCCACCGGAGCCGGAACTGCGGGAACTCTGCCCCCCCCCCTCCCCTCCCTCCCCATTTTTTTCGTGGCTCAACGCGCCATATCACCACCATTAACCAGCATGCTGGCGTCATTATCGTCGTCCTAAGCCAGGGCCCCGTTCTTATCAATGGTCCTCTCCGTCCCACCCGCCATCACCTTCCTGGCCTCCCCTGCCGCAGCCGCACCCCAGGCCGCAGACCGCGTTTGAATTCCTACAGCCAACAATTAATCACGCAAATTCTTGTTTGTTGTTGTTGTTGTTGTTGTTGTTGATGTTGTTTTTTGTTGTTTTTTGGGGGTGCATGAAAAAGGAAGAAATACATTAAATAAATTAATTTAGCATGTAGTGGAGTATATGAATGGTGTAGACATGCGCGGCTGTTTTCCCGTTTCCGGCCAGTCAGTCCACTCGGCGCGGCCAGGCGGCAGCAGGGGGCGGAAGCAGTCAAGTCCTCGCATGATTTCCCTAATGGAGTGATGCGTCTCCTCCCCCTTCCCGCTCCCCTCGCCCACGACGTGACGCTGTTTGCTGTGTAGATGTAGAGCGTACAAGAATCCCAGCATTTCAGTACATTTTTTTTTCCCAAGTAGCGTGGCAAGCTTTCAACCGTCGTCGTCGTCCGTCAGGGACAAGGAGAAGTAGCGGAACTAATCGTCATATTCGACGGCGCCGTCGAGACGAGAGCCATGAAATCGCAAGACGTGAGAGGTAATTTCTTTGGAATGAGTCGGCGGTCCTGCCTGCTCGTCGCAGCCACCGGAGCGTGCCGCGTGTCGCACTAACGACGCCCGGCCTCGGCATAGAGGCCCGGAGGGTGAACTGTGAACGACGGCCTCGGCCCCGAATGGCCTCCGCACAGTGGGCCAGAAGACCGGCGCAGGCGGCCGAAACCCTTGACGCGCTTTGAGCTCCAGAGTCGCTAAATGGCACTCGAACCGAACGTGTGACCCCACCAATGGACTCCTCGTTCGGAGAGCCATCCATTGGTGGGGTCACACGTTCGGTTCGAGTCCCATTTAGCGACTCTGGAGTTCAAAACGCGTCTGGAATTTCGGCCGCGCGCGCCGGTCTTTGGGCCCACTGTGCTCCGCCGCTCCGCCTGCCCCGCGCTGTCCGGTGCCTTTCAATAAGCGAGTTACATGTTGTTGGTGCGCGACGCGGGGCGAAGGGCCGCGCGTGACTGGAGTCCAGACCAGCTCCAGCTCCAGCTCCAGCTCCAGCTACAGCTACAGCTCCAGCTCCAGCTCCAGCTCCAGCTCCAGCTCCAGCTCCAGCTCCAGCTCCGGCACGGACCCCGCGAGCGGCGCTCTGTCTCCCGGGCCGCCGCCACGCCGCGCCGCCGTCCGAGGCAAATGAAGACTTTGCGCGCCTCTTCGTCTCCCCGGCAGACTCGGCACTGACTGGCAACCGGAAACAGGAAACAGCAGCGAGCGAGACAGCCGGTGCAGGCAGAGGGAGGCGCGGCACGTTCAGCCCTTGGCTCAGTGCTTCGGTCGGCGGCCGAGTTCCACTCACCCACTGACTGCACGCATCGAGGAAAATGGACATGACATGCAGCTCCGAGCACACCAAGCGCCAACTCGTCGGCACCGTTGCGCAGTTTTCCGACTTTTGACGAAGTCGACTCACAGAAGCGGCTGTGATGACACGCAGGGTGCGAGAGAGACAGCGAAAGCAAGCACCTTCGGAATCAGTTTCGGGGGACGGCCGGCGCGTGCTGCGTGCCTGCGTGCCCAAGTCTCAGCCAGTGCGTGCCCAGTGCTGCTTGCCTTCCACCCGGAGTGCCCCGTGACCCAACAAATTGCCGTCGAAGGGAAGCATCGCAAGGCCGTCCTATACAGAGTAGGGCATAAAGGAGGGCGCCGAAGTCTGCGAGGGAGGAGGGGAGGAAGCCCTGCGGAACCTTTTGTCGCTGTGCCGGCTGTCGCGATGCCGCGCGCTGCCGCTGGATGGATGGGCCATATCAGTGAAATGTCGCCCGTCCACACACCTTTGCCCCGTCCTCCGTGCTCCCCGCCCCTTTTCAGCAGTATTGTGTTTACAAAGAGCTTCGCCCAAGTTATGGCATGGCTGAGCCATTGCAAACACGCCGCCGCCGCCGGGGCGCCGGGGCCAGTGTACCGTGCAACATGGCGGGGGGGGGGGGCAGCGCGCGGGCCAAGGCGAGGGCACAGAGGCCAGGCGGTCCACTAAACGCTCCCTCGACGAGAGTGTGTGTGTGAATGTGAACTACACCCCCTTCGCTCTCCGGCCACCTAACCAGAGCGGTAAAGTGCGAAGTAAAATGACAGTCATCTCCTGTGTGTGAGTGCGTGTATGTGCCCCGCGTGCGTTGCGGGGATGCGAACGTGTGTGTGCGCGCGCGCGTGTGTGTGTGTTTGTGAGCGTGTGCTCAGAATGTATAACGCGAGCCTGAAAGGCAAAGTAAATACACGCGTGCGCGAGAGAGCCCCTACCTGCGACACGCGCCCTTTCGGCGGGCTGGCCTAGGCTGGCCTGGGCTGGCCTGGGCTGGCCCACCCGCCTCTCGCAAGGCGCTCCACGCACACACGGAGTGTCACACACTTGGAGAGGCGCGGCGGCCCGCCGGCGGGGCTCGCACCCAGGAAGTGGAGAGGCTGGAGTGCCTAGAGGTAGGGGTGGGGCTGCCTGTCTCTCTGGCCGCGGCCGCCACGGGTAGCGCCTGTGAGGTAGACAGCGCGCGGACAGCCGAGCCCGCGGGCTGCCTACCCGCCGGGCGGTCCCGCCAGCCCGACTCGTCTACGTCTATCTCTTTCTCTCTTGCACTCGTGGGCGGTGTTCCGTGTAGGTGCGAGAGAGACGGCGACGAAGCGCCGAGCGGCGCTGAGCAGGGCGGGACGGCGGCGCAGGGACGCCGAGGAATACCGGCGAGGAAGCTCGCAGCGGTATGTAAGTAAATACTCGGGCGGCGCTCCGCTGCTCTGCGTAACGGCCAGGGAGGCCGACCCGACCCGCCGCACAGTGGGCCAGAAGACCGTTGAGGCGGCCAAAATTCTAGACGCGTTTTGAGCTCCAGAGTCGCTAAATGGGACTCGAATCGAACGTGTGACCCCAACAATGGATTCCTCGTTCCAAGAGCAATCCATTGGTGGGGTCTCACGTTCGATTCGAGCCCCGATTGACGGCTCTGGAGATCAAAACGCGTCTAGAATTTTGTCCCCCTGGACCCACTGTGCGTCGCTGCGGGACTCCAGGACGCATGGAGGCCGCGCGCCGCCGCCGCCGAGACACCCGCTGGCCGAGCTATTCCTGTTCCTCTGAACGCGAGGGCGCCCGCCGGTGGTGTCCTCAGCAGTCGAGCGATTCCGCCCCCAGCACTCCCCGCTCTGTCTCTCTCGCACCCCCACGGCACGCTCTGTGCGTGCGGGAGAGACAGAGCGAGAAGTGCGGGCAGCGGCAGCTACCTGCGGCAGCGTAGCACACCCCTCGCCTTAGGGTTGCCCGACAGCAGCTCAGACGCGCGGGGCGGGGGGGAGGGGGGGGGAGGCGAAGCGTTGAGCGTGGCCTAGCCGCCTAGCCGCCTAGCCTAGCGTAGCGGTTTCGAAGGGATTTCAGCCGGTATGTTCCAGAGCATCGTCGGCGCTTGGCACCCGGGCGGCCCGCCCCGCCCCTCCCCTTGTCGCCTGGCTCCAGGCCCCACCGCACCACGGCGTAGATCCCCGCCTAATCCCGGCCCTCCCCACCTCCCTGCGAAATCATTTTCCTGCCCATGACCTCCAGGCTCCGGGCCGTGCCGCGTAATCAGGACACGCGCTGGCCCGACCGGCCCGGATGGCCCGGATCAACGGGGCGCTCCAGGAGGCCATGTCGGCCATGTTGCCGCCAAAGCCTGTGCTCAGTGGGCCAGAAGATCGGTGGAGCAGGTCGAAATTCCGGACGGGTTTTGAGTTCCAGACTCGAACCGAACATGTGACCCCAACGATGGATTGCTCTCCGGACGAGGAATCCATCGGTGGGGGTCACACGTCCTGTTTACCGACTCTGGAGCTCAAAACGCGTCTGGGCCGGTCCGCTGGCCCACTGTGCCGGGGCCACACGTGATATGTGCGCAGCGGGCCAAGTAGCCAAGTGTGTCGTGGTCGAGTCATAAATCCGACATGGCGAGGCCCTGTAACTCTGCAACCCGCTCCGCCTGGCCGCGCAAAACCCTTGAGGACACCCCCTCCCCCTTGGCTAAATGATTCCGGTCGTCAACGACTGGTGCCCTTCAGTTGGAGGGGGGACATACACGGGCCAAACGCCAGCGCCATTGTTTCCGTCCAGTGTGTAACAATTAAACTGCTGGGTTGCGCGGCGGTGGCGGTACGGTACATGCTCTCTCCTCTCTCTACACACTCGCGCTTTCTCTCCCGCTCGTTCGCAGGGACAATGAGGGCCAAACAAGGCCGTGGGGGGTGCGCGAAGTGTTGCCTTTCACGTTGGATGTAGTTTTCCAACTTAGCCCCCCCCCTCCCCCCCGCCAAACGCAAAAAGCGGAGTGCTGAAGCAAGCTCCAAGTTCATGTGTAATTTTTAATTTTTAATGTGCTCATTTTGTCCGCGGAGGAAGTCATCAGGAAGATTAATTGAATGCCATGTAAACGGGTGCCGCCGTTTGTAGATTGTTGTCCCGGCAGAGGAAGCCCGCGCCCTCCTCCCCCTCCCTCCCCCATAGGTAGGTAGGAAAACTTCCCACGATGTGCCAGGATCCGCCCCTTTTCTTCTGCGTTTTTTGTCAGTTGTTTTATCACCACCCAATGAAGGAGAGGGAAGGAACATGATAGTAAGCCGTGGAAGGCAACTTAGATCATAAACACACAGATGTGTGCTACATTTATTTCAAGTAAAAAAAAAAGAGGTCTTTGGCTTCTTCAAATAGAAAGTCTTGATTGCAACCTTTTGTAGGCAAGTTCATCATAACAGACAAAATGCAATGTGACAAAGGAAATCAAATGAGCAGCAACTCTGCGTCAGAGTACAATGAATCTATACTTAAGAGAAAACTGTTACGTAATGTCATTTGTTATTAAATTGTGATCAGAGAGCTCACCAAGTACACTCAAGCTTACGCTGTGGGCCATGAGAGCATCTCACAGCATCAAGTGTCACAATTGTTTATTGAGCATAACTACAAAGAATTAGAACACAGTCAATCCTTAACAGGAAAATCAGAAGATAATTTGCAGTTAAAGGAAAATGACTTCTTTCCTACAATGAGATCACAACACAATCAAGGAGCACAATAGATGCCATTTCTATGGAGATGTTTAAAATCAAAACAAACTTGCACATTTAATCAAGACTTAGAAAAATTATAAATAGTATGATAATTTAGTGGCTACGATGCCTATCACAAGATTCCTTATCATAGTAAGAATTAAAGTATAATAATAAAGAGAAGTAAGTTTAAAGCGGTCACTGAGGAATTTACAGGAAACAAATCAATAAATTTTGTATTGTTTGTAAAATAAGGAGCACCCTTTTTCTTTAAATAAAAAAACATGAGCATAATCAAATGCACCATAAATAAATAAATAATATGAATTTGTCCAGAGAAAAGATAACAATCAGTTTCACAAGGCCAAATTTCAAAACAAATAAACAATATTTACAGCATAAGGAACCATTCAACGGTTCAAGCAATAAACTAAATTATGCTACTAATTTTGAAGAAGTTCTTTGCAAATGTAACAGAAATAAGCCGTTGCAAAACAATAAAATGATGGCCGAAAATATATCATTTAAATGCAAGTGCTACTTACATGAAACACTTGCTGACAGGTGTCAACACAGGTAAAACAAGTTACAGACAGAGATTAATAGTATGAATCACAAAGACGCTTCAGGGAACTGAAGAAACAGATCAGTCTATTAAAAACGTCAGTACATAAGTTTGAGTTTTAAAAACGAGGGTAAAAGTAAAGAACAAAGACTGTATCAGAAGCAAAGTTTTTAAAGGCAATATTGTAACGACACAAAGTCTTACAAGTTTGGCTCTTAACCAGAATCTAACTGCTGAAGGAATGTAAGGAAATGAACCAAAATGTTGCATTAGTCTTCAACCACAGATTGAAACAAATATTTCTCAGACATTGCAAGAGAGAAACAAATCACATTTTGAGCACTTTCTTAATTCTCAACCTCCCAACTACCTACATATATTACAAATTAAAGCACTGCATAGTTATCAGCAAAACAGCTAATTTACAGTCTAACTAATGGGAAAACTGAACTAGACAATTTACACAATTTAGATACAAAAAAATGTAGATTTGTAAACAGAAGTACGGCCTGAGTATTGTGACTCTGCGGGCTGTGGTTGCATACTATGTTAATTAACATAATGTCATGGGAACAGCGAGCTGGACAATTAATACCAAATTGAAAATTGGTACTGCAAGTGACTATCAATACACTGAGTACCATACAAAAGATGTGGCAGTGAATGACAACACAGCCAATTATCTTTCTAATCATTATTCCTTTTTTTCTGGTCTTTGGGAATGATACCTATAGAAAACACATTTGTTATGAAGTCAATTTACATACATAAATACATACTATGTACATCATTAAATCACATTAATACATGTACAAAATATAAAGAATAAGATGCTCTTGCACACCACTCTAGCACATGGCTCAATTTTTTTCAAAACACAACTGTCCAGGCAGTGAGCAAAAGTCATTATCACATGGAAATACATAACACTAAATTGTCAAAAAGAGGTAACTAAAGGCCACAATAGTACAATGCAGTCAGAACATTATTGTTTACTGGAGGATAGAGAAGGCTTTACAGGCTGAATTTTTGGTTTCATCCCTGGCTGTAACTTTGAGGGTGGACTTGCTTCAAACTTCTGTTGTAAGGATGCAACATTAGATATTTTACTAGCAGCAGCTTTAGTTTGTAAGTTTAAAGTTCTGTTTGGACCCAATGAGTCCAAAGTTGGTTTAGATGCACTTACAGGAGGCCGAACATTATTACTCCGACCGCTCACAGACGTACTAGTTGAATTGCTTGTGGCAGATGTAATTGGCTTCGACACTGTAGGAGTCTGATCCACTGACGAATTAGGATGAGATGTTGAACAGAGAGGCACCGATTTACCAGTACTGGCTGGACTGATAACATCTGGGGAGGATGTGTCTGCAGAAGAGGAACAACTTGAGACTACATCAGGGCTTGTACTTGCTAAAGCAGGTTTCTCCTTGACTACAGGTTTTTTAGAAAGAAGCTGCGGCTTTTGAGATGCAGGTGGTGGAGTTGGGGCAGGGATGGTGGAAATAGAAGATGTACTTGACTTGGCAAATGTGTTAGCAAGAGGACCTCTAGACCTCACTGAAGCTCCATATGGTTTGTATGAATCAGATGGAGCAGTTGTTGTTGTAGACACAGTTGTCGTAGTGATGGCTGCTGGTGCTGCCGTTGATGGACTCTGGAGTGCGCTCACAACACTTCCGACAGTCTTCAGTCCAGAATTTGAAATATTTGGGCTTAAATAACCACTACTACTTGACGCTGAAGTGAAGTATGTTCCAGTTGAGGAGTTGTTGTCACTCAATGGGCTTTCACTGTCTTGACCAGAAGGCCGTTCACCGTCTGTACCTGTGGTTGAATCTTTAGGAGGGATGTTTGATGAAGAGTAAATTGATTCTGTGTTCCTTGCTTGAATTGCAGATACAATTTCCCCCAAAAGGCCCATTGACTCGCTGCTACCAGCAGGATGGATTCTGGGAGATGCTGGGTCTTTGTACACACTGGCAGTGGGGGAAATGTACTCTGGAACATCAACAGCTAAAGAACTGGAAGGAAGGTCAAAATTGACACGATTGCGACTTCCATTTTCTGGCGATTCCTCAATCACTGCATAAATATTATCTCCACTTGTTGGACTGTTTTCTTCATCAATATGAGCTAGAGGTGCATCACCCACAACATTTAGGCAATCATCGTATGAGTAATCAGAGGGCAGCTTACTTGCTTTAGCGTCTGGAGGATTTTGATAACCGGGTAGCCCTACTATGCCTGTTTCTTTGGAAGAAACAGCTGGAAGTGGTGGCGGTCGAGGTGGTGGCGGAGAGGTGGGTCTATGAAGGCCATTCGATGCAACACTTGATGGCCGCTTTCCTGGTTGTCTCATAGATCCGAAGGTCTGGATTGCGGGTCGTTTAGAGTTGGCACCAGCTCGCATACTCTGAGCCCTCATCACAACAGGTGGGTTTGGTTGCACAGGTACTGCATGAGGAACTTCTATTTCCGTTTGTGGGATCGGACTTGAAATTTGAAGAGAGCGTAGCTTTTCTTTATCAAGCAACTTTCCTGCTTTCACATTGTGAGGTTCTTCCTTTTTCTCTTGATTTCGGAATGATGCTGATGGGCGGAGCATTGATGCAAGTTTTGTTAAAGTAGGGTAGGTAGGCTGTTTCACGCCTCCAGCCTTCTCAGGACCAACAGCTGCTGGAGCATCAACAACATCCACATGTGATGATGCAGGTCGAGACAGTTTGTTTGCGGAAATGGGGACTGCAGGTGCTGTCCGAACGGGAGCTGGTGGCGCTGGAGGAACCGGTATGTGAGGGTTGGAACCATCAACCAATTCTCTGGCAGTAGATGACGTTGTGGCATCAAGGATGGGGCTGCTGATAAGTGGGCGCCCCACACTTTGAGGGTTGGCAGGTGGAAGAGCAGGTGCAACGGATGAATTATTTACGGACGACACTGCATTCACAACGCTAGAGTTTGCTCGAGCTTTGTTCACACCTTGCGTTTTAAATGGCATAGACTTGGTAGGAGCTACTGTAGAAGCTGAGGGAACAGAGGGTGGAACTGGTGCTTTTCTCAGAGCAGACTGGGCAGGTGATGGTAGGGCTGGTTTGTTGGCAGTGGGTAAAGCTGTTGCGCCTTGGACTGGACCTTCAGCGTATCGAGTGGGTGATGTTGAACTCATGGGAGTAATGCTGAAGCCCTTGAACTGTCCAATCAAGCTAATCTGGAGATTGGAGACTGGACTACCGCCATTGCTTGTAGATGGTGAGTTGACTGGTGTTTCATCCGGAGGCAGCAAAGATGCATGAGTGCCATCTGAGCGCAAAGGACTGGATATATCTCTGTGACCACTGGATCCATTTAGTTTAGGTCCACCACTTCTCTCTAAACTGTGGAATGCTAATGAATTGCCACGGCCGGTTCTATTCTGTCCACCAGGTTTCCTAAAATGAACAAAAACAATTAGTCTGGTTGAAGCATTAGCAGGGAGCATATCCAGGCAATTCCAAAAAGAAGGGGGGAAAAAAAAATTGTGTTCCCTACCTTTATGTTAGTATTTTAGTACTTCCATCACCAAGTGCAACCCAATTCACAAAAGCATTCATAAAAATTAGTCTCAAAGCATGCACAAAAAACTTGACAAACCAAATAAAAAAACAATACAAAACCAAAACAAATAACAGGCTTGTGTACAGACCGTCGGACCATATGCCAGACATTTTATTAAACAGCGACAAATCAAAAAACTACATACAACTTAAAGATAACCAGAGTTAAAATAAAGATAAAAACATGCAGCATGCTCAACAGTTGTTTGCCCTCAACAAAAATGCTTACAATAAACATTTCAAAAGACAAACTTTAGAAATTCCTTCACCAAAAGATACATCTTGATTATATTTACAATGAAGGAATAACAAGATTGTATGATGTTTAATATGATGATGTTTAATATTGATAAGGCATTATCCAATAAATACTTTCACTAGTGTATGCCAAGTTGCGGACACATAGCATAGTTACCAATATCTTTTCAGGGCCTTACATAATTATTGGTCGGCTTCATAAATGTACAAGACTTAGAGTAAAACATACTTAATTCAAAAATGACAGAAACCTGCAGGATTTAGTGGCAGAACCCTCAACAATGTTTAAAATGATAGAGGTAAATAAAGGCAGGTAAACAAGAAAATTAGTTGTGTTCAAGCAAATAAAAATGTTATTGGTTAAATGTAAGTGCATTTCAAAATTGGCAACAGAAAAAATAACAAGAATATAAACAAAAAAAAACAATCACAAACAAATTTGCAAATTTACAGGAGCCCCTGAAGCAAATTTCAACAAGCATGTTCATTTATGTCCCATAGCAGCAGTCTTGCTGCACTTTTATCAAAGTCAACTCCTATCACTAAGAACACAGCCACTATTCATATCACAAGTGTATATCACAAAACCATGCAGAGGGTTGTGCATATTTTTCTAAATATAGATATCAGTGGTAATAACAGTTTTTGGTTTAAACTTCTTAGTTTTTAATCTGTTCTTTTCCATATGCTGCCTTTTGCGAAAAGAATATCGGAAGGAGCTGTCTTTAAGTGAAGGAGCTTTTTCATTTTTAGGAGCAATTTCAACAACTTCTGTAATAAGCTTGGATGATGCTATGCCATAAGATTTTATTTTGGGAACCCTATTTTTAGGAGCAGAATGAATGGTGACTACAACAGGAGCAGAGTCCAAACTAGATACTTTTCCACTTGTGACCTCTTCTGACAGCAATTGCTTTGAGTTAACCCCTAATGGCTTTGGCCCAGATTCAAGTTTTTGGTGCAAATCACCTTCTAACCCACCAGAATACTCTGCACTGGAGTGTGACCGGATGATAGAACAATGAGCTTTAATTTCTGGTGATAGATCAACACCAGGTAAAGCATTATCTGCATGTACACTGGCAGTTGCAATTGATTGTTTAGATGTTTGAATGCCATTATTAATGGGCACATTCAACAAACCACTACAGTTGTCCCCTGATGAACTTTTTCCCATCATTTTCAATACTTCTTGGTTTGTTGTGAACACAAGGTCTGATTTCACAATCTCTTTGCTGACTTTGCTTTGTACACTGGCTGCACATCTGCTTCCCTGTTTGAGTTTTCTTTTCCTCCATGTATGGGTCGGCATATGCCAACTCTTAATTTTTATTAAAGTCTTTGGGAATGGTACTGATCTACTATTTACCGAGCTTGAAATTGAAGGGATAGGAGCCGTAACAATTTCATCCACAGCGACAGACTTTACATCTGAAACACTCTGATGCCCTAACGTAGGAAAGCTTTTGTCCCTAAAGTTTCGAACATGCGTGCTGAAATCAGCCTTTTTTTGCAAAGACGAGCCAGTACCAGGAATGGAACTAGACTCCCTTGGTGAGAAAAAGCAACGAGTGCTAAAAGAAAACATGTGCGAGTTAGTAACATGCCTGCAAGACTGCGAGCAGTCCAGTCGACTAGTCCACCCCCTGATGGACATGCAGCATGCACGAGAAGAGTTAGCTACATACGTCGAGTGTCTCGGTCCATTGGCAGCTATGGTGCCCGGCTTTTTCCACCAATGTTTGACTAGGGGGCGTATATAATACATCGCAAGAGCCACAATCGCTACTGAGGGGACAATGCCTAAGAAAAAGATGTAAAGTCCAAAAACAAATTTTCGTCCAGCTGAAAAAAAAGATAAACAGAAGTTTAAAAAAGAGCATTAAGAGATGAATATTCATGAGAAATATTAACATTAGTAAAGGATTTCAGAAAATAAACGCTCATTACCGTTGGGGTCTGTGGCTGGCCCACTATCCTTACTACCACCAGTTCCAGGGTAGTCACAAAAAGGTGGAGCAAAACCAGGATTGCAATGACAATTGCCTTTACTGTTACACACACCGTTCCCATTACAATTTTGAGGACAGACACCAATGACATTTCCAGTTCTCAATGAACTAACAGCCATACATTTTTGATTTACACACATCTGATAATTAAGAATGACATAATTATTGGCAGCCAAAAGTAAAATATTCAAACAACAATGAAGAAAAATGATAAGAAAATAAAAACCTACCTTCCCTTCACCACATTTAGAGCCATCTGGTGCAAGCCCAGGATCAACTTCATTCAGACCAAGATCAACAATTGCTGTTCGACACGGTATGATACTACCACCTGAGTTGATGAAAGAGTGTGACAGAATGGATACAGATTCCATTCCAAACTCTAGACGCTCATTAAGATGTTTACAATGAAGCATACCGCAGTAAATATTGCTGTGACGAAAAAGAAGAAACATTATTTTATATAAAAAAAACAATTTCCCAGTAATAAGATGGAGACACTATCGGAGAACTTACTCATCAACGCATTTAACATAGGACTGGTTCAGCCTATTATATCCACAGTTCCCATGTCTGGAACCTTTAGTATTCATTTTGTAACACTGAGTATCGGAACTTTTGCCTGACGGTCCCCATAATAATTTGCATTGATCAGATCGGGTTCGGCACATCCCATGATAGCAAAAAGCCTGCAAAATTAGCATAGGTACAGCCAATTACTACATATCACATAATGCAGTTAAAGATTAAGAAATAATAATTTTCAGGCAATTATTTACCTTTCCATGGTTGCATGTTTCACCATCCATTTTGAACACATCTTCCTTACAGTATTCACTCTTTCCTGTACAGAACTCTGGCAGATCGCACTCTTGGTCTGCACTGCGACAGACAGTTCCTGCTGTTTTGGGTCGGCAGGTCTAAGAAACCAAAGAAAAATTAAGTTAAGAAAAATGCTTTAAAAATAATAAATAACAAATTGTAAAGAAAAATCGTTTGAGCACACAATTGCTTGTTGCTTACCTCCAGATCACAACACTCTCCTGTGGCGCATGAAGCATTGGCATGCAGCATACAGGTGGTTGCATTGCAACAGGGGTTTGTGCAACGATCCTCAAGCCCGCAATCACATTGCTCTCCATGCTCTACAAATCCATTGCCACAAACAGGACTTCCAAATAACCTGAAAGAGAAGAAGACAATGAGAAATTTGATGCTGAGGTACCATGAGAGCACATTAAGTCTCTTCAATTGGTTTTATGTGGAGTCCCTACTTGGTGGGTTTGTTGTGCAGGCAGTAGTCCATGCCATGATGGAATGCCAACAGGAGATATTTCTCACTGCAGCTGCTCCAATGCGTGGGACTCAGAGTACTGAAAGAGAACACTCAAGTTAGTAGAGCCAAGTCAAAAACGCAGCAAAAAAAGATGAAAAGTCCAGCAAAAATTATACCTCGATGATGGGGCCATGATGCATCGTTCACTTGGACAAGAACATTCACTTGAATCATGTTCCATACCAAAATTGTGACCCATTTCATGGGCTACTGTAGTAGCCACCAGTCCAACAACATTACTGTGATCCATGCTGACTCCACCAGAAAACTCATAAGTACAGATTGGTCCTTTCAGAGCTTTCCCAACCACTCCATTATCAAATTGAACACGACTGAAAACAAAATGAATAGCTGTTAAAACATTGTATTCTTGTAGAAGACAAAAATGTAGAGGTACCTCAATAAATTCTTACGTCAGTAGTTGGGCATTGTCATTTGGATGCTCTTTAACAAGTCGCTCTCTTCTATAATGTAAAAAGTTGGTAAGGGTGGTGTCACCATTCGGTACCAATGATATTTCATCAAATTCGGACCACACGACGACACCCACCAGGGCTACAAAAATATTTAGAGGCATGTACAGCTAGAATAAAAAGAAAAAAGAAAAAAGAAAAAGAAATTGTTATTGTTTCAAGTTTATGGTATTAAAATGTAAAACCTAATGAAAAAAATAAAATGAAACTCACAGCATTAATGATATTGGCCATATCCTTGCAATGCTGATACACTTTATCCTTGCTTGAATCCAACTCGAGGTACTCTTTGTGATCCACAACTAAGACAAGTTCAACATAACGAGTTTTTTTGTTTGCATTGTATGGGCCACGTATTGCACTACCATCATCATCAGGAGACTCTGAATCTCTCTTTGACTGAAAAAGAAAAGAGTTTTGTTACAAATACATTTGGAACATGCCCATACATTTTTAGTCATTGAGGCAATGCAACTCACCCTGTGCAAATGTGTGATGTGCTCGTTGTGCAGTACATTGTGAGGCGTTCCCTCATAGCCTAGAGAATGAGAAAAGAAACAGTTAAATTTTGACTTATTTCTACTAAAGTATAACTAGCAGGAAACTAATGACGTACCACAGGAGTGATTAGATTCATGGATATCAGAATGTCTATAGTGGTAGATTTCACCTAAATCTTGACTTTTCTCAGAATTTTTTATTTGATGGTTCTGCTTTGGTTCCAAGTAATGAAGCTCATGCCCATCAAAAACCACTCCTCTGTGACAAAAAGTTAATTTTACATTAAATTCTCAAACAAACAAACAAACAAACAAACAAACAAACAAACAAACAAACAAACAAATAAATAAATAAAAGAATAGCTCCTCCCAATGTTGCTTACACACCTGAGACCATTACAAGTTGACACTGCTGCCCAGGAGTTGGAAACACCTCTAAGATTTCCTTGGTATTGACAAAGTTCTACCTCCTGAAAAATAACCCAAAAAGACATCGATTTCATTCCTTAAATCAAACACTATACAAAGAAATTTTTCCACAAAAAGTAAATAATTCAGAATAATTCAGAAAATAAAAATTGTGGTACCTCTTTTGATGGTATATGAATTTTGTGCATTCCATTTTCTTGATGTCTTTGAAAATAGGTACCTGATAAAAGTTCCCTGAAATAACAAACACAGAATTAATTATTAAATACATTAAGAAAGAAACCTAAGAAACGGAGTGGGGAAAATGCCCATAAAGCCACATAACAGTACAAGTTGCCTACTGACCTGTTTAGCCGGAGCTCTAAAATTTGGTGCTTTCCAGCAACATTAATTTCTATCATAAGGTCGTGTAAATGCTCCTTCCCAGTCTGGAAGAAAAGAATAATTGAATGAGCTTCACACCGAAATTTCAGCATCTATAAATGCTAAAAAAATACGCGAGTCCTACCTCTGGTCTCGTTGTCGATATTTCTCTCTTTTCTCTACCATGATAGAACCTTGGCCTGACGATTGTGTGTCTTCTAAAATCCGAAGACGGGTGAAGGCGATCTGTCAACAGAAAAAATAAACAGTTACATTAGTTTCAAGCCATTTTTTTCCCACCACAACTGAGCTGGAGGAAGCAGAAAGGAGGGATCATACAGCTATGAAATGACTTTTTATTCGACAGTCCGTCTCGCCCTCGCCCCACACCTCTCGTTCCACATCCGGCTCCAAGTTAGGGCGGCTGTGCAAAACGCGAAACGCACGCTTGGCTGCACACCGCTCTCACAACGCTCCGCGCAAAAGGCGGGGTGGGCGGGGTGGGGCGGGGCGGCCAGCTTCCTCGATAAAAAGCGACACCTTGCAGTCCCCAACGACAGGGCAGGGGTGCGGGCCTTGTCAGAAACTAAGTGGATTCGAACCCACGCCGCGGCGGTGGCAGGCCGGGCACCCGCAACCAGCTCCTTGTCGAGCGGCGGCAGTGAAGAGATAAGTTAATGAGACACTCCGTGCGTCCAGATCCCATTGGCTAACCAGCTCCCGTGGCTGGAGTCCAGATGACCAGCTTCAGCGCCCAGGCCGCCCCCCACCGTTTCCGCTCTGCCAAGTCGCTCCAGCGCTCCAGTTGTCCAGGATCATGGCGCCGGGAAACAACCAAGTCAGACCGATTGGCATCGGCCCACACGGGCCGGGCACACGGCGCACTGGGTCAAAAGACCGTTGAGGCGGCAAAAATTCTAAACGCGTTTTGAGCTCCAGAGTCGCTAAATGGGACTCGAATCGAACGTGTGACCCCACCAATGGATTGCTCTCCAAACCAGGAATCCATTGGTGGGGTCACACGTCCGATTCGGGTCCCATTTAGCGACTCTGGAGCTGAAAACGTGCCCGGGATTTTGGCCGCCTCAACGGTCTTCTGACCCACTGTGCGGGGCCAGGCCGCCCCAAAGCCGCGGGGTGTCACTACCTCACGCGCAACGCCCGGGCCGGGGGTATCGACGCCAACCCGCCCGCTGGCCGGCCGGCTCGACTGGCCTATCCTCTCTCCAGCCAGCAGCGGTCATTCATCGGCTACTCATTGCCTCATTACCGCGCCGGCCTCGGCCGCCAGGGGCTTCCCCTCGCCACGGCCGCGGACTTCCCGGCTCCGATTGAATAAACGGCCCCCGTCACCGAGTCGCCGATACTACATAGATAGGCTTTCCTCGGAAACAGAGGGAGGGAGGGGGGGGGGCGAAGCTAGGTGCGAAGGGGGCGAGGGGCGAGAGGCCGCGCCGCGCACGTCCACTCGGACACCGGACGTCGCGCCATTCTCGGCGGCACGCGGACGCCACTGCCAATAGACGGCCCATTTTTCCTCCGCTCAGGCGGTCAAAATCCAAAACGTGTTTTGCGCTCCAGAGTCGCTAAATGGGACTCGGACCGAAGGCGAGACCCAATCAATGGACAACTCTCCGAACGAGGAATCCATTGGTGGGGTCACACGTTCGGGTTCGGCTCGAGTCCCATGACAAGTGAGTCAAGCTCAAAACGCGTCTAGACGTCTAGAGTTCTGACCTGCGCCGGTCATTTGGCACACTGTGCCCCGCCTCTCACGACCACGGCGAGCCAAGTGGAGCCTAGTCTCGCCTCCCACGAGGGGGTGAGTGCACCGCACCGCGCGCCGCGTTCGAGACGCGCAAACGGCATTCAAGCCAAGTCGTTGCGGAACGAACGAACGGAACGAAACCGCACCATCATCGCGGCAGTTATATTGTCATTCGCGAGCATAGTGGGCGAAAGGAAAGGGGGAAGAGGGGGGAGGGGGGCCGACCTGGTGTGGCGGAAAAAAATGGGAAGGGGGCAGCGGTGGCGGCATCGCACTGTGCGGGGGCGTTATGTCCCTCGCGCACACAATACCAACATGCACGCGCGCGCGCACACACGCACGCACGCACACACACACACACACACACATACACAGAGGCGCGCAACGCACTCAAGCCTCATGCCAATAAAACACATGATATGCGCAGGACAAAATAAAGTCGCGCGAGAGAGACAGAAAGAGAGAGAGAGAGAGAGACAGACAGACGGACAGACAGAGAGTGGGGCGGCCGGGACGCCGTCATTACACAATGGCGACTCGGTTGGCCAACGCACAGCTCGAGGTACGCAGCGGCCAGCAAGGCGCCTCATGGCCAGCGAGAAGCCGCGGCTAGAAAAAGAAAAAAGAAAAAAAAAACTAAAAAAAACTTGGGCATTACGTAGCGAAGTCAGCCCCTCCCCCTTTTCCCCCGTTTTTAGTTCGTTTCCTTCTGCATTCACAAAACAGGTACTGTGCTACAGAACACTAGTTTCCGGCAAATAGCGTTTAGCCACGCGGCCCTTTCGTTCAATCATTCTACCCTGCCTTCCATCTGCTTGTTCGAAACAATAGCAGTAGCATGATTATCAGCAACAACAGTAAAAACAAATCGAAAAATAAATGAGAGGAAAAATAACGTAGCCAAAGGCACCGCCAGCTTGAGTTGGATTGGGGCTCGCAGGAAGCAAAGCCAATGACGAGCAATTGAAAAGGCCCGCGATAAGCAAGAACCGCTGTGTACAAAGGCCTTTATCCACGCCGCCTCGCCTCCAAAGAGCGGCACGGCTCACAGTGGGTCAGAAGACCGTTGAGGCGGCCAAAATTCTAAACGCGTTTGGAGCTCCAGAGTCGCTAAATGGGACTCGAATCGAACGTGTGACCCCACCAATGGATTGCTCTCCAAACGAGGAATCCATTGGTGGGGTCAAACGTTCGATTTGAGTCCCATTTAGTGACTCTGTAGATCAAAACGCGTCTAGAATTTTGGCCGCCTCAAATGTCTTCTGACCCACTGTGCGGCGGACACTGACACGGCTCGGCAACGCCCGGGGCGTCGCGTCCGCCCCGCGCGCACCGCGACAGCTCACTGTCCGTATCGACGTCGACAACCGGGGGAAGAAAAAAAAAAGAAGCGTCAGAGAAGAGAGACCCCAGCAACAATGCTTCACGCCGCCAAGTCTCGCCCGCGGACCATATGCACTGCTGGAAGACGTTCACTGTAAAAGCCTCGAGCGTTACGTAAAAAAGTGGACGGATCGACCTTGGAGCGGGTGACTTCACTATAAGTCTCTCTCCCCCTACCCTGCCTGCATGCCTCCACGTACGTGGATCGGACGTCGAACGCAGCGATTTGTCATACCGACACGCTCATCAGTCCTCTCACACACGGTTGTCCCCCCCCCCACACACACACATGTACACCGAGGATAGAGAGCAAAAGGGAGGGAGCCCAGTGAGAAGCATACAGGGGCAGGTTACTACTACTTATTGCAGTGCGGCCATGCTACGTTTACACTTGGAATGGAATGGATGCTGTTTACGCCTACACTCTTTTTTTTTTTGCCGGACTTTGGGTCTGGAGCCGTATAAACAGCACCAACTGCACCCTTTCCTCCCCAGGGCGAGGACTCCAGCCGCTCCAGCCAGCTGGACGCAGCACTCCAGGCCCAGCCCCCGCAGTGTGCGGCCATCATGCCCTGCAGCCATCGGACAAGCAGCACACGTACCTAAGGCAGGTGCCTTGGACGGAACGTAGAGCCAGTCTGGGTCCCCTTGGTCTAAACAGGCGAGTAAACTGGCCGGCAGGCACGCGCCAGTCTTAGGCGACTCCATAACGAACCACCGCTCCGGTGAGCGTCCAGCAACAGCTAGGCTCCAGTAAGACCCGCGTCCCGTTCTGGTCCTGTACGTAGCAAACGGACTGCCTGCATGCTGCCATGGGGAGATGAGCCCGGGGTGGGGTGGGGCGGGGCGGGGTGGGGCGGGAAGGGCGGTGTTTATCTTGACGCTGCGATAAGGCGCGAGGCGAGATGCAGCGCGGTGCAGCATAGGAAGGCCCGAAGGGAGGCCAGGCCGCTGCAGTCAAGCCCACTGTGCCAGGCCCGCCATGGTGTTATGGTGTTTACCGGCAGCGCAAACAAAGTCAGGCCCTGCGCCGAATGAACGCACCGTCTCTCTTGCAGCCCTTCGCAACGCCCCAAGCGAGCTAGAGAGAGAGGGAGAGAGAGAGAGAGAGAGAGAGAGAGAGAGAGAGAGAGAGAGAGAGAGAGAGAGAGAGAGAGAGAGAGAGAGAGAGAGAGAGAGAGAGAGAGAGAGAGAGAGAGAGAGAGACTGTTCACTCTGCAGAGCAGTCCATCTCCGCACCGCATTCAGTCCGCGCCGAGCGCCGTAACCCTCGCCAGTGGCGTAGCACGGCTGGCTTTAGAATGCACTCCGCGCGGCCCACTCAGTCAGCTAGAGAGGAACAGGGACTGCGTCCCCCCATAAGCGTTCCGCACCCAGCCCACATCGTGCAAACAGCCCTTGCTGGTCCGTAGCTCCCCGCCCCGCCCCGTCCCCTGGGGCACCCCAGCCCCGCCCGCCCCCCCCCCCCGCCCCGCCCGCCCCGCCCCGCCCCGGCACCCCACCCCACCGGTGCGCCTCGAAAGGTGCATTCAGTCACGATCCAGGTGACGCGCTTCCCGCCATAAGCTCCCCGGGCTTCCTCTCCGTGCACTCCGGGACTGCCGCGGCGGGGATGCGGTCTCAGTCGCACAGTGGGCCAGAAGACCGGCGGCGCTGGTGACCAAAACGCGATGAGGCGTGAGCTCCAGAGTCTATCTAATGCAGGACTCGAACCGAACATGTGACCCTGCCAATGGATTCCTCGTTCGGAGAGCAATCCATCGGTGGGGTCACACGATCGGTTCGAGTCCCATTTAGCGACTCTGGAGCTCAAAACCCGCCCGGGGTTGTGACCGCCCGCCTCCACCCGTCTTCTGGCCCACTGTCGGTCGTCTCCGTCGGTCGTTGCGTAGGTCCTGTGCGTGCTGTGCGTGTCACGGCGGTCCTCCGTGGCCAGGTCGCCGCGTCTGGGACGTGCGTCGCACGCACGCACGGATGTAGTCATATTCCCCGTTACGAGCACGCCGACGGACTCGACGGCGGCGTGGCGGACGGACGGACGGACGGACGGGCGGGCGACGCGGAGACACGTGTGCACACGTGCACGGACGAGTGGGACGGGCCGCGTCCATATTTCACCCTTTTTTTTTTTTTTGCGCCGCTGGTTGTTATGACTGTTGGTTTTAGCGCGGCAAAGCAGGCAAAGCCGAGCAAAGCCCCGCTGGGGCGAATAAATGCCATGAGCACGTGATGCGCGCCTCGGCCCGCGCAGTGGGCCCGCCGAGGACGACTTCCTCGACGCTCGTAATGTGTCAACCAGGCAGAGACGCACTCCAAGTCCCGCATTCACTTCCAAGTCGGGGGAGGTCGTCTTGCGGCCCACTGTTGCGCTGGTCACAACAGGACCAGCACAGCTCAACCAGCGGAAGCCACACTTGGGCCCCTTTCCTCGGACACACATGTTCGCAGTAAATGGTAAAGGCTTTGAGTTCGGGTCGAAAGAAAAGCCCCTGCAGGAAGGAACCACGAAAATAAAAACAACAACAACCACCAAACGACGCCGCGCAAAGAGTCAAAGCAACGGCAACAATCACTCTGTCTGGAACGGACGGCGACAAAGTCACAGGCAAACAGTCCCGGCGGACCACGGCGACCACGGCGACCACGGCGACCACGGCGACCACGGCGGGCCGTACCGCGGCAGTGCCCGGCAGGCGTCGCTCGCCGCGCTCTCATGTTTAAAACAAACTCGGTCCTGCCGCCCTCCCCTCCCCTCGCCCGGCTTTTTCCACCTTTTACTTTTTATCCCTTGGCGTTTTGTGCCCGTCGCTGCCTGCGCGTGCAGGGGGCCCAGGTGCAGCGGGGCACGCGTCGTGTTTACAAACAGCGCGGCCCTGCGATGCGTCCGTGTGCCCTCGCCTCGCCTTCAGTCACTCCGCTCAAAGGGCCGTAGGGCCCTGCAGCGAGCAGAGCCAGCCCAGCAGACTCCCGGGCCCTTCCGAGCTAAAAACAGGACCAGCCCCCCGCCCTATTTTGTACCTTGTGCCCCCTTTTGCCCTCGGCTGGTCCGGGGGGGCTCTCCCCCTCCTCTCCCGCGCCGGTAGGCACATGCATCACTCGGTTTCAATCGCGGCCTCGCGTTAGTTTCGACTAATCGCTATGTTCGACACGTGTGTGGCGGCGCCAGCGCGGTGCAGCGCCGCGGCGTTGTTCGTCATCGGGAGGATGGAGATGACGGAGCGCCCCTGGAATCCGGGCGGCGCGCCGCAGCGCGGCACACTTTCGGAAATGCCTGCACCAGGCGCAGCGCGGCCTGCCAGTGGGCCATCACCATCATCATGGCGCTAATTGAAGCATCATCGACACGGCGCCGCGGTCGCGGGTTCGCGTCCAGCCAGATGCGAAATCGCCGCCCCCCCCCCACAAAGAGAGAAGGAGGATCGAGAGGAGACCGCTTCCACCGACTTCAACAACGCGGGACGCACGGCCAAGGGGGTCTCTGCCTGCCCCCGTGTGTGTGTCTGAGAGCAGCGACACGCGTATAGCGCCCCCGATTTAAAATCCCCGGCCGCGACTAAAAAAACAAAACACAAAAAAAAATGGAAAACAGTGTAGGTCGCCCGCGCGCGCCTCCGCCTTGCGTCGAATCGTGGATGCAGTACGCAGCCATCGACGAGACGAGTCCATTATGCAAAGCTCCACGACAAAAACACGAACAAACACACACAGACACACACACACACACACACACACACAGAGTCAAGCGTATAGGCGGCGCCACGCACACCGGCACTAGTACTCTGCCATCCATCTGCGCGATGAGATTGACAAAACGAGAGGGAGAAGGACAACATCACCAGCACTCTTTAGGCCTCAGCAGACCTTCAGCGTTCGAGTAAGCAACTATGCGTAAAACAAACACAGGACTCGGACTGCAAACCTCAAATGCAGACGCGAAGGACAAAACGAAGACACACATGGAAGCTGCCGCTCTTCTGGCCCACTGTGCGGCCGTGATGCTGCTGCCCGCGACGGCAGGGCAGGTGTAGACACACCGCACGCGCACCTGCACGTTTTGCGCCAGACGCGCGCCTTGTCGCGCGCACGCCATCGACTAGATTCTGCCTGGAGAGAGAGTGAGAGAGAGAGAGGACCATACCGTGCCTGTTCGGGACCATCAGCCTGCGCCGCGGCGCACGCCGACCTCCATGACGTCCAGCAGCAGCGGGCAGCTGGACTGACCGGCCGACGCGGCGGCGCCGCACCGCGCACGCGCCGCACCGTCCGACTGCAGCCGGCAAAGACAACGGCGGCCGAACGGAATGCAAGCAGCAAAAACGCAAGAGCAGACATGCAGCAAAACTGCGGCAAGGCTTCAAGTTGGGATTGGGATTCCAACCCGCAATAACGGCGCCTTGCTGGGCTGTACGCGCCACGAAAGCCACCAAAGGAAAGCAGAGCGCCGGGCGCCGCGGTGCACACTTCACGCTGCCGAACGTTTCGAAAGTGAAACAAGTAAATTAATGGACCGTGTTGGGCGGAGTGGGGCGGGGTGGGGCGGGGAGCGTCCGCGCGGACTCCGAGTACCGAGTCACTACCAGCCCGCCCCGCCCGTAGGGCCCTCCGTCAAAGGACCGACAGGAGGAGAAAAAGACCGCCCCGCCCCGCCCCGCCCCGCACAGGTACACGACCACGCCGCGGAGGCCTCGTCACCTTCCCTTTTAAATGAGTTCCCGTTTTTCGGCCGCCGCCGCACCAGCAAGAGCCACCTCCGTTCAATTTCCCCGCTGCTCCCTCGCTCCGTCTCATTTTATTGTTCGACGTTTCTCGGACACGACGACGCCGCCGCCGCCGCGGCAGGAAGCGATGCGCCCCAATTAAAAGGGTCGGCGGCGCTGCTTTGTCGCGGGGCCGCCCTAATCAAGGCGCAGTGACACTGCTAAACACATCCCAAAACAAACAGCGGCGGATGGAGCGCGCCTGCCTGCCCCGACCATGACTGTGCCGTACTGACCTACCGTGGGCATGGCGCTCTCAGTCTCTCTCTCTCTCTCTCTCTCTCTCTCTCTCTCTCTCTCTCTCTCTCTCTCTCTCTCTCTCTCTCTCTCTCTCTCTCCTACACACACACAACCCACGCGTTGCTAACTCGCCCTGGCCGCCCCGACCCCGATGCCAGGCAAGCGACACACTCGCTCCAGTCGCTCCGCGCTTCCTCCAGCAGCTTTGCCCGCTTTGCCACCACACCTCCGCTACTGCCCCATAAAGAACGATGGCGACGACGACGACAAAGAAAAAATTACAGATACAAAACGCGCGCGAGAGAAATAAAAATGAAAGAACGACGCGCTCTTTCTGACGAGCCGTGACAAATATTGTAGACTCTGTGGGGGCGTAAGCAGCACCAGCATCCTCCTGCAGCTCGGGGGCAGACACGCCATTGAGCTGGCTGGGGCCCCGGGGGGGGGGGGGGGGGGGGCACGCTGCCGGCAGGGTGGTCTCCCCCCTCCCTCCCTCGGGAGGATCTTGATGGCAGCACCCTTCTTGGCCAGGGCTGCACGCTGCAGCATGCGCTGCCGCACCACTCGCCGCAGCCATGCATGACCCCGTTATGTACGTCGTGCAGCCCACTGTGCCGCGTTGCTGCGTTACGACCGGCGCAAGGCGGCGTGGACGTCAAGTGGTGGCCGAGTGGGTGTCGACGGCGATCTTATCCAGTGCCTCCGGCCCCGCGGCGGGGCGAGTATAGTCTTAAACGCGCCTTCGCCTCGGATGTCAAGTCGAAGAGGACGCGCACCCACAGTGCAGCTGCTGCGCGCAAAGAGTAGCGGTGCGGCCCACCCGCCCACCGCGGACACGTTGGCGCCGAAGTGCGACGTGGTGGGCATCGCGCACATGGCGACGGCGCGTTTTCATGGTCGATTTCGAATAACTAGAACACCCCGCCCCGCCCCGCCCTCGGCCCCAGCCCGCCCCGCACCACTAATGCGCTAGGAAACGTCCTAATGCGCCCCCCCGCTGTCCCACGAAGGAAAGGGGGGGGGGGCAGACCCATTCATATGCATGTGGCGGAGATGCCGCACGCATCATCCGTGGACGTCATGGCGGCTCGCTCTAGCACCACGCGGTCTGCGCTACGCCACTGCAAGCGCCGCCCAAAGTCTTGCCGGAGGCCTCGCTTCACCAAGCCTACGTGCCTGCACTGCGGAACTGCCGAAAGCCCTGTCATAACTGCCGTCGAATGACCCGTCAAAGTCACCCGAAACGCTCACCGTCAATCAGAGGCAACAGATCAGAGCGCCCCAACCTCGGGCGTGTGGTGGGTCGGCCGGTCGGCCGGATTGAGACCCACGGGGGCGATAGTAAAGCCAACGACACGGGGGCAGTGGCAGCTACCGGCAGTGCTGGGGCAAGCGAGCCGGGGCACAGTGGGCACAGGACAAACGCCGCGGGGGAGGAAGGGAGGGGAAGAGCTAAGGAAGGGAGGGGAAGGGCTAAGGGCTAAGGACTGAGGGCTCACCGTGGCGGGGATTACACGGGCCTCATTCCAAGTCGGACCACTGATCCTCCGGCTGCTTATCGCCCTGCCTGCCTGCCTGGGCTGCAGTGGGCCCCCGGACGGCTTCCGCGCTCCAGAGTCGCTAAATGGGACTCGAACCGCACGTGTAACCCCAACCAATGGATTGCTCTACGCTCAAGGAATCCATTGGTGGGGTCACACGTCCGATTCGAGTCCCATTTAGCGACTCTGGAGCTCAAAACGCGTCTCCAGTTGTGACCGCGCCTGCGGCGGTCTTCTGGCCCACTGTGCGCTGCCTGCCAGCCAGGGCCTTCCGGCTCACGGACAGCGACACTCGTCATCATGACGGGGAGCGGGCCCCTCGGCCGAGCCGACTCCCCGCGATAGCCTCGGCGGCCTCGGCCAGGTGTACCACACCGGCCAGCCACTCCATTAGGACGGACGGCGCTCCTATCGCCGTGTGTCGGTCCACGCCGCAGCCACGGTCCCACAGCCCCGTCAAAAGTTTCGGTTGGAGGCTAATTTTCCTTGCAGCCGATGACGAGACGGCCCGCCTCGCTCCGATTGACATGTCATCATCGACAGGCCAGCCGATACTACACAGTGGGATGGAGGGCCGCAGGAATCCGCTCCAGGACGCCTCCGGGACCGGCTCCAGGCTCCGGGCTCCAGACGCCTTGTCGTCCCGCGGAATGTCCGGCGCTCCAGCAGACTGGAAGGCGGGAAGGGCGTCGCAAGGACAGGAAGCCGCAGCCCGGAGCACCCACCAGTCGACCGCAGACTTCGTCCTCCCTCGCCTCGTGCCGCCTTCGGAAAGGCGGAAAACGGCTTTTTAGCGGCTGATAAATTACTACACATGCTCATAAACAAAACAGAAAACAATAGCATCTCTGGACTTCCCGAAACATTTTCGCATTGAAAGCGAAGGATCTTAAATTGCCACAAAACGTACTTGATTTTCCTTTTCACTGGCCACTTTCAGCACTGAAAGCCAAGCAGCGGCTTGGCTCGAGCAATAGCGGGCTGGGCTTGACTGCGTAAACTCGTCAATAAACCCTTGCTCGTTTTTTAAGACCAGCCTAGTGATCCAACCGTTCCAGTTTCCGGGGCTAATAACTTTCCTCCTTGGACCCGACGTCTATCTGTCTGTCTGTCCGTTCGTCCGCACTCGAGCTGCAGACGGACGGAAGCCCTTTTGACGCGCTAGCCCCGGGCGGGGCGGGGCGGGGCGGGGCGGGGCGGGCCGAGGGCCAGGCAGGCCGCAGACCAGCGCGAAAACAAGCAAAGAAAGGGGCAACGCGATCATGCGCTTCCGCTCCACTTGCACCGGATAAAACACCGCAGGCCATGCCTGCTGCCGGAACTGCCCCTCCTGGAACGCCTCCTGGAATCCCTGGAGCCGAACGGCAGCGAACAATGGCGCGGGGCCGTGGCCGGCCGAGCCGCGGCGGCGGGAGGTCCTCGGTCACCTCCAAAGGACACGCCGGCCACCCTGCTGCTCCTAAGACCCAGCGATCGGCCCCGGCGGCCGCCCAGCCCACCCACACGCACGAGGCAAACGGCACTCGGGGGGTAGGTGGAGCGCCAGACAGAAAACAAACATTGCAATGCAGCGATTTTATGTCCGAACTACGGGAAACTTAAACTCATCTTGAACCATTCTCGAGCACATAACGTTCGTACTTGGTCGGCTTCGTCCGCGACCGAGTCGGGGCGGACACGCAACCCTTCGCCGCACAAAGTAAGTGTAACCCGAGGCGGCCCACTGTGACCCGCAGCAGTCGTTGTAGTGCAGCCACCCCCGGCTCGGCGTGGCCCAGTGGCGCCTGGCTCGCCTGGCTCGCCTGGCTCGCCCCACCCTAATTACGCATGCATCAGGGGTGCCAGGGAGACAGCGCGAGGCGCGCGGCGGCAGCTCCAAACACCAAACGGCGCACAGTGGGCAGGAAGACCGGCGGAGGCGGCCAACACTCTGGACGCGTTTCGAGCTCCAGAGTCGCTAAATGGGACTCGAACGGAACGTGTGACCCCACCAATCGATTCCTCGTTTGGAGAGTGCGGCGCGGCGCCGGGACGACGACGCTTAAAACCTGACGAAGTATTTTGACCATAAATAATACAAACTAATTTACTTTGTTCTACGTAAATCACGAACTTTTCAGAGTGTGACAGGCGAGGCGTGGAACCCGGAGGAACCCATCGAACACGTTAAACGTCCTGGCGGCCCGCTCGGACACCCAGGCCCCTTCGGCGGGCCAAGGCGGGCCAAGGGTGGCGCCCTCCGTCCCTCCGGCGATGCGGCGCGGCGCCGAGGTGGCGCATCGATCGTCCGGCCGGCCGGTGAGCGCGGCGCTGCGGAGCGCTTGGCAGGCCGCCGACAACGAGAGCACGCTGCTGGTCGCGGCGGCGCCCGATGGCAGACCGCGGCGCCAACGGGCAGCGGCGGCACGTCCGGTACATACGTACTGCTCGCAGTACGCGCGGCACGGCGTGGCCAACACATGTGCAGTGCGTGAGACTGCTCGGGGCGCGACCAAAAATAGCGGGGACGGCGGCCCTTTGGGCGCGCCAGTGACGCATAGTGACGTCGGCGCGGCACTCGGCGGCAGTGCACGGTGGGCGGAGGCGGTCAAAACACTGGGCGCGTTTTTGAGCCCCAGAGTCGCTAAATGGGACTCGAACAGAACGGGTTGACCCCACCAATGGATTCATCTGGCCCCCCCGTGCGGTGGCGGTGGCAGCAGCGGCCGCCCCTGCAGGCCCTCCGGGACCTCCGGGTCAACACTGATCTATTCCCTTCACTTTAGCCTGATTGGGGGCCGCTAGTGAGAGCTTCACTCTAGTGAGAGCGAGTCCCGCATCATCGGCTGCCCGTCCCGGCCGTGGCCACCCGCCCCACCGCGCGGCCTTGACCTTTGACGCCGTGCGTCACGATGGCCTCCACGACCCGGCCGCGGCGCGTCGCCGTTCCGGCCGACGAGAGCAGAGCCAGCCAGCACCCTCGGGACGAACGCGGCACAAGTCCGCCATGACAGCGACAGAGAGCGAGGCCTGCACTGCGACAGTGCGTCTGGCTGGCAAGCCTTGGCGCGGCTCCGTCGGTCCGCGGGTCGTCCCGTCCAGTCCCCGTGCTCGACCACTCGGCACCGGGCAGCCAATGCCCCCGGCAAGGGCAGGGCCGGCTCGGCGGCGGGGAGGAGGAGGCCCGGGCGTGGTGAGAGTCTCTCACGGTGCCACGCCCCGCCACGCCACGCCCCGCCACGCCACGAGCACGGGCGTCAATGAGTGTTTGCGTGCCAGTGCGTGCGTGCGTGCGTGCGTGTGAACCCGCAGTGAGATACTCTACGCACAATGACGGCCCCTGTGTTGCAGTCCTGCACACCGCGTCCGCGCCCCACCCACCCCGCCCCACCCCGCCCCGCCATCGGATTCGATCCCGTCGTCTCGACGGTCCCGACATCGACGCGCCTCGCGGGAACGGAAGCGGCCTGGGAACGGCGCCGCGCCGCGCACCGCCACACTGCGGGTGTAGAGCAGGGGTGTGACCGAAACGCACAGACGGACGCGCAATTTAATTCATAAGATAAGGCGGCTGCTCGCGTGCCCGAGCAGCGCGGCCCGGGCGGCGCCAGCACAGAGCCGGCACAGCCGCTGCAGTGCGAGCGACACGTTCGTTCCCACGTCACTGAGGCGTGAGGCGTGGCTGGGCGTGCGACCGGTGCATCATCTCTCTCGCACCCCGACGGCCCGCCCACGCCAGTGCGAGAGAGACGGCCGGAGTCAGCTCGCTGGCGTGCACGAACGAACGGCTCGGCGATGCGCGATGCGAACAACGTCGTTAGAACGGCGCGCGCCATCCGGGTAATCCGGGTCAGGTCGGGAACAGAGGGAGAGACTGAGGCGGTACTTTATGCACTTTGTGGGTCGTGCGGCGCCGCCCCGACGGCTTGCCGGCAGTGCCAAGGTCAGCGCAGGGCCGGAGCCGCGCCACCGCCGTGCTCTATGTATACTGCGGGGACCAAGGACCGCGCCAAGGACCCACCGCGACGGCCACACGCACCGCCACCAGCGTCACGTACTGCCAGTCCTGCGGGGGGCGTGTCTTTGGTGTCTGATAATCCATCGCCGCGTCGGCGCGCACGTTCCTCGGACAAACACGGAAGGCCAGCCGGCCAGCCGGCCAGCCCCAGGCAGCGCCACCGCGCACCGCGATGATGAGCTCACCTCATCCCGCGGAAGGCCATCGCGGTCCTCATTGCGAGGCATCTCTCTCTCTCTCTCTCTCTCTCTCTCTCTCTCTCTCTCTCTCTCTCTCTCTCTCTCTCTCTCTCTCTCTCTCTCTCTCTCTCTCTCTCTCTCTCTCTTCCTGGTTAGAGAGACAGAGCGACGAAAGCGACTCTCTGCCTCCGTCCACAGCACCCTTCGCCTGCGTGCCGCTTCCCTTCATTGTTTCGCCGCACTGCGACATGGCACGGAACGGGGAGACTGTGGTGCGTTTCCGGCGCGTCCACGTCCACGGCGGGGAAAGGTCGCGCGGCGGGACGACAAGGCCGTACGTCGCGTCGCCGCAGCGAGATGGACAAAAACATTGAATTGAACCTCCGCGGGACAGTGGCCAGGCAAGCAGCCAGGCAAGCAGCCAGGCAGGCAGTCACGGCGCTTTCCCTGAGGCCACCGAAACGACGTCGCAAACGGCCGCACCGCGCGGACAGCCGGACGACGGGCCGCCGCGGCCGCCGCGTGTCAAAACGGACGGCCGCGGCGGTGACACGCCGGAACGGCTTCGCTGATTCGCTCACGACGCCGAAAAAGTCTGCCGTCGTCCGCCTTTCCCCCATGGCGGACGATTTCGCCGCGCCGACCAAAACGAAAACGGTCACGAACCTCTACACGGCCTCCACGACGCTGGTTATGCTGCTGCTGGCAGGGCGGGGCGCGGCCAAACACACTCTGTCTCTGTGTGTGTGTGTGTGTGTGTGTGTGTGTGTGTGTGTGATTGAGAGAGAGAGAGAGAGAGAGAGAGAGAGAGAGAGAGAGAGAGAGAGAGAGAGAGAGAGAGAGAGAGAGAGAGAGAGAGAGAGAGAGAGAGAGAGAGAGAGAGAGAGACAGAGAGAGAGAAAGAGACAGAGACAGAGATCAGCACACGGGGCCCGCGCGCACAAACAGCACGAAACCAGCCAGCCCGGCCCGGAGCTCACCTGGAACAGCGCAGATAAAAGCAAACACATTAGCACTTGGCACGCACGCACGCACCGACACACGCGCGCACGCTGCTTGCGCTCCGTCGCATCCGCCTTGTGAGTATTGTATACCATGTTTCCGTCTGTCTTGGATTTGGATAATGCAAATGTGACCCAGTTCCACCGGGCCGGCGCGCGTACATTTGTTTTCCTATCTGCGTTCCCAACCTCCGCCGCCCGTTGCGCGCACCGCCCTAGCAGCGGCACGGCGGCATGACAGCCGCGAGACGGGAGGGGAGGGGCCACAGGGGCCGCAGGGGCTGCAGGGGGCCGGCTGCCAGAAGCCGGCGCCGCCGCGACGCCCGCCGTCCTGGCTCCGGGCCGCTCTGGGCCGGCGGGGTCGCGTCGCCACCGGAGTTCTCGCAGACCGAACGCCCGCCACCCTCTCGCGGGGGACCGCTGAGCCGCCGTCATGGCAGGTCGTCGCAGTCAGTGTTGTTGTTATTGATGTTATTGTTGAGAAGAGAGAAGACGTCGGGCAGGCGGGCGTCCTCGGAAAAAACAGATTAGCTGAGGCCTCAAAGAACATTTCAGATATGATAAATCCAAACATTAGTCGCCGCAGCAAACGCTGTATTTTCTACGCAAACAGTTAGGGCAACTAATTTTTAGTTGTATCAACTAGACTGTCCCTTGAGGCCGCTGCGGGGAAACTGGCATGTTGGTTGTCCCGACAAATTCTTTCTCTTTTTCCGTGTCGTCGGCAACGATCCGCGATTAGATTATGACAGGTAGTATCGACACTGCCCACAGGCCGACACGCTGACAGGTATTGCCTCACGGCGTCCGTCCGTCCGTCCGTCCGTCCGTCCGTCCGTCCGTCCGCAGACTTGGCAGTCAGTCAGAGACCGAGGCCGCAGTCACTGCTCTATCAGCGCAGCGCGGATACCATGGCGACCAGCAACCATGAGCGCAGTGCGACCAGCACAATGCACGCCCAATGCACACGCAACACGCCTCACTGCGTGCGTGTTTGCGTGGGCGTGTGTGTGTTTTGCAGCGCATGACGCTAAACGGACCCGACGCAAAACAGCAAAAAAGGCGGCCGCAGAGCCAGACAGCCAAGACGTATGATCGCGACGGCGCATTACTGCATGAGTACCCCGCGTTCGACAGTATAATATAACAACACGCGCTTGAGCCGTCTCGCCCCGCCCCGCCCCACCCGCCCTGCCCTGCCCTGCCCCACCCCGCGCCATGCAGCCCGACGCAATGAATGGGCAGCGAGTGCATCGGGCCGGCGCAGCCTGCATGCACAGCGACAAGGCCGGGCCAGCCGGTCGGTAATCAGTCAGTCCGCACCGCGCGCCACGCCGCGGCACTGTTATGCCGACCATCGACGAGACGAACGCCGCCACCCAACAGTGGGCCAGAAGACGGCGCAGGCGGACAAAACTCGAGACGCGTTTTGAGCCTCAGCGTCGCTAAATGGGACTCGAATCGAGCGTGTGATCCCACCACTGGATTCCCCGGCGTTCGGAGAGCAAACCATTGGTGGGGTCACACGTTCGTTTCGAGTCTCATTTAGCGACTCTGGAGCTCAAAACGCGTCTAGAATTTTGGCCGCCTCAACGGTCTTCTGACCCAACGTGCACCCCCTCCTTGAAGCAATGGGACAAGATGATGATGGCGTGGCTCATGGTGGCGCCGATAGATACAATCAGTGCACCATGAGGCCCTGCGCCGCACCACGACGACGACTCGGATGGGATTCGGAGCCCCCCCCCCCTCCCGACTGATGCGCCCACGGCCGGAAGGGCGGAAGCGGAAGGGGGGGGGAGGGGGCCTCAGTGGAGGGGGCGCTATCACTCAGTGCATTGCCCGCGAGGCCAGACCCGGCCCCAAACCATTGCCCCCACCCTTCTCCCTCCCTCCCCCCTGGTCCTCACTACATCCGTCAGAGTACAATAGAATATACACACACGTACACACACACGCGCACGCACACCTATGACACGTCCGTCGGGCCCCTCGTGATGCTGGGTGGCGCTCGGCCCTAAACCTCCGTCCGCGTCCCTTTGGAAAACTTTTAGGGCTGCGCCGTCGTGGTGACACGCGGCAGCAGCAGCAGCAGGGCCCAGGGCGTCGAGCTCATCGGAGCGCAGTGACTGGCCTTCCCCTTCCCCACGTCCAGCCGCACCGTGCGACGAACGCCGGGCCACGCCGTGCCTCCTGACTCGGAAACGGATGACAACCCTGTCAGCCCCCGGCCGGTCGGCCGGACTGTTGGGGATGGCGCACTTGTCGGGCGTCCCCCGGACTCGCGCCGGGGTCCCCCCCCCCCCGCACAGTAGGCCAAAAGACCGTCGAGGCGGCCAAAATTCTAGACGCGTTTTGAGCTCCAGAGTCGCTAAATGGGACTCGAATCGAACGTGTGACCCCACCAATGGAATAGCTCTCCGAACGAGGAATCCATTAGTGGGGTCACACGTTCGATTCAAGTCCCATTTTGCTCAAAACGCGTCTAGAATTTTGGCCGCCTCCACGGACTTCTGACCCACTGTGCCGCGTCCGCCTGGGTCGTCATCGTCATCATCGCCGCGCTTGCCGGCCAGACGGGTCACCGAATCTCCATCACCAGTCCCGGGCCCGAGCCACAGCTCTGGCGACCGCAGCGCCGCGACCACAGTGTTCATGACGTCCGCCGGGAGGGTCATCGACTCGCCAGTCAGTCACCTGGTGGTGATCGCGCTTATCGCGTCGTTACCTGGCGCGGCACGCACCTGTGATGACACGGGGGTCAGGGAGCAGCAGACGATACGCCGGATTTAGGACCATTTACGACCTCTGTGGCGCCTCTACACCGATTACGGCGCGAAATCAGACCTCTGTGACGCCTCTTGACCGATTATGGCGCGATTTTCAGACTTGTGTGATGCCTTTCGACGGCGGCCTTCGGGTCAGCGATGGGTATGGGCCGAGCGGCGCCGGGGCGCTGTGCTCACGGACGACACGGACACGGCCAGTCGGAACGGACAAGCCATTGTTCTGTGAACACGATACCGGTCTCGAGTGACGGGGCGGCGCGTCCTTGCAATGGGCGTCGCCGTCGCGTCACGAAGCCACCACCATCACCATGGACGCAGCGACCACCATACCGGCCAAGCCTGCTGTGGTGGTGGAGTACCAAGGTCCCCACGGCCCCGAGGGGCCAAAGCAGATCGAGTGGAGGCACCCCGTCGAGCCAGGGCTCAGTCCACACCGCGGCAAAGGCGGGCGGGGCGAAGCAGGCGAAGGAGGGCAATCCAATTGCGTGCGCGGTGCTTCGCCGCGCAGCCTGCCGGCCGCCGGGGGTGGCGGGGCGGTCTTTGAGGACCCCGACGGGGCGCGGTGGGGCCGTGTACGAGGTGCATATGCGATGAGCCGGCCTCGGCGTGCACATGCAAGCGCCTTGGGGAAGGGCCTGCTGGGCCGCTGCCTGCTTGGTGTCGTGCATGGCCGTGGCCGGCACACACGCAGACATTCATCAGAGAGTGTCCACACGGGCCGGGCGTGGCGCGGAGCGGCGCGCTTCAAAGCGACAGACGACAGTCCCCGCCTGGGACAGCGGCTGGGACAGCGGCTGCCACGCCGCCGCGCCACAAGCACGCCGACGACGGAACGCCCGCGAACGGCAGGGTAGGCAATGCCGCGCGACGTGGGAGTTCAACGGGCACGCCTACCCTCCTGGAGCCTCGGACACGCACTACGGATCATTCCACAGCCAGCCAGCCAGCCAGCCAGACACACACTATACTGCAGGCAGCGCAGTGATTTTGGGCAGTGCAGTGCCGCGCGCCACGCTACGCCGTTCTGTTCGTTCCGTTTGCGCACAGGTCGGCTATCGGCGGCAGAGATATCGAGATATCGACAGCGTCACGCTTTCCGCACTCTTTCCGTTCCCGCGCCACACCCGATAGAGAGAGACAGAGAGAGAGGGGGGGGAGGCATCCAGCCCTTCCCACTTACTTAGAGCAGACGGCCAATTAATTAGACGAAACACCTGGCCAGGCGGACAAGCTGATTCCGAACTGAGTGAGAGGGAGAGAGAGAGACTCAACCTACAAGGCGGGCAGGCCGGGGCAGGCCGGGGCAGGCGGGGGCGTAATGGACAAAGATGGATGCAGCCAAGTGTGATTCACCGCGTCCCTGTCCTGTCCACCGACCCGTGTCCGGAAGAGGGGGGGGGGCAGCGGGGAGGCGCCTGATTTGCCTTATCACTGGGGGCACCCTCTGAAGTGCAGCGACCACCAGGCCGAGAGGGGAGAGAGGGGCTGCCCGCTCTGCGCCGGCCTTGCACGTGAACCCCCTGCAGTCGGATCAAGTGGGGTAAACGCGAGGGGAGCCGCGGTAGAGACGGGAGAGCGCAAGCAGAGAGAGCAAGGAGAAGAGGGGGAAAAGGCAGCCCCGCACGAGCCACACACACTAATTACCGAAACACACAAAGGCGCGCTGCCAGCCTCGTCGGCCCCGCCTGCACGCGCTATGGGCCGTAAGCCTTCCAAAGCAGCAGCCATAGCCCGGGCCAACAAATCGCTCTCCGCGGCGTCGAGGACGCTCTCCAGCCTCCGGCCCACAAGTGCCATCCCGTTCTCTAACGCTCTAACCAACCAGCCCTCATCCCGGTGGCGCTTGGCGCCCCCACTCTGCGAGGCCGAAGTCTAGGGACAAAAACCAGCTGGCGGGCCATGCGCCATGCCGCCGTGGGCGGGGCGGGGCGGGGTGGGGCGGGGCGGGGTGGGGCGGGGCGGGGCCGTGGCACACGTCGACCTCGACGCCTCGACGGCCGCCCCGCCCCGCTCCGCCGCGCACCTGCCCAGTGGGCACGGCGTCTGGAGTCTGGCTGGGGCATCTCTCACTGGAGCGGCGGCTCGCTGGAGCCTGAATGGAGGCTGCCCGGCCAGCGTGACCCCGCGAGGCTGCGAGGCCCCATGACTCACACCGCGCGCCCGACAGCGTAATCACTCGCTCATTTTGAGTGCAGAGAATTCCGAACATGCACCAAAAGAAGACGACAGAATTCTAATGTGAACGGCCGATGGAGCAAAAACGCGTTGCCAGTTGCGCTGCAGCAGTCCTTCGCTATGCGGCAGCCAGCCCTGCTCCAATTAATGAAGTGGGCGTCCGCGGCGCCGCCGCTCCGCCCGCCAGGCTTGCATAATCCAGCAGGGCTGCGCTGGGCTGCGCTGGGCGGCGGATGCGGCGCCTGCCTGATCCGACTCGCCGTCGCTGCATTCGCTGCGTCCGTGGCGCCTTCTGGCCCACTGTGAGCCGCGGCCACTGCACTGCAGCAGGTCCTCGCTTCGCATGGCGTCTGTCTTCCATCGGGACAGCTACACTACACCATCCACTGGCCCAGCCGCGCCCAGCCGCGCCCAGCCGCCGGCCGGCCGGTCGAAGAGCAAGGAGCCCAACGAGGTCCATCAGCCCAATTGGTACTCGGGCGGCGGCGGCGCCAAGGCCGCGGCCGCAGAGGACGCCGCCAGCCGCCAGCCCGGCGCACCTAGAGGCCTACAAGTAGTGCGTGCGGCACGGGGAAACACGCGCGCGGCGGCATGAATCACGACTCGTGTCGCGCGCGACCGCGGCGCCCCCCGTCCACGACGTCACGGCGTCATCGCCAGGACCGCGTCGTCCGTCGTAAAGCTTGGCGGCCAACCTCGCCTTGGAGTGTCACAGACTAGTGTCACAGACTGGTGTCACAGAATAGTGTCACGGAGTAGTGTCACGGAGTAGTGTCACGGAGTAGTGTCACAAAGTAGTGTCACGGTGACAGCGGAAGGTCGCGTCGTGTACAAATAGAGCACCCTGTAGCGAACGGCGCACCGCGTTTGCCGCCGAGCGACACACCGACACCAACGACCAACACTGGAAAAGACTATCCGCTACAGTAGAAATACAACGAGGAGCAAAAATTGGAGCACAGAAAGTTTCCCTCGGCCCCGATGACAGCGTTCGGGGATTAGTGAAAAGTGAAAAGTGTCACTCGGGAATCGAATTGTGACAGTGCCCAACGGTCCACGAACGAATCCGCAAGCCGGAACAACAACATTATTTTGCTTCCGCTCCCACATCACAGACAGACATCATACTACACTCCAGTTTCCAGTACAATGACTTCTCTGTCACAGCTTTTGTTTCCAAAACGAACAATGATTTTGTTTGTTTGTAGTTGTTGTTGTCCTTTTTGGCTGCGCGCTGCACGCTGCGCTTCCGTTGGCGCCAGCGAGGCGGCGGGTGCCAGCGGGCTGCAGCGGGCTGCACAACACAGTGGGACTGTCATGTCAGCGCGGCGCACTGCGGCGGCGGGGCGACGAGGCGCCGTCGGTGGCGCAGCCTAGCGCACAGTGGGTCAGAAGACCGTCAGATGACCAGTGGAGGCGGCTCCAGGCGCGGCTCCAGGCGCGGCTCCAGGCGCGGCTCCAGGCGCGGCTCCAGGCGCGGCTCCAGGCGCGGCTCCAGGCGCCACCAAGACCGGTCCGAGACATCGCGTCAGCAGCCGATCGGAGCCGCGGAAAGCCACCGCGGCGCCGCGGCCGTGAGAGGTCAGGTTCACGCCCGGGCCGCTTCCAGGAACACGAGACCCGTGAGGCCGGCCGCCGTGAGCCGGCAACAGCCAACATTTAGCTCCAGCCGCTTGAAACCTGAACTTGAAGCGGCGACCATCATCGCCGCCGACAAGCGGCGCGTGCATTGGCGGGAGGGAGGGCAGGCAGGCAGGTCGGAATGCGAGGTGTCCTTGCTGGACGCTCCTTGCGTCACACCGCCGCAGCGCAGCAGCGCAGCAGCGCGGGCCTCCGTCATCTGGCCGCGCCGCAGCCGCCGCGCGACGCGTCGCCGCGACATCGAAGATCGAACGCCCGCATCGTCGCCGTCATCGCGGTCGTATTCGGACACTTCCCCCGTCTCTCTCGCACTCGTGGGGCATCTCCAAGGGGTGCGAGAGAGACAGGGCGACAAAAGCACACCGCGTCGGGGAGGCGCACCAGGGTGTGCAAAGCGTGCAACGCGAGCCGGGGATGCGGGCGCCCTGTTGCAGCGGCCGCCACCGGCCTGGGGGTGCGTGGCGCGGCGTGGCGCGGCGTGGCGCGCTCTAGCCACCATCAGCGACGGCAGGGTGGCCTGTTCGGAAACGGGCGGGGAAGGGATTCACTCAACCGTGGACAGAGCGTCCAGTGCATGCAGTTCGGAAAAGATGAAACCAGCGGCACAGCCTCGTCCCGGCATCCGAAAACAACAGGGCGACCCTAAGCCTGTTGGCGACATTCTTTGCCGACGATGTGGAAAACGGCGCGCAGATACGGCAAGCCGCGGCGAGCATTATACACCCGCGCCACCGCCGCACAGTGGGTCAGAAGACCGTCGAGGCGGCCAAAATTCTAGACGCGTTTTGAGCTCCAGAGTCGCTGAATGGGACTCGAATCGAACGTGTGACCCCACCAATGGATTGCTCTCCGAACGAGGGATCCATTGGTGGGGTCACACGTTCGATTCGAGTCCCATTTAGCGACTCTGGAGCTCAAAACGTGCCCAGGATTTTGGCCGCCTCAACGGTCTTCTGACCCACCGTGCGGCGGCCCTTCGCCTTCCACGCCTATGGCCCGGCACGCTGTTAGCGGCTCTTAGCGCCCCCACCCCGACAACATGGCCAATTAGAAGGCGGGACGCCAACCACAGGGCGACGGGACGCGACGCGGCGGCACCGACATAATGATCGGTATTTTTTGGTTTTGTGGCAGCCGGCTGCAGCCAGCCCGGTGCAGCCAGCCCGGTGCAGCCAGCCCGGTCGTGCGGTCGAGTCGCGCACATGTGCCCCAGCGACTTGGCCTGGCCTGGCCGCCCCTCGGGCACTGTCTCTGTCGCACGCCCCAACGGGCCGCCCCATGAGTGTGAGAGAGACAGAGTCCCAAGATGCTGGCCTGCCTTGCCCCGGCGCAGCTGTCCAGCCGCGCACGCGCCGCGGCCGGCAGCTGCACTGGCAAGCAGGCAGGCAGCCAGCCACCGGGCTTTGGGCTCAACGGGATGCAAGGGCGATGCAGGGCAGCCGGGCACCAGTCGCGCAGAGACCTGATTAAGCTCTTTCCTGTCTGCGTGTGTACATTGAACGGCATCATCCAGCACCCCGCCCCGCGCTACAACATCCGGGCGCCACACCTGCTGCAGTTGCAACCCCCCCCCCCCCCCACACACACACACACACACACACACACACACACACACACACACACACAGAGAGAGTCACACATGAAATGGTCACCGGGGCAGTCTCCCCCCCACTCCTTTTTCCTTGTCCCCCGCGCGTCGCCAGACTCAATTAAAATTCGCGCTGCATGCGATTACGCCCATTCCGGCGAAAACAGGCGCGCGGCCACTTGGTGTGTTTCCGAGAAATAATGGGCCGGTCACTTGAGAGGCAGGCGAGGCGCGCGACGCCGCGGCACACTCTTCTTTCCTACGGGTCGCGCGCCTCACGCCACACGGGCTTCCGTGCGGCAAACGAGATTTGGCCGCAGGAGGAGCACACGATAAAACGGCTTCATTTCGGTCCTTCGGAGCAAGCGCGCGCACACATACATACAAAAAAAACAACACACACACACGGCATTTGTTTCGCGGTGCACCGGCCTCATGACGTGTGGTACCCAGGAAGCGGGTATGCACTGCAGCGGCGGCCCTGCTGGCTCGCCGCCCCTGGCTCAAATGTCCGGGGCGGGGCGGGGTGGGGTGGGCTGGCCTCACATTTGTCGCGCGCCCAGTTTATTGAGGCCGCGACTGTGTGCCATTTCGTGTTGGTGTGAGGGCTTGCATGTGTGTGTGTTATTGTTTCGGCGCGCGCAACATTTTGTCGCGTGAGGTACGTGAGTGAGTACTCCACCATTGTAACGCCCACACACCCACTCACCGCACGGGGGACCGACCGACCGACGGCCGAAAGATGACCAGCCAGCCCCGCCCCGCCAGTGCCAAGTCGTAACACCGGGCCAACGGGGCCATCACCACTTGCAATGAGTCAAGACAAAACCCTCATCCCCCACCCCTCACACATACACACCACACACGCTCAAAACCGCATCCTCTCACGGCGTGAATGAATCACTCCCTCTCCGTACTTGCATAGCGGTAATGAGAAGATAAGTACTCCGCTCGTGTGTGAGTGTCCTCACACATACACGCACGCGCGGTGATTTTTACGAGGCTCGGGCGAGTGAAGACCGTGAATATTCCCACAGTGCCTTGGGCAGGCTGCGGGCCGGCAAATGATGGAGGAGGGTTCATCAGCCGCGCCACCGCCCCGCAGAGGGCCTAGCGGTCAAGTCCTGCCGGAGTCACACGGGGCAAGGGGAGAAGGGGGCAAGACTGTTTTAAAGCAGATTGGAGGAGCTAGAGAATAGTCCAGGTGAGAACCAGGAGGAGGGAGAGAGAGAGAGGGAAGAGAGCGGGAAGAGAGGGGGGGGGAGAGAGACAGAGAGAGAGAGAGAGAGAGAGAGGATGCGTGGAGAGAGAGAGAGGTGACTCAGCCCGGCGAGGCACGACCAGGCACGGGCCACGCCGCCGGCGGTCGAAGCATCACCAACACTACGAAGAATACGTACGTCTAGTACAGTACGGCCAGGTACACTGTCGAAGTAAAGCGGAGATGGGTTGGCTCGCTCGATTCCGGCGGGCATGAGTCACTCACAACGGCGCGGCCCCGCGGCGGCGGCATGGCGGCGGCCAGTTCCGCATGCAACAGCGCCCAATTGCCGTTGCTGGAGTCACACATCCTGAGTCAGCCGCTCACTCGGGCGGGTCCAGCGGCGCGCGCCTCGCGCAGAGAGACATCACTGATTCACAGGAGGGCCGCCACGACCAACTTCCCAGTCACTTCTTTCATTTGCCCGTCTTCGTCAGCGTGACGGAGTGGGCGATTTGTCTGGGCTGATAATTGCTTTCCCAGGACCCACCGCGACCTGGAGCGAGGCCTGGAGCGAGGCCTGGAGCGAGGCCTGGAGCGAGGCCTGGAGCGCCCCGACCCGACAGTGGAGCAGGGCAGCGAATGGCGCGCAGGCGACGCGGGTTCCAAAGTCGGAAACGACCTCGTTCAGTCAGTTCGCACCTGTCTCCACTGCCTTGGCCGCCACATCCAGTCCATCCGCTGGCCATAGGGCTTTGAGGGGCGCCCTAATCCGGCTAAGCCGCGCCACGGCAAACACGGCCGGCGCGCTCATTCTTCCGAACAGCGCTTCGCCTCTCTCTCTCTCTCTCTCTCTCTCTCTCTCTCTCTCCCCCTTTCCCCCCCCTCACTGCTCATAATCTGCACGGGGTTGTCGCGACGGCTACGGAACCGGAAGTGGACAGGCTAAGCAGCGCGCCAAGGCAAGGTGCAGCGCGTCGCGCACGCGCCAATCGCCGCGCGGCCGGGCAGGTGCGCCGCCGTTAAGCCCTCTGAATGGAGCCCTCCACGCACCCCGCCTCAGCCGGTCAGCCAGCCGAGCCGGTCGGGATGAGGAGGGGGGAGGGGGGGAGACGCGCCCGGCCGGAACGGCTCCAAATTACACACTGCCGCGGCAACGGGGACAGCAGACAGGCATCACTATTGGCCGGGCTGCACATGGAGCACGCCGGAGAGCAGCGCCGGCCTGCATCGCCTCGGACGTCCGAGCCAGCACCAGCTAGCACGGGCCCCGTTACTCGTTGTAACCCGGATAGTACTGCCGGATACAGTACGCGCATCGACCGACGGACCGGCGGCGCGACCTGCGGCGCGTGCAACGGGACGGCCCGGCCGGACTGCAGGGCGGAGTGGAGGACGGCCGGGGTCAATTGTCTGCGACGGCGGAACCGGGCCGCCGCACAGTGGACCAGAAGACCGGCCCAGGCGGCCAAAACCCTTGACGCGTTTTCAGCTCCAGAGCCGCTAAACGGGACTCGAAGCGAACGTGTGACCCCACCAACGAATTTCTCGTTCGGAGAGCAATCCAACGGTGGGGTCACATGTTCGGTTCGAGTCCCAGTTGCGGCGACTCTGGAGCTCAAAACCCGTCCGGAATTTGGACCGCCTCCACCAGTCTTCTGGCCCACTGTGCGCCGCCGCGCGCCGCCGTCTCAGCCGCGTCCGCCCCCACTCGCCGTCTCTCCGCCGTCAAGCCCTTTACACAATTAAATCCGATTGAAATTGGTCGAGTCGTAAACGCGTAAGGCCGTTCCCGAGCGGCGCGGCGCTGCGCTCCACTTGCCACTGCGGGCGAGTGGCTGCGGATGGGGGCGGCCGGCGATGACATCATTTACCGCGCGGTGCCAGTCGCTCCGTCTCTCTCGCAGCCCTGCGGGACGCCCCGTGAGTACGACAGAGACGGCGGCAGCACGGCGGCAGCCCCCGGCGAGAAAGCGCCACCGCCTGGCCGGCCGACGCCAGTCAGTGCAGCCCCCGGCAGCGCCAGGCAGCACCCGACGACCCCCCAGGCCTCTCATTTGTCCCGATCCGCTAGCGGTGGCTGTCTGTAGCAGCGGCTCGGCAGGCCGGGCTGCCGAGGAAGTCCTCGCTAAAGCTTGATTGGATCGGACGAGCGCTCCGCTCCCCTCGGCCGCAGTCAACCCGCGGGTCAAGCCGCTGCACAGTGGGCCAGAAGACCGGCGGGGGCGGTCATAATCCCGTGCGGGTTTTGAGCCCCAGACGAACGTGTGGACCCCACCAATCGATTGCCTTCCGAACGAGCCATCCATTGGTGGGGTCACACGTTCGCTTCGAGTCCCATTTAGCGACTCTGGAGCTCAAAACGCGTCAAGAGTTTTGGCCGCCTGGGCCGGTTTTCTGGTCCACTGTGCGCTGTCGCAGCTGCGCCGGTCGAAGGTCCGGCGGCCGCGGCGGGCACGCCACCGCCGCGAGGACGTCCTTGAACCGGGGAGTGCGATAGCGGCGCGGCCCACGAGCCCTTGCGGGTCTCGCAGCGCGGCGCGCGAACGCCCACTTTGTCATCTCCTGTCGCGGCCATCATGACCGTTGACCCCGACCGACAACCCCCGCGCGCGCCGCCAGCCGACGACGAGAGCGACGACGTCTTGGGGCGCGCACGCTGACAAATCTGTTTGTCAGCCCGTCCCCCGCACGCATTCGACAGCCGCAGCCCCACACGCGGCCCGCCCCGCCCCGCCACTCGCAAACAGTCGATAATTTTGGCCCCGAGCCAGCGCCGTTTGCACGCTTTGCACGTGACGGAAGGGAAGGCCCCTCGGAGGGCCGCCGCGCCGCACAGTGGGCCCGCCGGGCCGCGGCTTCGCCTTGCCCGCCGCTGCCGCCTCGACTCGACTCGCATAATTTAGACCATTAGGCAGAGAGCCGCCGCCGGAAAGAAACTACACAAAGTAAATCCTTTGTCTAGAAGAAAGAAGGCCGCGGCCCGGGCGGGACAGCGTGGCGGAGCTGGCGACAAATTTGAGTGCAAGTGGGACTAGAGACAGCGGCAGTAAATCGCAAAGAGACGTTTCGGGCGGTAGCCGCCGGGCCACGGCCGGGCCAGGCACCAGGCCGGGATAGGCTTTGTCTACCGGCCGGCGCCACCTGCACTGCACACACCTGTGCGCTCTTCGCCGACCTGCCTGTCTTTACTTTCCATTTTTAGGGCCGCCGAGCAGAGACAAAAGGGACCCGACAAATCCGACGGCATGACAAGAAGCTCTGTAACCTGACCTCCATTAGTGCTATAGCCCGTGGCGAGACAAGGGCGGCAAACAAATTCCAGTCGCGTCGGGAATAATCCGCCGACGCTCTGGTGCACCCTGGTGCCGCCACTGGTGCCGCCGGGCCACAGTAGGTCAGAAGACCGTTTAGGCGGCCAAAATTCTAGACCCGTTTTGAGCTCCAGAGTCGCTAAATAGGACTCGAATCGAACGGGTGACCCCACCAATGGATTGCTCTCCGAACGAGGAATCCATTGGTGGGGTCACACGTTCGACTCGGGTCCCATTTAGCGACTCAGGAGCTCAAAACGTGTCCGGGATTTTGGCCGCCTCAACAGTCTTCTGACCCATTGCGCGGGCCCGGCTAGGCTCGGCGTCCTCCTGCCCCTGGCCGAGTTCGCGTCCCCCCTCGGCGCGGTGTCGCCGCACTGATCGGGCGGGAGGGCTCTAGAGGGCTCGCCGAGGCCAGGCAGCGGGACGGCCCACAGCCAGGCACCGGCGGCGGGCCGGCGGCATTGTCCTCGCCACCAACTCAACATTTCCGCCACGACGTGCCGCGCTGTCGTTGTCGTCGGCCGCGCGGACCACGTCCCCTGGCGTGCCTCGACGACCTCCTCGGCGACGGCCTCTCGGGCAGCATCCCCGCGCGCGCCATGCATCATGACCACGCACCACCACTCCGCGAGGCGCCGCACGGTGCGTCAGAAGACCGCTGAGGCGGACAAAATTCTAGACGCGTTTTGAGCTCCAGAGTCGCTAATGATGGGAGTCGAATCAAACGTGTGACCCCACCAATGGATTCCTCGTTTGGAGAAAAATCCGTGGGTGGGGTCAAGCGCTCGATTCGAGTCCCATTTTAGCGAGTCTGGAGCTGAGAACGGGTCTAGAGTTTTGTCCGCCTGGGTCGTCTTCTGGCCCACTGTGCGTCGTGACGTGGCGGGCGCAGCACGTCGTGACGCGAGTGCCGCGGCGTGGTGTGCTGAAGCGCTGCAGCTGTTCGATTCCGAGCCGCCGCACAGTGGCCCAGCAGACCGGCGCAGGCGGCCAAAACTCTACACGCATTTTGAGATCCACAGTCGCTAAACAGGACTCGAACCGAACGCGTGACCCCACCGATGGATTCCTTGTTTGGAGAGCAATCCATCGGTGGGGTCACACGCTCGGTTCGAGTCCCACTCAGCGACGTGCATCGACTGCACCGTCTTTTAGTACACAATGAGTGGAATGGAGGCGGACATGGTGGTCGACAAGGTCGTGGACATGGCCCAGCTTGTCTGCGCACTAAGCAAATTAGCGAGCCAGCAGGCTGATTCCGAGAGTCGTCTTCGTCGCTCTGTCTCTCTCGCGCTCATGGGGCGTTGCGCATGGGTGCGAGAGAGACATAGCGACGAAAACAACTTTCGGAATGATCCTGCAGGTAATCCGTGAGGCTGATTAGCAGGCCCGCAGGCATGACATGCCTTTGCTGCTGGTTCCGACTTAACAGTCTCGTTGCTCTGTCTCTCTCGCACTCGTGGCGCGTCCCGTGCGGTGCGAGAGAGAGAGAGAGAGAGAGAGAGAGGAGAGAGAGAGAGAGGAGAGAGAGAGAGAGAGAGAGAGAGAGAGAGAGAGAGAGAGAGAGAGAGAGAGAGAGAGAGAGAGAGAGGGGGGGGGGGCCCCGGCAGCCGGACGCGCCGCACGAACGAGCTCTACCACGCGCGGGCGTGCGCTGCGTGCGCGCGGTGCTGGGTTGCTCCACGGGGCACAATTAGTCGGTGAGAAGACCGTTGAGGCGGCCCAAATCACGAGCACGTTTTTAGCTTCAGAGTCGCTAAATGGGACTCGAAACGAACGCGTGACCCCACCAATGGATCCCTCGTTTGGAGAGCAATCTATCAGTGGAGTCACACGTTCAATTCGAGTCCCATTTAGCGACTCTGGAGCTCAAAACTCGTCTCGAATTTTGGCCGCCTCAACGGTCATCTGACCCTGTGTGCGGGGTCGCGGTCAGCGCGGTCATGCATTGAGCGCCACCCCGCGGTGCACCACGGGCGGCGCCTGCCGAGCTACTCCGCCCTGTCTCTCTCGCACCGCAGCGGGACGCCCAGTGAGTGCGACAGAGACAGAGCGACCCTATCCGGAATGAGTCAGCTGGGCGGGCGGCGGCGTCGGGTGTCGGCGGGGCGCAGCCGGCGCAGCGCAGCGCAGCGCAGCGCAGCGCAGCAGGGCCATGGAGGCCGTTACAGCGCGCCGTTTGAACGGCGGCGTCCCCGCCCGGGGCCCGACGCACAGAGGGCCCATGCCGGCAACGCCCCGCGGGGGGACGCGGGAATGGGGCACCGCGACGCGGCGAGCAGCCGGAACCCTGCAGCAGCCCGGGCAGCAGACTGATTCGAAGACTCGTCGCTCTGTCTCTCTCGCACGCATGGGGCGACCCGCGTAGAGGAGCGAGAGAGACAGGGCGACGAAAACGACTCGCTTAGACTCGAGTCCCGCAGGCAAGGGCGACGCCCGCTCCCACGCACCCGCCTCAGTTCCCACACCGCGGCACACCGCGGCACACCGCGGACGGACAGGCCCTCGGCTCGAGGGGTGAATCACTCAGCGTTTTCGTGTACACATGAGTACATGAGTACAGGTGAGTACACCTGATAATACTCATAAATAGGGCATATTGTTGACGTTTTTAAAAAGGCGTAAAAACGTCAGCAATTTGTGAGTATTACCAGGTGTACTCACCGAATCCTGAATGAAGTTGGTTATTTTTGCTCTTTTAAAATTTGTTAGTATACTGAGTGCGGGCTAATGTGCACACCTGAGGCCACTAGTGATTCACCCCTCGCCTCGGCTGCCCTCGGCTGCCCTGGGCTGCCCTCAGCTCCGTTCCTCCGATCGGCCGCCCGAATGACACGCAATGCCAGCACCAATAGATTCCAGTGTACTGTACTGGCAATCGGTACGAGTTACAGAGTACCAACTGTTAAGTCAATTACTACACCGGCCCAGAGTGCATTCAATTAAGATCTCAAAGTCGTGTGCGATAACAGGGGATTCAGACATACTAACTTAGCAATTTAATTTATCGACGTAACTTGCACAGATTGATTTAAAAAAAAAGTGATAGTTTGATTAAGTGGAGATAAAAATAGGAGAGTAAACAAAAATGATGAGAACAACATACCTCACACGAAAAATATGGTCTCAAAATTTAATTATTTGTACTATAAAATACATATCAAGAACTTCAAATTATTTCTTTCAGCAGAGCCCTTCCATTCAAAGTAGTGAATTGCATTTTACTGACAGTTATGCCTTACAAGGTAACCAAAACATAGCCAGGCATCAAAAAAATAAAGGCAAAATTCACACCCAACCCCAATGCAAAGAGGAAGTATTTCATCTTCCTAAAAGAATTTTAAATTTTTCAATCACTCACCTTTGTTGATAGTATCCACATCTTGCGTCCTGATACAAGGGATAAATAGGAACACCAAGAGTAAACTCCATACTCCCCAGTTGCACAAAAACGCCATGGTCACCACCACACAATCATCACTACCTACAATCAACTTTTTTCTATCACGTCCAGCTTTCAGTCAAGGCTGTTTCCAATCGCGACACCGCGTCGACCGTCGGCCGTGAGCGCATCAACAAAACTAAAGCCGAGCCGAAGCGCCGCAGCCGCACCGCAAGCCGCCGCCGCCGCTGCCGCTGCCGCCGCACCGCAGAGCCGAGCGACAAGACAAGGAAACAGACAACGGTCCGCTTGTGTTCACACCAACTCAGCACTTAACTGCGCTCACACCGACTCAGCTCCTCAGACCAAGAGGACCTTGGAACCGGAGTCGCGGCACCACCGTACGAACGGCAACGGAACAAGGCTGTGACGGGAGAGGCTGGACGCGCGGCAAAGACAAAATGCGTTCACGCACGTCCAAAGCTTGACCCATATCAGAGGCACGATAGCGGGTTCTCGGCGTCCGTGGACATTCCCCTGCGGCGCCGGCACCAGCTGCCTCGATTAGCGCGTCGGTCGCTTAAGCGTTCGTCCTCTTTCTTGCCCCAAAGACGTTTCGACACTGTCCGCGGGGGTTGGGGGAGGTTATAGGGGCTGCCTGCGCTACGCAGTCCACTGCTGTCAGCTGAGCGAGAGCGAGCGCTGTTGAGTCATGGAGCTGAAACCGAACCGCGCTGAACTTGCGGCGTTCATCCCGAAGGACTGGTAGAGTAACATGAGAAGTCATGTGCGTCATGGGGAAGTCCATTTCCCGGTGGGCTTGGCTTGTGGCGACGTTCTTGTCCATTTGCTTGACAGTCTCTGTTTGTGACGCATCAGAATATTGTGATTCAAAAATTAAGTCATCGGATACGGATCAAGCAAGAATCTTGCAGGGTTTGTCTACCCTTAGGTAAAGTGCACAAGTGTACCACAAATGAATTGGATCGTCTTACTGTGTAGTTGATATACTCCTTCCGCTTTTCAACTCTTGAAATTCTTCTGGCTTCCTTGTTCACCTTTTTCTTGTCAATTATTGCAAATGGGCATCCCTTATTTTTTCAGGTTCACTACAGTCAGCCGTAATGATGGGATCAGTTCCGAGTATGCAGTTGCAGTTTGCGGTAACGCATCGAAGACAGATCCTCTTGCAGGAGTTCTCCAAAATGGAACGACTGTTCTTGGACGTGTCAATGACACCAGTGTTGTCAAAGGAGGTGATTATCTCTGCTGGGAAACTTCCTTGTCTGTCCTGTGAATATGTCTCCTTCTTATTCATTTTCTTGTCACAGGGGATTGGATGATGATGATATTTGGCAGCGGTGATAGATACCCTGAAAAGTATAATTGCAGTGGCCCTCGATATGCCTTTGTTATGATCCACTGTAATCACAATAATAGTGCAGAGGTAAGGCTTTACAAACTATTCAAGACCTTTTGGTAATGCTGGGTGTTCTAATTTGTTTATTCAATTGCACAGAATTCTATGCGATTCATTAAAGAAGCCAGAGAGGAAAGAAATTCCTGTTTTTTTATGCTTGAGGTGCACTCACAGCTAGTTTGCCCTCACCCTGACAGATTAGGTGGAGGCACAATTTTTACTGTTTTGTACGTATTACTATATTTATGATTCACAATTGAGTCTGAGTTCCATGACTTTTAAAGTCTTGTAAACCAATGTTTGTAGATTACTTACGGTGATCCTTGTCTACGTTGTTGGAGGAACACTTTATCGGCGCTTAATATTGGGTGCTAAGGGGCTGGAACAAATTCCCAATCTAGTATTTTGGCGAGCGGCTGGGGAAAGAATAAAGGTTTGTAGGAAATTTTTCTTCAAATTCTCTGTAAATTTATTCTCTTGATTAATTAATTCGTCATGTCTATTCTCAGAATGGTTGCAGTAAACTTTGCTTCAAACCAAGTCCCACCCATAGCACTTCTTGGGAAAATCTTGGTCCAAGAATCGAAAGAGATGATGACTCGTTGTTGCCCCCTTAACATTCAGGAAGATAAGTAATAAAAGAAGCTACGTTAAGGAATGTGTGTGTCATTTTTTTATTTAACCCAAATATTTACAGCATGTTTGCAAGGGGAAGCCAAATCCTCTGAACATTTAGAAAAACACTAGACTGAGAAGAAAAAAACATTTAGACATGAAAATATTTTACACATGAAAATCTAGAGGAAGAAGTATCCAGTTTTCACCAAATAAAAGTTCTATTCAAAAACTCGTAACTCTCACAATTTGGCTGCTCTCATCTTGTAATGGTTAATCGTTGATAAAATAGACATGAAAGCAGTTGCACCAATAATATTGCCCCAGGAGGGGAAGTAGGTGCCTTTCTCAGATTCCAACTTGGGCTGAGGCTGGTTTTCAGGTTTCCTTGGGTCTTCCCATGGCGTATAGAAGTCCATGAGGAGAGTCTTCCCTTCTGGTGGTGGTTCAAAACGCTGTAACAAATGAACACAAAAATAAGAAACACAAAAAATGGATCAGAGTAAGCTAAACCACATGAACGTGTTGTCATTGTAAGACCCCACGCCTAAAAGAAAAAGAGAAGTACTGAGACATTGCCATTTAATGGAATTTAAATAAAATGCATACTGCACACAGGAACACTTCAAAGTATGGTTCTATGAACAAGAAAGAAAATACTGTCATAACCTTTATTGGCACCATTGGAACAGTAGTCAGAATTGTTGGAGGAAACATAGAGCTACCGACAAAGTGAAGATATTAAGAACAAGAAGCAAATTGAAACAAACCTGATACATCAGGGACATCTTAAGGGAGTGGCACGGGCAATAACAGTGCAAATCAGCTAAATATTCCGCTTTCTTCCTTGGATGAACGAAAATGAAAGGCAAGTAGAAGAGCAGACGACCGTATCGAGTTTGGCAACGACCTATCGTTCAGTTTAAACAACTTTTGAGTGCAACAGTAACAACAATCATTTATTGGTTTGATGATAACGTCGGCATGCAACCGTATGATATATTAGATTTCTGAACTGGCATTAAATTATTGATTCCAAAACATCTCAATGAAAATGAATGTCTCCACAATGTTGTGAGCGGTTGCGCATTTTGTGCTGCACGTTGGCCATACGCGGGAGAAAGGGGAAAGGGGCTGAAATTCCCTAAGCCTTCTGGAAATCAGGGTGGTGAATTCGCTCTGACGTTACATGTCCCTGTATTTTCTGTATTTGCCTCTACTATCCGAATCCGCTACGAGTTCCTCCTGCATTTATATTTAGGTCTGTACCATTTGGACTCCAACTCTTTAGTCAAAGTTGTCCACTGAGGTTTGGGCGTTTTGGCAAGATTTGTTTCCTTGTTGCAGTGTTTGGCGAGCAAGCATCAGCTGTTTCTGTAAGACGTGGAGATTGGTTAAACCAGTGGAGGGCACTCAGCTGCTGCTGTTTCTTCCAAGTTCCTTGTCCAACCCTGGTTTGTGCGGCGGCCCCTTGTGAACAACTTATGCAACATGTAGGACCATAATGTGTTGAATGATCCCCCTGCAGTGATGGTGGTAGTGAAGTATGGCTGGGGGAGGGATTTTGCTTTACCCTTGACAGAAACTTTTGCTGGCCTTACCTCAAGTAACAACAAAATGACAAGTCGTGGAGTTCTTACTTGCCGCTTCAACTCCCACCACTTTCAGGAACGCAATCTCATTCTTGATCAACCCGTGAAGATTGGCCGCTCAGTGGCAAGAGCCAAACCAGCTGCCAACAATGCTATTTTTGATTGCAAAGTGCTGTCTCGAAACCACGCCCTACTGTGGTACGATAGTGGCAAATTTTACCTTCAAGACACCAAAAGTAGTAATGGGACTTTTGTCAATAATCATAGACTCAGCAAAGGTGGTGACGAATCCACCCCAAGAGAAGTCTGCTCTGGAGATATTGTGCAGTTTGGGGTCGATGTCATGGAGAATGCAGGCAAGGTGACACATGGTTGTATTATTGCCACTTTGCGCTTGTATTTGCCTGATGGCAAAGAGGCGAAAGCCAGCCCCTCAACTGTTAACTCCCAGGAGACTGTTGGATTTGAGGAACTTTATGCCCTTAATAGTTATCTGCAAGAAGCTCTTCAAAGAGAGAGTCAACTAGAGAAGAAACTCAACACTTTACAACGACTTTTGGATGACCTAAGAAAAAGTTGTGATCTTGGTTGGAAAGCTCTTATTGATGAGGATCGCTTGCTCTCTCGTGTTGAAATATTGGAGTGTCAATTGCAGACGTTTGCTAAAAATGCCACCGAAGATATTCTACGAGAAGAATTGCGTAAATTACAGGAAGACAAGATCAATTATCAAGGGACTGCTAAAGAAGGCTTGCAAAAGATCTTAGAGGAGAAATTAGATGCCGTTCAAAAACTGCAAGATCTCGAAAATTCCAAAGCTAGTGTGGAAATTCAGTGCAATGGACTTAAACAGCTTCTTGCTCGAAGCCAACAAGATTTGAAGGAACTTGCTCAGAAGTACAGCCAGCAATCAGCAAAATTGAATACCACAGAGGAACAACATCAAGAAGTTCTGCAAACTTTGGAAGAGGAAAAGAAACTATTGCAGTCTCAGCTAGAAGAGCAAATTAAAGCAGAGCGCACTCTTCAAGCAAAGCTTGAGCGTCTTCAAGCTGATGGTGATCTTACTCAGCAGCAATTGGTAGCAGTGCAATCCCATCTCTCTGGGTTGGAGACTGGCGTCACAATGGATCTAATACTTCAGCGTATCAGTGATACTTTGAAAGTAGAAATGAAAGACTTGGAATTGGATAACACTGAACTTATTAGTGAAGAGGACCAAATATCCAAAAAGGAGCTGGATAATGCTGGCAACAATACCAACTCCATTCACAGGCTTAAAGCCACAATTGCCATGCAAAATGAGATGTTAGCATCCATGAGAGAAAAGGAGAGAGAATATGAAAAACAAAATGAGCAGCTCGATGCAGAACTAAGAAAGGTGCAAGCAGTGATGGAGCGTCTGAGAGATAACAAGGAGGATTCTCAAAGCCAGGTAAAGTTTCAATTTTCTTCTTGTAATTGTTATTAATGTGACCATTTCACCTGTAGTTTCAGAACTGTGAATGTGTTTGTAATACATGTCATCATTTTTTCTCACAGGTAAACAATAGAGAGAGTGAGGAAACTGAAGTCTTGAAGAAATTTCAGTGGGAAGCTCAGCAAAATGAGAAGCAGCTTCGTAATGGTGTTGAATTTGTGGCTCAGCTGGAGGCACAACTTACTAAGCTACATCAAGATGAAAAGTATGTTAAAAATGGCCCTGAAAGTGTAGCTCAACTTGAAGGGCAGATTGCTAAGTTGCAACAGGAGCAAGAACTTCAACAGCCCCGCCTTGAAGAACGGAATGAGCAATGTAAACGACTTGTCCTCAAAGTAGAAGAGTTGGAAGAAGAATTAGTTGTGCTTCGTGAACGCTTCTCACAATGCAATGTTGAGCGTACACAAATGTCTCAGGATCTGCGTAATTTACAAGCTTGTTCAGGACAAACGGCAGCTTCTAAGCTTCTGATGCCTGGACTTATTGTTATGTTTGCTATTATTGTATTCTTTTGGCTTCATTTTTAAGCATCCGCCAGCTACCGTTCAAATATTTTTTGAATCTTTTTCCTTAATCATGCTCAACCCTTAGTTGCCATATCGAAGAGTAAGAAACTGTACATAAATTAAGTTATTGGGAGTGTCTTTGTACGTTCAATAAATGCTGTTTGTTACTGTGATTGATTGTTCCAATAACTAATACCTTTGCTTGCATAGGCTAGGTCTGTCTGTACGTACCAAAAATTATATTCATAATATTCTGTAACTTTGCATGAGTGGTGGTGTTCTGTTGCTCTAAGTGGTGTGTTGGATTATCATATAACAAGGCATGCAAATGAATGTATTTTGAAAGGTCACTTGAAGTGTTTTCTTATGCTTTGAAGGTAAGTTGTTGTTTGTCTAAGTTTCTTCTCCTTTTAAAGACTTTTGCTTTATCTATAAGTATTTTTAAACGAGATGAATACTCCATGATTTGGTCATTTTCTGGTTTTCTTTCCTGGGCCCACTGTGATATAAATATTTTTTTGAGTACATTCACATCCTGTAATTTTGAGAGCCAAGGCTAACTTAAAGATCATTTCTTAAATTTAGGGACCTGACTACTTGAAAAGAAAAAGAATGTTTTATTTATCCTCAGTTTGGCAGTTTCACTCTATTTATGATTTTCCTTCCCTTCTTATTTGTTGTTATTTATCATTATTAAATGTTGTATTTTGTATTGTTATCAAATTGTGTTGGTGTCTGTGTAGTGTTGCCGTTTCTGTCATTTGAGTCCAACTGGCTCTTATAGTATACTCTAGGTTTTAGTTACCATGTGTAGCATCATCTAGTCTCTGTAAGGTTTTCCTTTTAAAGAATTGTAAATGGACAAGTAACAGGCAAAGACTGTACAGGATGCACTATTGTGTGAAATTCTGTGTTCAGTTTTGTAGATTGTGGAGCTCCTAATTAAACTTTGTGTTTCTTTCCGACTTGAAAAGCCTTGTTTTGTTGTATCTCCTTTGTCATTGCTCTCATTTTTTCATTCATTGAACAATTTGGAAGTCCTTAAACTGGTAGAAAGTCATGATATGAAATGGAAAAGAACAAGTACACAGAAAAAAATTGTTATTCTACAGTTAATTCAAACAGTCACTTTGTGCACAATCTTGAGATCGTATTCAACCAAGCACATTCAATTTGTTCCAAGAACCTTCTTTCCCCACTTTGTCCGAGGGGAACATTTTCTGTTGAGTGAATTTTAAGGATGACTTGTTAAATTCTAAAGGCACCCTACCAACATCACCACAAAATCGATTCTTCAACACCTGAAACCATTAAACAGCTGTAGAGATCATTTAGTGAAATGTACTGAAAGTTACATTTATTTATTTTTTAGAGCTACCTTCAAAAACAGGCCTCCTTCTGATTCACGGTAGTCTTGAAGCATGAGGACATTGTCTGCTTCCTGGGTGGCTTTGGCTCCACCGAATACTGAGTTCAGACCGAGGTGTTCTCCTTGACGCTCTTTCCTCGGATGTATGACTAGAGTGACATGACAATTGTAAAGAGTGGCAAAACTTCGAAAGGCAGCAATGATGTTATCCTGCCTCCAAAAACGATCAGCACCACTGCTATCTTCACTGACACCCATCATAAATTGGACTGTGTCAATTATCACATGGCCAATGTCATACACATACTGAGCATGTTCAAGAACCTGAGAAACAAGAGCAGGATGAAATATAAAAGAGACAAGCCTTTCAAAATGCAAAATTGTGCACCTCTCCAAAACAAAAAATGTGGATATTTTTTGGGGGTTAATTTTTACCTGCATCACTTTTTCAAGTGAATGCTGCCCATGGAACTTCATGAAATACATAGGAAGTCTTTCTAAACTGTCTGCAAATTCATCAAACCGATCCATATGATCCTGCAATGGGATCCCTGCCAGTTGAGTGAGCAGGGTGCGAGCCAGGCGATGGTTGGGTATTTCAAAGCTCCCCCAAAGTGTATTCACCTTTAGAAGAAAAGAGAAGTAAAGATATGAATTTTTTTAAAAATATTGGTGCTTGATAAATATTTGGTAACAGTGAATTAAAAGTCTACATACTCCTTGCTCTGCCAAGTCTAGAGAATATTGGCCCATTAAAGTTGTTTTTCCACTTCCAGTTGATCCAGACAGCACTGTTAATTCACCTCTTCTAAATCCCTTGAGCAAATTGTTTAATAATGGGAAACACCGCCATTTGATTCCTTCAACCTGTAAGAGGTAAAATTTAAATCTACTTATTCATGTAGAAAGGAGGTTTTCTTTTTCTTTTCTTTTTTTCAACTTATAGAGAATTAACTAGTATGTTGTGGGTTACCTTTCCTACATTAGTCAATTCCGACATGACCTCTGCTCTCAGACTTTTGAATGATGTGACATCTTCGACATGCAAAGGTCTTGCTTCAGAAAGCATTGTGACTAGGTTTTCACCATTTTCATGGGCGTGCATTGCACTGGGCGCATGAGCACTTGGCCTGAAAAATAGACCAATAAAGTAGAGATTGTTGCATTGTTCCACTACAACTTCAACCTTGCAAGTCAACTTTTAACTTCAGCCGCACTCCTAGATAAATGGAATACAGTACAACAGAAAACAAGAAGAAGAAAGAGGAGAACTTACTTCACAGCATAGCACCGTTTTGCATTCAGTTTGTTAGAAAAGCACCGAATAGCATCCCACATTCCAGCACAACTTCGAATCCAGAAAGTTATTTTCGTATAAATTTCAAACAAGGGAAGAGTTTCTATGGGTAACTTGCTAATACCTGCAGAATATTTTTAAAAAGACATTAAGGTAAGTTAACAGTTGAAACAGGTATGTTTTTCTGAAAAATTAGTGAGGGCCTATGGAATTTCAATGTTTGTTGCAATTAGACAGAACATTTGATAGCAAAATTACCATGTGGCAAACAAATGATGTGACTTGAGACTCCAGATTTAGTAAGGGCCAAAGCATCTCTTACAGAAGTAACTACAATAGCAGAGGTGATTGTTTTGAGTTTGCTGGTTTTTTTAAGAGTTGTCAGTCTTTCAGGATAAACAATGATGAGGCCAGATTGGTCAGCACCCAATAATGATGTTTCTTCGTCAGAGCATTTTGATATTACCCTGAAACCTGCAAAGGGATGAATGAAATGGGATGATAAAAAATCCATGTAGTATTATTAATTAAATTGTTAAAAAAGTCAATACCTGCAGTTAAATCATCTATTGACTTGAAAGGAAAATACATAGAGGTACAGGATGAATCTAAACATGCACCCATCTGTTTGAGAACTTCACGGGTTGTGTGCTGAAGATATTAAGATTAAACACAAGATTAATCGATCAATATTTCATTAAAGCCATCTCATAGACTTTGTGGTGTGAAAAACACATACCGGTAGATTAAATTTTTGCATTAATTTCAGGATATCTTCATCCGATTTGGTGTGCACCTCAGAAAGAGTTTCCTTTAACTTGAGTTCTTTGGGAAATGATTTGATTCCATTTAAGGGTGACTTCAGTTCTGACAGATCTTCCTTCATCTTTCCTTTGCTAGAAACGGATCGATAGAGTCTTTGAAGTGCTGTCCATTCACCATAGCTCCTACATTTCACACATGTAAAAAACCCTGAAATATAAAATAAGATAACAATTATTTGGGTTATAACAGATTAGGTAAGGCGAAAGAACGTTTAAATGAGAATAGACTGTTTGAAAATCTCACCTGTTGTTTTGTTTATGTAGAGGCTACCCGGCGATTTCACTGAGCATGCCTTGCACTCCGACTCAAGGCAGGTGTGGCCATCAACAACAGACATGTCCATTTGTACGAGGAACTTCTTAAAATCGGACTTGTCCAGTTGTCCTGGGTCGCTACTGATAACTTTGCTAAAATGTCTTGAGCCTCTTTTATTCAGTGCAACGGCGCGCAATAACCGCCAAGAGACTTCCATTGTTCACACAAGATTAGATGCAGCCAAACACGTCCTAAATATGAAATGTAAAGGCACACGGGAATTCAGAGCACGAGCACCGTGAATCTCATGTCAGAATAAGACAAATACTTGTTTCGCTTCGATGTAAACAATAAGCACAGTGCATTTTGTGTTGTTGCACAAAGCACACGCGCGCGCCCCTCGCCATAAAAAGCTCTTTAGTATTTCTCATAGCTGAGTAGCTGAGTGTTTCAGTTACGATTAAGTTATCCAGGTGATCCAAGACATGTGTCTCAGTTTAAAAGAAAGGGACTGTTCCGCAAGTCGAGTTAAATTATTTTAGGCTCTTAAAATCCAAGACGAAAGACAGGTTGCTGAAGCACTGAAGTTTCTCTTTGCTGCCTGCAAATGATCGCTAAATGCTGATGTTGGTATGTAAAATTCTCATACAATAGAATTTCTCTGACATAACTGAAGCGACCTTTCTTCTGCTCCCGCTCCAACTCTGCAAGTTGTAGCTTGGGGCTACCTTTGTCGAAATTTCTTTTGCTTTCCATCTGCCGTAACGTGACATTTTTCACGTACTAGAGGTGTAAGTTATTTATGTGTCGTAAATGTTTAAGTAGAAACGTTGTTTTCATTTCATAGCTGATGGAATCAAGTACGAGATGAGGTCTTGTTAGGTTGGGATCTGGTGCTCTCCTTGGGAAAGCTCTTCAACCTATAATTGTAGTGAAAATAACGTGTTTTTTTTTTCGTTTAAATACTCTTTTAATTTTTTTTTTCGCTTATGAAGTTTTTTATTTGCGTTTTGATTGTGGTGTTTGCTATTTATTTGTATTTATATTTAGAGGTTATGGAAGTACTTATAATTTGGCCTGTCATTCATGTTTTCTTCCTTGGGTACCATTGTTTCTCCATCCAGCATTAACAATCACTTCAGTTAAAGTTGCGCAGTATCGCGCCTCAACGACCCAGTTCTTTTCTAACATCTGTTCAACGTTCCCACCGTGTCTAGCTTACGTAATATCATACCTTTGGCCAATCTTATATTTCTCTTGATTTCAGAACCCTTATGAGTTTTGCGTGGGCTCTTCAACGTTACTGGGTGTCTGTCACCTTTCCTACCCTTGTGGCTTGGTCTATCTATGCTGATTGGTCCCATACCCAAGAGTGGAAGAAACAGCAAAAGCAGCAAAGTTAGTTTCAGCATGTTTTGTGTTGATTGCGAATGTAACTTAATCGCTTATTTCTGATTCTCCTCTTTGATTTCTATCGTTACAGATGAGCTACAGTAAGGTTATCAGGCAAGCCTTAAATCCGAAAACTGTTTTCTTCCTCATCGCCCCTCTTGGTGGAATGTATGTTGGAAAAATGTATGATGATAATGAAACGGAAAGAATGACAAGATTCCGTGATCGGTCAGCCCTCTATGGCAGACCTCCACCACCTCCGGGTGTCAAGGAGATCCCTTCGTGGTAAATAACATTGTCCCTTTCTGTATATAGCCAACTAGCCTTAATAAAGAGGATTATGGCATTCATTGCTGTAATCATGACTATGTAATATCCACAACACTGCCATTTATTTTTGACTATGTTCTCCTCCCATTCAACTTCCAACATTGAGTATGAAATTTTGGTTGAGTGAAGCAGAGGCTTCGGGTTAAATTTAATTAACCGGAAATCAAGGAAGAAAACATACCAATCCAATAACATTTTATTTTGATCAATCCAAACCAATAATGTACAAGTATAATAAGCAGTACAATGAAATAAGTTCTTCTTTTTTTTATTAAAAAAAAAAAACAACAGAAAAAGCCTCTTTTTGATGGTTTGCTTAACTTCCATTCACACTGCTTGAAATGTTCATAGTAAAAGTGTATACCATGCATACCATGGAAAAAGAATTTCTTGACAAGAACCATGATGTATCTAGATGGCTACAACAAAGACATATCAAATTGCAGAATCCCAGAAATGCTGCTCTTCGCCTCTCACTTTCTCACTTATTGATCAAATCAAGCTGGAAAGCTATGACTAAGTAAAGAAACCATGGCTATCTATCTACTATCACGTTTTAGTTTTGGTAGCCGACATTCACATGACTGGGACTAAAGGCACAACTAGTTCACTCAGTAGTCGGCACATGATCTTACATTGTAAAAATAAGGGTGTATAATTATATAACTGAACTGCGGTTTTGATCACACAGCTGTCTTTAAATAGTGTGTTTCAATATTAACTTGTATGTTACTATATCAAAGCTACAGGCAACTGAATAAAGGCTTAAATGTACACAGTAAAACTTACAGACCAACAGGTTTTACTGCAGTTTTGGTCCAGAGCAGAACAAAGAAAGAGCAAGGATATTGAAGAGAAATAAACAATTTAATACAAAATTGTGAAACTGTCATCAGAAGCTCTCTTGATCTTTCTTGTTCTTCAATTAAAGAAAGTAAAGGTCGAATGTAGGCAACAACAATCCACCTACTCAATTAATTGATTTACCTCATTATTTAGAATACAAATATGCACAATTCATGTACAAGTGAGTGAATTAAAGGGAGAGGGTTCATTGCGACCGTCAGAATGAAGGTCAAAGAAATATCAGCCTTGACCTTAATGCTGACAGACACCATACGCTCATGCACACACACAACCACACACACACCCATTCATATACAATGCTAATGTTGAGCAGATTGATTCCTGTCTTTCAGCTCAGGCTAGGCGCGAGATGGAATATCAGCTGTAGTCAGTGTTGCTGGCTAATGACACAGGAGCCTCTGCTTTAGTACTTGTGGATCATTCTGACATGCTCACTCAGATGGAAAAAATTTTTTTTTTTTTTTGAAAAAAAAAATAATCAACATTTAATTGATTTCAAAGGCTTCTAATGACAAGGTCTTAACAGCCCGCATGAGACTCAGTTTTCATTTCATACTTTATTAGATCAAAACAGAAGTCCCAACTACAAATAATAATAAAGAAGCTAAACCTCTTCACGTAAGCAAGTGGTGAGGACTAGCATGACAGTCAGGCATTGATGCCAGAACAATTGGGAGCCAACTTAAATGTACTTCAAACTTCACATTGACACTGAAGTGTGAACATGGTGGAGGTTTTTCCCCACTTACAGTGTTTGCAGTTTATCGAATTGAACTCATTAAAACAATATTCCTAAGGTGTTGGGTGTGACCTGCATAAAAGCAGACATTATTTTCCATTTCCTGGCAAAAAACTGAAGTTTTAAAAAAGTATGGATTACTTCATTATTTTAAATTTTGATGCTTGGCTGAAGCATATATAAAACCCGGAAACCTAAGTTAAAAACGAATGTAGGCAGGGAAAGACTGCACTTTTTGCTCAGATTATTCAACACCTACACCTGGCAACCTAGAAACACGGGCAATGCTAAATCCCTTTGTGCCATCAGGACCCTTTGGCTGTCTTAAGACTGTAAGTTTAGGGCCAGTATCGTCCACAGATGTTGTTCGAAGGCGGCTTATCAGGCGCTCTGGCCTCTGCGTATTCTCACTGAAATAAGGGATCACAATTAATATATAAGAGATTGGCGAGAGAATTGCCATAGTATTGTCTACAGCAAATGCAAATGTTGCTTACCAAACTTTTGTGACATTACAAGCAGAAGACTTCCCAGTACGGTGCTTTGTTACAAGGACAAAATCCACTGTATCTCCTGCTTGAAGGGTTGCATTATCCTTTACCTCCGACATATGGAAGAAAAGTTTCTTTCCTTCCTCAACTTCATAAGCCAAAAAGCCAAATAGACCTGGACATTAAGATGCCAATTAGTAACAGTAAGGAATACACCAATCTAAGTAACAGGAATGCATTGTAAGCACCTTTAACTGAATCTACAGTAGCTCGCCGTTTCTTTCTTATTGCAACAACATTGGCAGCTCTTCCTTGGCTGTCAACTTGGAAATGAACAGGATCACCAATTTGTAACAACTCTCTCTTGTTGGTGAGACTTGTGATGCCAAACTCATATTCTGCTCCCTTTTCTCCCTCTAAAAACAGGTCCACACGTTATCAAAATGCACAACAAGCAAATCTCAGCGTTTCATGTATGAAATGATTCATACCAGTATCTGTGCTGGCCTGGATCAGTCCTGCATATTGATCTTGATCTGGGTTAACTGAACGAAGTGGACGAACCACTTTCCCATCCAAAACTTCAGGGAGAATTGTGGGGCTCTTGAGGGTGCCCTTGGGTAAAACTTTCACATTTTCCGCAGACATGCAAGTGCCAGATGTTCCTCTTATGTTTAGGATAAACTCCACCTCATTGCCAAGTTCAAGTTTATTTCCATCACCATCTAGGTTACTGTTAGCACACAGCAAGTAAATAAAAAGATAGCAGTAACTCAAAATCAAGGTGAAAGGGCAATAATATCATGTTAATAATTAATTCTTAACACACCTGAAGTGGAAGAAAACTTCCATGTCATGAGCTAAATTCTCAATAAAGCCAAAACCATCCTTTAGTGCTGCAATATAGCCTTGGTGCAATGCACCATCCCCACGGTCTCCACCTGCAGCTCTCTGACTAACTTTAACATTAATAGCCACAATCTCTTTGTTGCGCTTCACTTGAGCTATGTCAAACTCGACCTGGACCCATGAATAAGATAATTAGGATACAGCTAAAAAATTGACACAACACCATTATGACAAATGAGGTCAACATACCTGGTCTCCTACTTTGGGGATACTCTTATGATCGCAGTCTTTCAAATAATAGGCAATTGATTTCTTACTGTCATTAACAGTGTAAGAAATAGATCCTGGTTCAGGTTTTTCGTTTGACTGCAACAAAAGGAATATTTAGAAAATTGTCATGGCAAAAATGCTAGCAGGGGGGAGAAAAAACATCTGTAATGCACACCTGATTCTTTGATGGGCTGCGTTGATTCCAGTAGGGAGGTAATACATCTTTAGTCACTACACCACTGACACCATGCTCCATAACATTTTCAAACTTCACAGTATGTGGGGGCAGGTGCTTAATGCGTATTGCCCGCTGCCTCATGTTTGAAACTAATGTAGAAGACTGATCCTGGAAACAGAAAAACGCATATTTAGGTTCTTTAGAAAAAAAAATCTCTGTTAATACACAGCAAGGTAGCAATATATAACCATAAAACACACCTGGATCATAGTAAACTCAACTTCATCACCAACTGACACATCTTTGTCAACATTAAGAACTTCACTGAAGTGAAAGAAGAGTTTTGGTTCTCTTTCCACACATTTTAAAAATCCATAGCCATCTTTCACAGCAGTAACAACTCCTTGTTCACGACGTTCACCAGACACATTAAAAGATTCATCAAGGAGTGAAATATCTGTTGCTCGTTTCAGGCTATCCCGCCTGTCTGTAGCAAGGCGGAAACTAACCCAGTCTCCATGACGCAATGTGAAATCTCCTTTTTGATCTTTGTCACCAAAGGCCACTTCAGACTCAGAATGATCAGCAGCACGATACTTAATTCTACCTGGCAAGGGATCATTCTGATGTCTACCATTTTGGCCTCGCTCAAAAGGCTTCAAAACTTGGCCCTTCATGGTCTCTTCATTCACATCCTCAAATATTATCGAACCTCGGGGTAGAACAGTAATATTACATGCCACTTCTTTACCCTAGAAAATTAAGTTACAATTAGAATCTTTATAAAAATACAGTAAATGCAAAACTGACACAAAAGAAAATACTTACATTTCTAGTCTGGATTGTAAACTCTACATCATCTCCCAGTCTGATATCTTCTTTGTTCTTGGATTCTGAGAAGTGGAAGAATATTTCTTTCACAACATCTGCCCTTTCAATAAAGCCAAAGCTTTCCTTCATGGAACAGACTACACCCTGATACCGAACAGGATGAACAGGATTTTCAAGGCGAACATGTGACGCTCCTAAGTTGCCTCTGTAACCAAAGTAAATGGCAAGTTATGTTAGAACTTGTCATGAGCACAGTTAAGTTAAACTTTAATTCATTCTTCATACCTGGGGTTTGCAGCAATTTGGAAACTGACTTTGTCACCTGAGCGTAAAGTCACATTGCCTTCTACATCATCCTTGTTATACGGAAGGAAAAAGCACTCGCCCCTGTTTTCGTAACTAATTCGACCCTGTGTCTCTCCACCTTGCCCATCTGACCTGATCTCAGTCGTTACATTTCCAGTCACCCGCTCTTCACTAAGCACCTATGACCAGAGGAAAATTGTAATTTTTGTCATAACATTGATACATTAAAAATCTTCAAGTTATTGGGACTAATTCTTACCACTTCTGGTGCAATTTTGGTGATGAAACTGGCAATTGGCTTACCAGTTCTTCGGTCATACGTCATTTCAAATTCAACTGGATCACCAATCTTCAAGTGCTCAATGTTCCCACTGAACTGACTAAAGTGGAAGAAGAGGCGGGCTTGTCTTTCACAGCACTGAATAAAACCATACGAATGCTGGCAAAAGAACAAAGCAAAGTGGCACATTAAATTTTAGTAAGATTTTAGTCAAGCAATGCCATCAAAATAAAACCAAATGGAATACTAACCAACAATTTTTCAATGATACCGGTCTCTCTAGTGGCATTGTGGTAGGCTCCATCAGAGTTATTCTGTTGTGACTGCTGCCCCGACTGAGTTTGACTGAAGCTGTTGGGGTTGCTACTGCTGCTGCTGTTAGTATTGGATTCTCCATTCATACCAGCATCATTACCTTCTCTTCCAGTGAAGGTACCAATTGGAAATGAGCTACCACCACCGCCGCCTCCGCCACCCCCACCAGAACTATAGTTGGGTGGGTAGTGATTGTAGTGGCCATGATTGCTGCTTCCATTTGCACCACTATTGTACGGTGATCCATTAGGGGATGCAATTGACAAGGTCTTAAAGTCCAGAATAGCCGTGTCAGAGTCCATGGTTGACGGCTGGAAAGACTTCCACTGAGGATCGCTGGACATTGCGTGTTACAATAACTTGAGCTTAAAGGTAGCTTTATCACAGAACAGTTCTTTGTATACAAGACGTGACTGCTCAGAGCGCCGCGCGTCGTGCGGAAAAATTACATTAACACGAAAACAACAAATCGGCACTGGAGTGCTATATCAGTCCAACACAAGTCTAATTAATTTGACATAGTTTCTTTTACGATGCAAAAAAATTAATGCTAGTTGCTTTAAGATTCATTTGAATTGTAAAAGAAAAGATGGAAAATAATCCTCAGATGTCCTCAATGCGTGCTGGGTGCGGATTGTGTTTGGCCTTTTTAATACTTGATCGTTGCTTCAAGTTTCCTAGTCTAACAGTTACACAAGCTGAAACAAACAAAACCAAAACAAACAATCACATATTTTATATTTGACAAAGATAATATGTTCTCTTCAGCATGGCATAGCACTTGTAATTTGGGGGACGTTGGGATCTCATCTTATCAACAAACACCAAGTAACAAACACCATGTAAAAACATAGAACCTATTTTCGCTATTTGACACACTCTCATGGACACACTGAGTAGCATTCCCAGAAATTCAGTTGTAAGTACTACCCAGAGTGCACAGAACATGATGACACAAAAATAATGCATTCAAAATTGGTCAAAATTAGAGTTGAAAATTAAAGGAAGGATTCGAGATTAAATTTTTAGGAAATAATGAAAACCCATGAAAACGTTTAGCCACAAAATGATAAACTCAAGGACTAATGCTTTAATTCTTGGGTTGGGAAGGAGTACTAGTGTCAACATTAACCTCTCCGGGAACGTCAGCAAACTGGACTCAAAGCAAATACGTGCACGGACGGATAAACAAGCCCGGCCAAAGAGCAGACGATCCCGAATCCAATGCCACGATCACCCGAAGGACGTTATCAATCGGAGATCTCCGATCGCGCGCAACCAACGGAGGCAAATAGACCGACACAACCGTCGGGAGACATTTATTCCAGGAGCGGATGCCACTGACCGAACGGCGATTCATGACTGAGACCTCTCCTTTTTCCCGCAGCCCGACCAGACTTGAGACGCGGACGCGTCTCGCGGCGAGAGTCCTTCGCGGATCGGGTTAAAAAGCCCGACGCTAAAGGGGACGGCGATAACAGTGGGGAGGACCGGACCAAACCTGCCCACGGGTGAAACAAAGGAGGCCACCACGCACGACACGATATCGCACTCGCAGACTTGCAGCGCCGTGGGTTAGCGCGCCCCGTGACGCAGCCTTGCCCTATTGGGGGCTCCGGCTCTCATTTGCACGCACAGCTTCACTCACGGAGACGGGCGTCGCGCGACAAAAGCCAGCCTCGCCCGTTTTCATCAACGGACGGGCAGCGATTAGCCTAGAATGGTCCACTTTAGGCCTAAGCGCCTTGGAACCGTTTTGGGTCAAACGGCGACCACCGGGCCCACCCCGGCCAACCCATCCCTTTAACCGGACGCCGGAGTCTCCCTGCACCCGAAACGAGGCAGGGACATGTCGAAAATTGGCTCAAATCGCACACAATTGAAAGGTGTGACTCACCACGACACAGCACAGCACTGACGACATGCCGCCATTTTGAATGTCAACACACACCAGCGGCGAACAGCGGGTGGAGCGGCGCCTGGAAGGCGCAGCGGTAGGCAACCCGCAACCCGCAGCGACAGTGCGGATCCATGATGCAGTTCCGGTGGCTTTCTGTCTGATCTGATTGGCCGTTGTTGATGTGGAACAGGATCACAACTTGTTTCGCGATTGTTGACATGGCATGACCTTCAATTGATTCGGTTAATTATGCCAATCGCGTTTGGAGCGTCAGAGTAAAGCCCTTTCCAAGTGCGTGTTTTGTAGTGTCCTATCATGGCAAGACACAGGAATGTGAGATCTATGAACTATGCCGAAGGTGAGATTCATACTTTTGTGCAATGTTTTGATGCAGGCCTTTGAATTGCTTTACTTCTTCTTGTTCCTGTCCGCTGTGTCATCATCCCATGCTCATTCCCATTACATTTGTCAACGCAGAAACTCAACAAGTATGTTACATGGTGAACATAACCTGTCACTTTGCAATACTTCTTGTTATTGCACTCTGATTTTGTGCATTTATGAACTCCATAGTGAGATATTTTCAAAGTTTGTTCCCAAATATTTCAAAAGATGTGAATAGCTTATTGGGTGGCCCATCCCTGTAGAAAATCTTACTTTCGTTCTCTGTGTGAAAACATACTTGTCTGTTTTATTCTGCCACTTACCTGTCCATTTACTCATATTGTTTTATTCCTAGAAGACTAAGATTCTGTTTCTGTCCGCTTGCATCCTAGTGCAGGTTAATCTTAATTCGTACTGTTTCAGAATATGACGGCTATGATGATGTCTATGGGCACTCTGTCGAGGATGATTACAGCATTTCTCCAAGTGATGGTAAACATGCTGTAATGTGAGAATTTGAACTAATGCCTCCTTTAGTTTCATCATTTAACACTGTTCTTTACCTTTTACAGCTGCCTATGTGTTTGACAGAAACACCAATAAGGCTCAAATGTCAGCCTTCCTAGCTGGAGATGAAGATATAGCAGAAGAAGATGAAGACGCTGTGGAAGGGGTTGAGTGTGCTAAAAGAAGAGATTCAGACACATTAGGTCTATGTGTATGTTTCCATCAATTCTTAAAGTAGGATGGAAGTTGTTCTGGATTCTACCTGTTTTTTGTTTGTTTTCTTTTTTCAGAGTCGAAATCTAAGTGAGCTTGATGAAGCCAGACTGAGATCTTGTTTAGATGAAATACGTAATGTGATAGGTGACTCAATGTCAGAGGCTACCCTGGCTGATATTATCTTAGCTAATGATTTTGATGTTGCCAAGTCACTGGATGCATCTCTCTCAAATGCTGCTGATGACTCCATGAAGCCACCTTTCAAGATAAAGAAGCAAGGTGGGACAACTGCCTTAAAAGACAAAAGAAATGTTTTCTAGTTTTCTTCATTGTACTGTTTCTTGACAAAATTTCATTCCTGTCTTTCCAGAAACTCCACTTTCTCAAAGAGAACCAAGGGCTCTTCCATCAATAGGTGAGATTCAACAGACAATAGATTTCATATAATTGGAGAATTCTTTTGTTTTGATCCTAATGGGTAAATTTTTTCTTTGTTTCTTTTCTACTTTTTCTGCCCTGCTTACTTCTTCATGGGATCCATTCGCTCGCATTGTTTCATGTGCAAGGTAAGATGACAATTCAACTGCCATGTCCAGTATAAGAGAGGGGATTCGCACTATAAGCCTTGATAAGGAAACGGGATTGAAAAAACTTGGCCCATCATCAGCTAAAATTTCATTTAAAGTTCCAAAGCTGTCAAAGCCACTTGGTGACTCGGACAAAGAAAACATTCATTCAAATTTGAAGGACTCATTCAATTTCATGAGCGGAAACAGTGGAAAAGTTGAGAATGTGCATGGTGTGAATCAGGTGGATGAAAGCATGGCAGAGTCTTCAAGAGCCCCATCAGGATTAAAAACTTTGAATATCCCTTCGCTTAAGCAACAGCCTAAGAAAGTTCCTCAGTTGTTAACAAAAGTACCTCAAAGTGGTAACTGTTCTGACAGTGATGATGAAGGTTCATCATTATCAGCTTTGATGGCTCAGCATGCCTCAAAGAAAATAGACCCTGAAATTTTTCGTGTTCCACTCCCATTAAAACCGGATAAAATTCCACCTTTATTTAAGGAAAGTTCTCAAGCCAGCAACGATGACAATTGTGCTGATAGTGATGATGAATGTTCTTCCCTTTCTGCTCTCATGGCCCAGCATGCCTCAAAGGCAACTGTTCCTGAGCTCACCAGTCTCTCAGCACTTGCTAACTTTCATTTGAAGGGCAATGCTGACAATGCTAATGTTCAACCCAAATCAGAATTTGTGATACCATCTTTAAAAGTGCAATCCAAACCCCAACTAATGAACAGTTGTTTACTTGGAGAGGCACTTGAAAATTTACAAGAGGTTTCTAATGCTCATAGGACAGATGAGAAGGATTTTGATACAGACAACGACAGTTTTGTTTTTGACTTGTTGGGTGCTCTGAACCCTCCTGATTTTCGTAAGCAACTTGAGAGACCCACCTCTAGAATGGACTCAGATGATGTTGTAGGGCTTCATGCTATTGAAGAAGATGAGGACTGCAAACCTTGGCTGCAAGATGGATCTTGCATTCTAGATGCTCAACCTTTTTTGTCCATTGACTTACCATGGGAGCAAAAGTTTTCATCTCCAGTGGGGCGAATACTCTGCCGTAGGCGAGTTATACGCAAATTACCTTACTTTAGGCCAAGCAGCCCCTTTATTGGTAGTATTGTTCCTTTTGCTTTTGATACACTTTCCCCAGATGCAATAATCAAGAAATCTCTACGGCGCCTATAGTATAATGGATAACAGTATTTATTTTTTACTTCATAATTTGACTCAGCTCGGTAATTTGGCAGGTTTTGGAACAGCTTTTTTAGTCTATCAAATCCTAGTGCTGTGATGAAGTAACACTATGCATGTCCTCTTAGGTTTTTATCATTACGTTTTTATCGGAATGAGTATTCAAACAAATTTACAGAAGTAAATATGATATTGTGCAATTAATTTAATTTGTTTAGCTATATGACAAGACATGAATTATCTTATTATTCAATGAAATCCTGAAATGATGATCCTAATAATACTGTTTCATCATAACCTGTTGAGACTGCTGTGTACTCCAAGCATTGTGTCATAGAAATAATGTTTGGTTCTTTTGTGTGAATGTTATGAAGTTCTGATTTTTTTTGGACTAATGGTGTAGTATTGTAAATTTTCATTCTTTATGTATTCATAATGAAAAATACAACATTTAATTTTGAAACCTACCTTTTCATAACCATTGCCTAATCAATTTTTGAAGCAGATGATACATTTTTCAAACATTTGAATTTCCTCTTAGTGATGGTCTTTTTGCACATGATTATCCAACAGGAAAAATTACCCAAGTAGGTGAGTCTGCCATTCTTCTCACACCAGCTTTGTCAGACTTGACCGCCTCTCCCACTTTACCACCTCCCATAAAAGTTGTGCCACCGGGAGTCAAGACTGTGAACGTCACTAAGGGATTTGAGGTTCTTTCTGTGAAACAAGACAACGGTGAGTACTCTCTACCTTTGCGGACGCAAGTAGAAATCTCAACACTGAAGAGAAATAACCCTCAAAAACCTTTTTCTCAGATTCTGGAGAGGGATTGCGAGCATGTGTTTCAACACCTGGCACTCAGTCACCTTCCTCGGGACGCGCCACCCCATCTGGCAGGAACACCCCTAACATTGGAGAATCTGGTGAGGGTGATGGAGTTGTCCGTGAAGCCCGGACCAGGTACTAATTTTTTTGCTTCACTTTTCTATTCAATTCCTTTCAGTGGACTTTTGCTTACTCACTCGTGTGTTTTCAGGCCTCGAATTTCGAAACAGGATATAATGGATAAGTATAATAGTCAGAGGGGAGATGCCAAGGAACAGCTCCACATGGTTGTTATTGGACATGTTGACGCTGGTAAGAGCACTCTTATGGGACGCCTGCTCTTGGAATTAGGACAAGTCTCAAAGAAGACCATGCATAAATATGAACAAGAGAGTAAAAAGTTGGGGAAACAATCATTTGTCTATGCCTGGATTTTGGATGAAACTGGAGAGGAAAGGTGTGCGGCCATCTTCTTACCAGGAAATCTCTACTCTTTCCCATTCAGAATTCTAAATGTTTGCTCTGTTTTAATATATTTTTTTCATTTACCATTTAGATCAAGAGGAATAACAATGGATGTTGGGCAGTCAAAGTTTGAAACCAAGTCCAAACAAGTCACATTATTGGATGCTCCCGGCCATAAAGATTTCATACCCAATATGATCACAGGAGCAACTCAAGCTGATGTTGCACTTCTTGTTGTTGATGCTACCAGAGGAGAATTTGAGACAGGATTTGAAAGTGGTGGACAAACTCGTGAACATGCATTACTTGTCCGATCTCTTGGTAAGTTTCAGTTTTTCCATCATTTTATTTTATGATCAGAAATTGATATCTGACATGTTTGTTTGCTTTTTGTGTAGGTGTGAGTCAACTAGGAGTAGTAGTAAATAAATTGGATACAGTGGGCTGGTCTCAAGATCGCTTTCAAGAAATTACTTCAAAGCTATCCGCATTTCTTCGGCAAGCAGGCTTTAAGGAATCTGATGTGACATATGTACCTTGCAGTGGACTCACAGGGGAAAATATGGTCGTCAAACCAACTGCTGCTGATCTCACCTCATGGTATACAGGACCATGCCTTATTGATGTTATTGGTATGACAAATTGAATTCAAATTTTTATGATGAATGAAAATCTTGTCTTGCGTTGGTATTATTAACCATTTTTTCACATCTCAGATGGCTTTAAAACACCTGAAAGACCCATTACAAAACCATTTCGCATGTCTGTTAATGACATTTTCAAGGGCATGGGAGCTGGATTTTGCGTATCAGGAAGGGTGGAAACGGGTATGGTTCAGCCCGGAGATAAAGTTCTTGTTTCTCCTTTGGGAGAAACGGCCTTTATAAAAGGTTTGTTTGGTTTTTATGTTCCTGATCATAGGTTTAGCAGTGCATTTAATTTTGTCACTTATGATTTTATTTCACTTTTCCCCTTCAGTATTAATGGTTGATGATATGCCCATCCAAGCTGCATTTGCTGGAGACTGTGTGAGTGCCACGATTTCTGGAATGGATCAGCAAAACATATCAGTTGGCAACCTACTTTGTGAACCTCAAAGACCTATACCTATTACTTCACGATTTCAAGCCCGAATAGTTATATTTCAGCTGAGAGTCCCAATTACGAAAGGTTATGCAGTAAGTATGATAAAATTCGTTAATGAGGTTTTCTATTTTGTTGTTTTTCAAGAAGAAAAACAGGAACTTTTAGGAGGTGATAACAATTTATTTCGTATTTTGCCACAGGTTGTGATGCATCACCAGTCTCTCGTTGAACAAGCAGTCATATGTAAGCTTGTTGGCCAACTTCACAAAAGCACTGGAGCTATCATTAAACAAAAGCCTCGTTGTTTGACTGGAAATTCTATAGCCCTTGTAGAACTTGAAGTATCTCGTCCTATTTGTTTGGAATTGTACAGTGATATCAAGGAACTGGGCAGAGTTATGTTACGTGTTGGAGGTGTCACTATTGCAGCTGGCTTAGTTACTAAGATATACTAAGGTTGTTGCTTTGTTTTTCTTTTTCAAATCTGTCTACTTGAAGACTGTGGTTGTTAATGTTTCTCTGCAACTAGTCCCCTTTTTGACTTATAGTACATCTGAATATAAAATAGTGCTCAATATCAACAATAAAAATACTGTTATCTGGGCCAAAGTTTTGTTTACACCAACCGTCCTAGTTTTGTTGAATTATTGTTCGTCTGTTTTTGTTATTTGCATATTCAATTTGTATTTAAATAATAAATGGATCAACTCATCACAGTTTTTGTGATCTTCATCAGTGTGCTTTGAGCCACATTTTTTTTGAACTTTTAAACATCGAGTTAACTGTGTAAGACTTTATATATATAGACTGGTATGATGGCATGTTGTTGTTAACCATGTCCCAGTGATTAAAAAATTATTAGTGACTGATTGGCTGTTTGCTACTGTCCTGCCAAGTTTTTCTTGAACCATGGTTTCTACCTCTATGAAATTTAGTATGACATCTTGATTTCCTTTACTTTTTGTAAGTACTTATTTTCTACTAAGGCTAAACCTTGTGCCTTATTTGGATTAATGTTTAATTAATAAAAGGCTTTTAATCAATGTTGGTGGTATACTTTATTTTTCCATAAACATCATTTCCAACAAGGTTCATATCTGAAATGACATGTCGACGAAACACACAATTTTAATATCTTTGGATGAAATCATACTTTGCTTCTATGGGGAGGAGCCGGAGTCAAAAAACATAGAAAGGTGTTCAACAAAATTTTCAGGGGACTGTATATGTCAGGATGGAAACGAGATGGATGGGGTTCAGTCTTCCTAAACGCGAAGGAAAAGGATTTATTTGTGGGAGTGTACACTAACAGTTGTGCGCCCGCGCACGACTTAGTTTGGCTTTCAACGCGCCTAGTAGCTTGACAGCAGGGAATTCCTCCGCAATCGGTACTCTGTTGGCGTCAGCATTCCCCTGTGAAACAAAAAGGCCATTGCGTGACACGCACACACACACACTTAAATAAACTGAGGGTGAATGCATCATCTACTTAAACGTGCACTAGAGAAACTATCAGTTTCATTCCCTTCGACGCCGTATTGGTGAGATCCAGGGGTGGGGGAGGCCTAGTTTCGGCTTGGCGGCTAAGGAACCCGGAGGGGGGGGGGGGGGCATCAGACGTAAGTGGAGCAACTTAATTTGAAAAGTTTGAGGCGTGCCTGGCAGATTCTCTGCCCCGTTTGGGGCCACGATCCAATGAGTGGGCGTCGGTGAAAGAAGAGCACCAGCGGAAATGAGCAAGAACTTGGTACTACTAGATAGAAGACGGGACAGGTTTCGGCCGCAGTGGTTAGCCGAGCCGGTGCGGAGCGGTGCACAGTGGGTCAGAAGACCGATGAAGCGGCCAGAATTATAGACGCGTTTTGAGCTCCATAGTCGCTAAATGGGACTCGAATCGAACGTGTGACCCCACCAATGGATTGCTCTCTAAACGAGGAATCCATTGGTGGGGTCGCACGTTCGATCCGAGTCCCATTTAGCGACTCTGGAGCTCAAAAGGCGTCGATAATTCTGGCCGCTTCATCGGTTTTCTGACCCACCGTGCGATGAGCCTCACCTGAGCACGGTGTCGTACGAGACGGCGATCCCCTTGTCGCTCATCTTCTTGAACAGCTCCCAGCACTCGCGCTCCTTGGGCGTGCTGAACGAGGGCTCGGCGTCCGAGTCCGCGGCGTCCGAGTCCTCCTGGTCGTCGCCGATGGGGGCAGGCCGGGGGACGGGGTCCGGCGCGGTCTTGGCGTCCAGCTGGGGCTCCGCGGTGCGGTTCTCGGTGGCGCGCAGCAGCAGGCTGAGCGGGATCTGCAGGCCGGTGGGGGCGGCGCCGTCGGCCGCGGCGTCGTCCGAACTGTCGGCCAGCGCCAAGCGAAGCTATTAGCGCACAGTGGGCCTGAAGACCGGCGGCCAGGCCGAAACTCTTGACGCGTTTTGAGCTCCAGAGGCGCTAAACAGGACTCCAATCGAACGTGTGACCCTACACCAATAAATTCCTCGTTCGGAGGGTGGGGTCACATTGGTGGGGTCACACGTTCGGTCCGAGATTTTGACCGCCACCGGTCCTCCGGCCCACTGTGCAGCGTGGGTGTGCGCGCCTCCTCGGCGGGGTTGGCAGCGGTGCACCGCGGGGCGGGACACGCACGCCATCGCGGCGCCCGTCGATGCCGCGCAGCGCGATGCAGCGGCAGCAGCGGCCGGCGGCGGGGCGCGAGGCCCGGCCATGGCCCGGCCCAGCACTCGCCTGGCCACCACACTCAACAACTTTATTCTCGCTGCGCGGCTCCCCAATCAAACTGCCGCTCGGCACGAGAAGAAAACGCGCGGCTGCGGGGCGGGGCGGGGTCAGCACCGGTTCTACGGCGGGCTCATGCGCTGCCCGTGGTTTATGGTATCGAGTGATTCCCTTCCTCCCCGCCGACCTGGCTCCTGGCTGTCGATAAGACATGTTATAGGTAGGCGGTATCGGTTCCGCGCGTTGACGGTTCGGCTGTGGTTCCGGGGCTGCTTCGACCGAGGCACAAGGCTCGCCCCGCGGCGCAATGGCTTGGGCGGCAGGGGTCAGGGGCGGGACCAGGGGCATAACAAGGCAGGCGTGCCAACCACTGTGCATCCCCGCGGCGGCGCGGCGCCTTGCGGCCGGAGAGACTGCGGCGCCGCACCGCTCGCCCCATCACTCCATCACTCCATCACCGTTCAGCGGTGTGGCAAGGAAAATTCAGGGGAGGCGGAGTCGAAAAACGGAAATCTTTGCGACTAAAGACCTACCCCATGGGTTCGCTGAGAGCGCGGGTGAGTCTCCTCTTGGCCGTGCGCGCCTCGACGGAGGGCGCCCTCTTCTCGCTGGCGAGGCCGGCGCCCTGGCCGAGGCCGCGCAGCCCGTTGCTCTGCCTGTGGGTGAAGGGGGTCGTCGTCGGGCCGAGGCCGGCACCCACCATGGGTCCCAGCGGGGTGTGGCCGAGGCCCAGGCTGGGCGGCTGGCTCAGCTCGGGGCCCAGCCGGCGCAGCGGCATCCCGCTCGGCTGGAACCACACTGTGGACAAGGACAACAACAACGAGCGCCTTAACGCCTGGGAAACCGTTGCTGCTTACCTCCGCCAACCGAGCCCGACTCGGACTCACCGCTCTTGGGGGCCTTCCTCTCCTGCGAGGCCCCCGTCGCCCCCACCGCCCCTGCCGGCGCTGCTGCGGTGAGAGTGACGCTGTGCTCCGCGCCTTGGACGGCGGCCTGCGCCACGGCGGTCCCCGGAGCCAGCGCCGCCCGCAGCCCCGCCGCGTAGTCCGCGCTGGGGGTCGCTGCGTCCTCCGCGTCCGAGTCGGGCGGGGTGTCGGACGCGCTCAGCAAGGACACCATGGTGACCACCTCGGAGGAGGCACGGCCCAGGGTCTGCTAGGCAAAACGAGGGATGAACCCTATGCGCTGCGACGCCATGGACTTGGCCGTGTTCGTGTATACGGACTCGTCGCGGACTCGCCCGCCGCCGTTTCCTCTTCCGGTGTTTGGCGCCCTTCGCCATGGCGTGAACGTGTGACGCGGAGCTCGGCTTGTTCCAGGTGGGACGCCCGCCGGGGGCCGCCGCTCCCCTCACTGTGCCAAACCTGCCAGAGTGCTAACTCCGGCCCACTAGCCACCCAGACAAAACGCAGTGGCGGGTTGGCCGCGTCCTTGCGAAGCGTGCCGCGCGGTGCCGCGCAGCCCGAGGCTGAGGCTCCGGCCCGCTGGCCGCTTGTCTCCGTTTGATTGACTGAGTCTGGCCCAGTTTCCTCTCGTTTCCTCTTCACCGGGACTGACAGCTCTCGTAGTTCGCCAGGCAGTCACGCCACGCGGCACAGTGGGTCAAAAGACCGTTGAGGCGGCCAAAATCCCGGACACGTTTTGAGCTCCAGAGTCGCTAAATAGGACTCGAATCAAACGTGTGACCCGACCAATCGATTGCCCTCCGGACGAGGTATCCATTGGTGGGGTCACGCGTTCGGTTTGAGTCCTACTTAGCGACTCTAGACCAAAATACGCCTAGAGTTTTTGCCGCCTGCGCGGTCTTCTGGTCCACTGTGCGCGCGCGGCGCCTTGCCGGCCAAGGTCCTGCCCGTACTCACCCTGCCCACGCCGCGCCGCCCGTTGCGGCCACCCTTCTTGTCCTTGTCCTTCTCATCCTTGTCCTTGGCGTTGTCGCGGTCCCGGCTCTCGTCGGACGAGTCCGAGTGCGCTCCTCGCGGCCTGCCGCGCCGCGCCGACGCCGGCTTCAGCTTGCGCGACCTGGCCGGCGGGGCGGACTTGATGCGGGCCGCCGCGCTGGCCGCGCTGGCCGCGCTGATCGCCGTCGCCGCGGGGGTGCGGGTGGGGGTGCCGCCGCCCGCCGAGAGGGCCGCTGCCAGAGCCCCCGCCAGCGCGCGGGGCGTCGCGTCCGTGTCCAGCACGTCCACGCTGGTGGCGGTGTGCAGGCGGTTTCTACCAGGGCAACACACGCGTTCAGTGAGTATACTGCGCTCTCCAAGCAGGGCGCGCAAACTTAACATTATTTATCGAATTTTGGAGGGTTTTTTTTTGGGAAACGGTTAGTGATTTAAAAAAAAAGTTGTGCACAGAATGACTTAAATTCAAAATTAACATTCATCTTATGTCAAGCCAGGCGCCCAAAATGTCAGTAAACGCTTAGTTTGCGTGCCCTTCCAAGGGACACCCGAGGAGAGTGGCACGGCTGAAGGGGGGGGGGCACTCGAAGAAATCATTGTACACGAGTAAAAAAAAAATCAAAATTAAAATAAGAAAAATCCTTCTCGAGCACGGCCCTCACCGGTTGACGAGTATGCCCTTAGGCGTGGGCGCTGGCGACGTGGACAGCGACAGCGCGCGCTGCAGAGGCGGCGGCGCGGTGGACGAGGAGGGCCGCGACGACGAGGCGGTGCGCGGCCGCGCCGACGCCGGGGCCGAGGACGCCGATGACGTTGTGGACGCGCTGTGGACCAGACGACATCATTGGTCCAGGCCCCCACCGAGTGTGAAGGCAGCAGCGACGTATCTGAGGAGTTCCTTCACGTTCTCGCTGACGTCCAAGTTAGCTTACCTGATGAAGGTCTTCCCGCCGTTGCGAAACTGGAGCCTCCTGGCCGCTGCGGTGGCCGCGTTAGACGCGGCCGGGGCCCCCGGGGGCGGCTCCAGCCGTGGCTCTGGGGGCGGCTGCGGTGGAGGTTGCGGGGGCGGCGGCGGCGGCGGACAGTCGCCGCTGTCGTCCGCCTCCAAGTGCGACCTCATCAGCACGATGGTCCGGGCGCTGCGCTCGCCTCGCTCTGACTCGGCCGGGGCTGGAGTCGGACCCGGGCACTTTCCTGCCGATGCCGAGATGGCGAGGGCGGGGGGCGGCGAGGCCGGGGGGCTGTCGGGGGCCGCGGATAGATTCGGCGGTGGAGGTTTGGAAGGCGGCGGCGGGGAGGGTGGGGCGGCTGGAACGCGGTGGGGCTCGTGGTCGCTAGAGACGGAGAAGGCCGAACACACGGACAGCGTGTCGTCGTTGGCCAGGGCGTGCGCGGTGGGCGCCATGTGGTGACCGAGGCCGGGCTTCCTAGCCGGTCCATGGTGCCTGGGCGGCCTGGGCCTCATGACGCGGGGTTGGCCGCGACCGAACGCCCTGCAGCAGAGATAGCGGTTATGGCCGCTCTGAAGGCAGTACCTTAAGCACAAGTTAAGCAGGCCAGACTGAAACCTGCGAATGCCGCGCGCTTACCCCGTCGTGGCGCGCCTCGCGCTGGCAGGGCCGTCCATGCGGGGCTCAGGCGGGCCGAGGCGGACGACAAGAGGCCCCACTTCTTGGCCACGGCCGTCGTGGGGCTCCACGGACCTGCTGGTGCTGAGCGCGTCGTCGTCGTCCTCGTGGGGCTCGGTGCTGGCCAGGAAGATGTCGAGGCTGGGGCGGCGGTCCTGCCACGCCCTGCGCAGGCGCTCCGCCAGCTGCTGCCTGGACATGCTGGCCCCCATGTCCCTGGAGGGCAGCACGGTCGGCGTGGCGGCCGGTCGCGCGGAGGGGCAGCGCTTAGCGACCAGCTCGCCGGGGTTGTTGGGCGCGCCAGCAGGGGTGGGCGACGCCGCCCAGGCGAGCCGGACCGGCCGAGGCCGCATCGGGCTGGCGCTGGACCTGATAGCACCACAGCGGTTCCAAGGTTCAAATCAAGTGGCAAGCGTGAAGTGGTGAAATCGAGTCTATCAGAGTGCTCTTGCGTGCAGACCGCGGAGCTCACCTGCGTGGCAGGTGGCCGCCGGACGAGGGCCGGCTGGGTCTGCCTGCAGACGAGCGCGGGGAGCTCCGCGTCGAGCCCCACAAGTCCTTCATGTCCTTGAGGTCCTCTGACACCTGCCTGGCCAGCGGCCGGCGTTGCGAGGGCGGCGTGTGCAGAGACATCTGCCGCACGAGCCCCACCACCGGGCCGCCCCCGGGCGCGCCGCTGCCGCCGCGAGCGGCCATGCTGCGGGGAGGACAAGCACGTCATTAACGAGTGGCTGGAGTCACCGTGCGTTGCTGTGTGAGTGCGCCACGGCGTACTTCAACACGCACTTGTCTGCCTCACACCGTGACACCCGCGGGCACGAGACCGGGCAGGCTATAGGGCTCGGGGCGCAACACGCACCCCGCTGACAGCCACGTCCCTACCTCATGCTGGTTTTGCTTTCTGTCCGTATAACCCTCGGGACGGGGGCGACCTTGATGCGTCGTGTGGCACACGAACGGCGCTGGGCCGGGCCTGCACCGGTGAGCAAATAAAGCAGAAGCCAGCAGGCGGTCCCCCCCCCCCCCGCCTCCCCTCTCGTCTTCCCCCCCGCACCGATTTTCGGTAGGCGGTGGGCGCGTTGCGTGCGGCGCCCTCCGCAATGAAAAACACGTGCTAGAGGGGATGGGCGCACGCGCCGCGCACGCCGACACGTTTCGCTTCGCCGCACCGCTCTCCCTCCCCGACGCCGCGTCGTCGGGAGAGTCAAGGCAGAGCCGGGCAAGCGAAGGACAGAAAACGAAACGGATCGCGGACCAACGACGCCGGACCGATGCGGGTCTCCGGGACTCCCTGACGGCTTCTTCGCGTCCGGACGCACATGGTGTCGTGCGAGAAGTTCCGGCACGGCGGCCCCGGGTTCAAACCCCTCCGACCCCGTTCTTTTTTCGCCTGACCCAGACAGAAGGCGCGCGGTACGCTCCGATCCGGGACGGCGCGCTCGGCTCGCTTCACGCAGACCGGAAGCTCCAGCTGACAGGCTCTTTTTCGCGCCATTTCCGGCTGCTGGCGAGGCGGTCGGATTGACCCGGAACGAGCCCCACCCCCGCCGCCGTCACTGTCGCTGCGTCCTTTCCGCGGCAGGGACAGCCCCGGCGAGAGACCCGGGCCGCCCAGGACGTCTTCATTTCACTCCATGAAGGTGACGCGGGGCCAGGGCCGTGCTGCACACCAGCAGGCTGTCGCTCTGTCTCTGTCGCACTCACGGGGCCTCCCGAAGGGGTGCGAGAGAGACAGAGCGATGAAGGAGTGTTCGGAATCAGTCTGCTGTGCCGGCAAGGCGGCCGAGGCGAGCGGGCGGTGCAGGGACGCGCGGCAGGGAGGCCGCCCTGCACATTGCAGGCGGCGGCCTCGGTCGGGGCGTGGTGGGGGCGGGGGCGGCAAGGCGGGGCGGGGGCGCGGCGGGCGAGGGCGGCGACACATGACACGTATCGCATCACGCCCCCGACAAAGGTGAGGAGAGCGGCGAACTTAGACGAGCGAAGCGTTTCCTACTTCCTAGTCGCCCCGCTCCCCCCTGCAGGGCATGGAGGCGCGGCCATGCCGGGGCCTACCGGGGCAACCCCCTCCGTCCGCGTCCTTGGGCTGCCGCCCGCTGCCGCCTTCCACCCACAACACACGCTGCATGTAGGGCAGCGCTGGAGGTTGCCGCGCCCAGCGCACCGTGTATGTCGACGACGACGTCGGCAATCACCAGCAGCACAGAGGACGTTGCTCCGCGAGACTCCGCGCCGTCAGACTGCCAGACTTTGTCATCCTGTCGTGATGAGGCGGCATTCGGCGCACAACTGCCGTCCCGGGCGCGTTTCATCGCGGCCGTTTGATGGCCTCATAAAACGCGTGCGCACAGCACCACCAAACGAAACCAACGCGGAAGTCGTGACTGATTTGTTTCGGCGTATGACTTTGACTTTGCGCAGTGAGAACCGTGTTTACGGTTTGCATCTCCGCAGGACGGAGAGCCGTGGAAACGAAGCGGGGCGTGTACACGTGTCTTCGGCCTGGCCAGGGCGCCGTGGCGTGGCGTGCGGAGGGGTCGTACATTGGGGCAATACATCGATACTCCATCAATGCGATAAGCAGCCGCAGGCATGCCCCCGTGCCGAAGGTTAGTTACATGCCCGCGCCCCCCGCTAATACAATCCCACCACCGCGGCCTTGCAAGGGCGAGCCGGCGGGCCGCGGCCACTGCCCATGCACCTCCCATTGAAGGGTCTGACGGCTTGACGCCAAGGGCGCGGAGGCACTGCGTGAAGAATGCCGGCCAAAAGGTCGTTCTGAAGGGCCCGCCGGAAGAAACCCGTCGATGACGGGAACCTCGAGCACGCCGTCAAGGGCACCGGCTGTCTGGCCGCGTCCGCGCCTTTTCAGCCTCGGGGCCTCGACGCGTCATCGGCAGGCTGGCTGGCAGGCAGGCAGGCAGGCAAGCGCGGGCCCAGTAATGACACTCTTCGGGCCAAGAAGGCCCCGTGCGGCTGGGCCGGCCCGCCGGACGGGGCTGTCGCGCGGGACAGCCTACCCGCCATCCCGCGGGCGCTCTTGAAGACGCCGTGCTTGGTGTTCGGGAACGCCGAAGGAACAGAAACGCGCCGGCTGGGCTGCTGACGGCTTGGCTCTCGGTGCGCTCTCTTTGCCCGGCGCGTATGTTGTTGTGTCGCGTGACCTCGTGTTCGTTGACCGCAGTCGTTGTCCTTTGCGTGGTGCGCCCGCCGCGCGGAGACGCGCACGACGGCGAGGTGCTCCGGACGCGCGTCGCGCAGGCTGCGCCGGCCGCGCCGCCACCACCTCGTCGGCAGCGAGCAGCAATCGGCCGCCGGATAAAAACCAAACTACGTCCTGTCACAAAAATCAGCATGGCAGATACGTTGTCATTTTAATGGTCGCCGGGGGAAGGCACGCAAAGCACCCGGCCCACCCTTGACTTCCGACCCGCGGGGCCCTTTCTTGTTGCGGGCCCGGCCGGTGCCCCTCCCCCCCCCTCCCCCCAGGTGGATCCGGAATCCGGAACCCTGACCCAGAGAGAGTGAGGGCGCGCACCCCAGCAGGTCCCCAGCGGTCGGGGCGGGGCCTTGTCCAACATGCATGCATGCAGGGGCCGTTCCGGCGGCAATCCACGGCTTTGCTCGCTTTGCTGCTGCGAGGCGCTGGGGTGGAGGAATGGTAGGACGCACTGCTGTCGCGAAGGCATTGTTTTAATCGAGTGGGTGAGAGATGAGATGATAATAATGGGTTGGGAAGGTGCTGGTACACCGACATTAGTGAATGTGTGATGCGGCTGGTTCTCAGTACCTGCATCGTGACCTGGTTTCTTCACGTTGTAACTTATTCTCGGCGAAGCATTGCTGGCCGAATACTTGCGGATTGATTGATACTACTCCGTCAAAAATGAGCCCGCGTTTGTTATGTCTCGGTTTTAACGTGTTTATTTTTATTTTGTTTGGTTTTTCCTTTCAAGTCAGTCGGAGCGCAGGAAGGCGGGTTACATTCATGCCCCCAATAAAGGATGGCGGAAGGGCGAAGGGCGGGTCGCGGGCGGGTGCAGGCCGAGGGCCGGGCCGCGGTGCAGGGCTGCAGGGTCAGGGGTAGGCCAGGGACCGACGCGTGAGCCGCCCCGCCGGCAGATGGCTCACGGCCCCACATGCCAGGATGCCATGCCAACACGTGAGGCTCTAGCTGGGGGGGCTGGCACCACAGACAGTAAGACAGGCAGGCGGCAGGCAGGCAGGCAGCCAGGTAGGCAGGCCCGCAGCCAATTCGGTTGTCGTGCCCGTAGGTCGGGCCGTTCCAGCCTGTCACTTTTTTTTCGTGACACAACGTAGGCCATAGGCACCACAGGCTTGCTGAACGGGTTGCTGGCTCTTGTGCATCGCTGTCACTGAAACTTGGCAATGCTCCTGTTACCTCAGGTAACTAACCCATGTAATAATGAACCAATTAGCTTTTTTTCAGGTGGCGTTCAAATTTACCTAGTCATCGCCACAGAGACACGCGCGCCAGTCCTTCCCGCTATCACATCACAAATTCGTTTTTATGTCACTCCGAAAAACCTGGCTTTCAAGGTATGTTGACTCAAAATATAGACATGGGCAGCAAATCCAACGCGTCGTCAACCAGGAAACGAGAGCCAGCAGAGTGAGTGATCGTCGCCGTCGCACTGTCTCTCTCGCATCCCTACGGCACTACTCAAGAGTAAGAGAGAGAGAGAGAGAGAGAGAGAGAGAGAGAGAGAGAGAGAGAGAGAGAGAGAGAGAGAGAGAGAGAGAGAGAGAGATGAGAGGGCGACACCACCGTTCCGAATCACCGCACGGACGGTGAGGCCTTCCCTCCCTTTTAGACGGATCGCCGCAGACCTGTGAGTTTGGCAGCGGCACTATGCAACCCACGCGGCTACCCCTTCCTCCTGTCATGCGGCCGATACAAACAAGCACACAAGTACCGCTTCGCTCGGGCGGCTCCCCCGCTCCCCCCTCCCACCCCCGAAACCAATCAGAGCAAACTGGGTGCCCGTGGCCTCACGCCCCTCGCAAGGTAAACAAACAACCGACACAGTGTCCGGGGTGTTGCACTCCGAGACTGCCCCCACCCACCCCCTCCTCTTTCAGACACGGGAGTCGGCTGTAGGCTGGAAACTTACCGCCGCCGGACACTCGCAACGCAACGTAAACAAGAGGTGGGCCCCCTCGCGCTGGGTGCCGCTGGCCAGGCTGGGTGCCGCTGGCGACGCTGGCACCCCGCTCCCCAGAGAGCCTCACCCGGCGGCACCGTCTTGGCGACTGTCGGCGCCACAGTAACGAGTTGACTTATCAGCCCCCGCGAGGTGATTTTATCGATCAATCACATCTCTCCCCTTCTTCCCTGTGCGCTGCGCTGCCGCGCCGCCTTGCCCTTCCTTCACATCATAAAGAGCCGCCCCGCGGCGCGTCGCCATGGCAACCGGCAATACTTTCATATTTCCATATATCCCGGCCCCTGGCTTGTCCCGCCGGCCGCGGCGCCTGTTTCTTGACCGTCCGTCGAGCTGAAGCAAGTCGTCCCGAGGCGGCGGCCGCCTGGGCTGCGATTGGCGGTGCGGATCTGGCCCGCTCCACGGCCTCACATTGTGCCGCCCCGCCCAGCGCTGTGGGAGTTTTGTTTACAAGAGGTGCCACCTTCGCGAATCCGTGGGCCAGTCAGTGTTCTTATGAATCTGAGCCAAGCCTGAGGCCATCGATGGCTTGTTTCGGGCCGCCTGCTCGTGCCAGCACGTCGAATGGATGGACCGCGTGGATTCAATGCATTCAGACTGACAACCGTGCACTCCTTGGCGAGCTGCATCTCCGTCATGTTGCCTGATGTGGCGTCCAACCGGCGGCAGGACGAAGACGAAGACACGGCAGGAGTCCTCAGGAGTTAGCCAAGACCAACCAAGAGAGCATGAGGCAGGTTGGGTGTGGGTGTATTTGAGATTGGCCGTTCGATTGTAAAAATCTGTTGGAGCAGATGCACCTTTTTTTTTGTTGGTGGTGGTGGTGGGGTAAAAGGCATTGACTTGAACATTTTTGCGAGTTTAGTGTATTTGTTCATTTACCGCCTTACACAAATCAATGCAGAAAAATATCAATCTTGCAGCTTCATTTATATTTACAGAGAGAATATTATATTTCCTGAAGAGACTAGAAATACTGAGAGGTCTAGGACATGAGACAAGTCTCTACTGAGGAGGAAAAATTTATTTAAGGACATGTCGGATACCAATCAGAGCCTACTTCCTGCTTGTGTTGATGCAAAATCTTTCATTGCCATAAACCATCCCTCAATCTTTGTTTTCTCAACAGCATCCTTAAAAGCCTGACAACCCTCAATACTACTCAACACTCCATACACAGCTAGATCAGCAAGGTCAGGTTTCTTTCCTCCATTGAATGGTGTGCCCTTATTCTTTAGATTTCTAAGCCAGAAGTTAAGTTCGTCATACAATGAAATCCTCACATCATCTTTGAGCAAATGCCTGTAACATCACAAAGGCTTAGCAAAAGTAAAATGTTAAAAAGTGTTTCACCTTTTTAATTGTATCTTACCTTTTCTTCAGTCTTTTGCCAATCAACCACATGGCATAAGCACCAGCATATACAATTAGATTACGTTCCCAAGAAGGGAACAATCGGTCCCATTCGCCAACCTGTAATTAATTGGTTAACAAAATTACAATAGTATTAAATAAACAAAGTGGATGAATGTTAGAATATTTGTTACCTCTGAAAACCATTTAAAGGACTCAAGAGATTCATCTACTGTTCTGTAAACGTTTGGAGACAAAACATGCACCAGTTTTTTGTCTGCCCATTCTCTCCATTTCACTTCATCCCTGGAGGGGGAAAAAACAAAAATAATGTTCATTGGAATAACATCACAAATTCGATGGATTCCAACCAAGTCTAATAAAAAAATACCAACATGATTTGCTCTTGCTTTTCCTTCCGGACTTCTTCACCACTCATCATGAAGTAACGATTCTGAATCTCTGTCTTAACAGAGCCGTCTTCATCTCTGTATGACATGGGAGGATAGGAACTCATTATGGTAAGTAAATCCTTCTTTGGGTCAGCTAAGAAGGTTTTGAGAACAGAAATAATGAGAGTGCTATCATTTAATTGCTGAAAAGGAAAAGTTCATTCTTTGATGAAACAAACTGACAGCTACTGATAAAAATAAATGTTCATAAAGAGTTTTACCAAGTATTTTCCATCTCCTATTCCAGCTAGTAAAATGGGTACTTTCTTGTACTCAGACCACTTCATTTGAGTACGAAGGACAGGATCTACCTCCACAACATCATAGGATAGACCATGGTAGTCCAGGAATGCTCGGACTTTGCAGCAGAATGGACAAGTTGGATATTGATAAAGCACCAGTTTCAATCCACTGTTGTCCGATGGAATCGAAATCTAGAAGAAACACAAAGCAAAATTAAAACAAATTGAACCTCTGGCATGAACCAGAGCAGACCAGAAATAGAATCCTGATGAAATAATTTACATAACCTCGCCAGTGTCACCTTACGTTACGTAAGGCACTTGAGGTTCCAAGAACTGACCTGGCGAGAGGGGGCGTGCGGAGGCAGACCAGTGAGGATTGTCGGCTTGAATTCGGTGTCATTGACAACCGCCGAGTAATCCCTCGATTTGCGAGAGTAGTCCCAGAAGGTGTACGCAACACCGGCAGCCATTCCTCCCAGACCGAAGTAAATGAAGTTTGCCTGGGCGATGACGGGTCTGCGAGAGGTGCCATTGCCAGAGAACTGTCTGCGAGGACCCCAGTTCAGCGACCGAATCAGCGAATGGGGCTGTTCATTCTTGCAAACCGTAAGAACAGTGCGAAAATGTCGCGTACACACACTGCGGGAGAACGCCGCCATGTTTCTCGTCAACTACCGACCGATTGGTTATGAGAAATTGCGTAGTATGCAGTGGAAAATCTACAGCGCCGTGGGTGGCGAGGAGGCGGGGGAAAGGGGTGGGTGTTGTTTTTTTAGGCTGGAGGCTGGAGTGTCATGGCGGACGGGAACGGGCCTTTACGTTGAGAGATTTCGTTCAGTTTGATTAATAACCGCACCGTCGCAGGAAGCCGGAGAGACAGGTCAGTTGCTCTTCATGTTGCGGACTATTCGGGAAACTTGAGAATGGCCATGGATGTCTGTTTGCCGCAAAATGTGCCCCGAAGATGCTACCGATCTGCTAGTTCCAGGTTATGTTTATTATTATCGGTGTTTTTCGTAAAAGATGTTCATTCATAATGTTTGTAGGTCTGCAAACTTCCTTGCAGACTCCTTGTAGATGTTTGAGACTTGCAGTAGTCATATCGGCTTCCGCCCTATTTCACCATTCGGATGCCTATGTAATTCAGCAAACTCAGCAAATTCTTCTAAAACCCCTACAACTACAGTGCCTTTTCTGAACTAGAGAGTCTGTAGCTAGTGTTGATTTATGTTATTTTAGAGGATACCTTGTGAGGACATAAGGATATACATTCTCAAGTTCAAGACCTTTACTTTCACTATTTACTGGTTTTCTTTGAACAGTTATACTTTATTGAAGGTATGGAATACTTTCAATTATAGCTACAGGCTTTTCATCATCGTCAAGTTTCATCTTCCTTCGAACTTTGTCTTTTGTTTTCAACTGTTTCTGATTTCGAGTCCAAGAACAGTATACCCTTAGTGATACAAAGTATGCCATTTCAACCACACTTAGGAAACTGAAGCCCAGGAAGAGACCCAATATTCCTCCTGTATTTGCTGGAAACAAGATAAATTTCCATTAATTCAAATCAAAAATATTAATCCACAAAACTGGAAAACAGATGTCCTTCTTACATAGAAACTCAGTGAACCCAAAGATTTCCCCTTTGTACCGACTTGGAAATAGTGTCTCCGTGAAGTAAAAGTGAATGACTGCCGAATTCTTCCTGCAAAAATGAAATTGTCATAGTGAAGTCGTGCTCATGCAGGATGACTAGGATGACAGTCAACTTACAGCAGGTAATTCCTACTGTGCTGCGTTTGGGCGTCCACGTCTGGTTTGTAGCTCGGCGCAAAGACGCTCTGGGAGTCCTTGAACACGTAGGACAGCTCGCTGCAGCCGGGCAGGCACTCGCAGGAGAGCACGTCGGTGATGTTGAGGTGCGTCAGGTTGGCCGCTGCGTTTGCCATACGGAGCTCCATCGCCTCTGTGCGAGTCAGAACAAGGAGTTGTAGGAAAAGAGAGAAAAAAATAAACTGGGGCTAGCAGTGTGGCAGACGTGGTGTACGAACCTCGAGCAATGTTGGCGCAGGCCTCGTCCCGCTTGCCGCAGATCCTGGTGAACCTGTCCTCTGAAAGCAGAGCAGGAATGCAGTCAAAGCCCAGGGAAGTCCAGAGCCTCCTCCCCAACAAGGCAAAAAGAATTTTTTTCTAATCAAAAAAATAATTTTAATTTACTCTTTGTACAGGCACGGGTTAAGCGGGGAAGCCCCTCACTGCGAAAAAAAATCGCTGCAAATCTCTTGTTTGTTGGAACTATTTTTATCTATTTCTTTTGATTATTTTTTTTCGAATTAACCCGAAACGCCAAGATTCATGTCACAGTCATGTGTGTGGAAGGCCAGGCGGCAGCGTCACCACTCACTGGGCATGTAGTACGCGACGCACTTGCAGTAACTGAGGGTGAAGTTGGCCTCGCACTCGAGGATGCAGTTGCGCTGCGTGTAGGTGCGGTAGAAGTAGAGGCGCCGCTCGTGCTGGAACAGGCACTGGCGCTTGGCCACGGTGACGGCCAGCAGCGAGGCCGCGGTGTGGCTGATGACGGGGGTGATGGCCACGCGGTTCTCGGTGCCCGGCTCGACCAGCGCGCCGAACGCCGCGATCTTGGGCGTCTCCACGGGGTTGTGCAGCAGCATCTAGGGGATTTGTTCATCCAATTTTGAAACCGAAACGGAACGTCATCCCCCGCGTCGTCCCGCGCGTGCGCCGCGTGCGCCGCGTGCGTCTCTCGGCCCACCTTGAACCCCGCGCTGGAGGTGGAGGAGCAGTAGTACTCGTCCAGCTCGCTGTCCAGGGTGATGGTGAGCCCCAGGTGCGTGCCGATGCCCACCGGCCGCCAGGGCGTCTCCAGCACGGACCCCTTGTCCTGGTCGGGGTAGCCCGCCTCCGGCGTCCAGTCGGCCGACGGGTAGGGCCACGTGACGTTGAGGTCGCTCAGGTCTCGCCTGCGCACAGTGGACCAGAAGGCCACGCCCCGAGCTTAGCGAGGACTGGGATCCAGCCGCGAATAGAGGCGTGAAAGTCGCCTGTAATGAGACGACTTTTGCCCTCCCCCCCCCAGCCGCTGAACCTGTCTCTGGTTCCGCCCTTGCTGGGGTCTAACGATTGGCCCGCGCACAGTAGGCTGAAGACGGCGCAGGCGGCCAAAATTCTAGACGCGTTTCGAGCTCCAGAGTCGCTGAATGGGACTCGAACTAAACGTGTGACCCCACCTATGGGTTGCTATCCGAACGAGGAATCCATTGGTGGGGTCACACGGTCGGTTCGAGTAATGTTTAGCGACTCTGGAGCTCAATACGCGTCTAGAATTTTGGCCGCCTGCGCTGTCCTCTGGCCCACTGTGCAGCGTGGGTTTGGCGTTCTTGGCTCACGGGTTGCGGAAGATGAGGTCGCGGCGGACGCGGTTGAAGGAGCAGCAGATGCCCTCGTCGGTGAGGACGGCGTTGAACAGGTTGTCGCACTCGAAGGGCAGGCTGCGCCACTTGCACGACAGCAGCATCTCGTGGCAGGGCTGCGTCACCTGCACCAACCACGCTGAGCTGAGGGGCGCTCTCGTCTCTCTGTCTCTCTCGCACCGACACGGGGCAGCCGTCGAGAGAGAGAGAGAGAGAGAGAGAGAGAGAGAGAGCGACGAAAACGGCTCTCGCTCGGAATCAGCCTGCGGACTGGCTTCGAGCTCCTCGCGTCAAACGATTCTCGCGGCGCTGGCCCGCTGTGCGTGGCGGGGCTTGGACTGACGTTGATCATGAAGCCCATGACGACGCTCCAGTTGCCCGAGGTGCGGTCCACCTCGTCGACGCCGCCGGCCATGGCGCTGTAGTCGTTGTCGTCGCAGATGTCGCTGAGCAGGCGGCGCTGCAGCGCGTTGAACGGGTTTTGCGCCCTGCCGGGTAGAGACCAGCAGCGTCAAAGCCCTGGCGGAGCTCGCGAGAACACACAGTGGGCCAGAAGACCGGCGCAGGCGGCCTACGTTCTGGACCCGTTTCAAGCTCCAGAGTCGCTAAATGGGTCTCGAACCATACGTGTGACCCCACGATTGCTCTCCGAACGAGGAATCCATCGGTGGGGTCACTCGTTTGTTTCGAGCCACGACTTCTGGCCCACTGTGGAGCGGAAGCAGAGTAACGACAGCGCGTACGATCCGGCCTTGATGGCCTCGGCCTCGACGCGCCGCGCGCGGTTCATGTTGCAGATGGTGATGGCGGGGAAGGGGATGTCGAAGATGGGCGTGGCCACCGGGGCGACCGAGTTGATGACGGGGCTGTTCTCCCAGCGCTCCCAGATGTTGTTGATGAAGTAGCTGGCCATGAAGACGGCCAGCACGAACGACACCACCCAGAAGCACCTGCGGGGGACGGGAAGCCAGTTCAAGTGTCGAGGCAACGGGGTGCAGCACGCAGTAGGCTAGAAGACCTAAACTCTAAACGGGCTTTTAGCTCCAGAGTCGGTAAACAGGACTCGAACCGAACGTTTGACTCCACCATTGGAGGAATCCATTGGTAGGGTTACACGTTCTGTTCGAGTCCCATTTAGCGACTCAGAAGCTCAAAACGCGTTTAGAAATACGTCCGCCTGCGCCGGGCTTCTGGCCCACTGTGCAGCTCGTACCGCTCGAAGGGGGAGATGCCGGTGTCTCCCACGTAGCGGAGGCCGTGCAGGGAGGAGCTCTGGCAGTACTGCTGTGCCGTCTCCATCCAGTGCAGCTCCGAGCACGCGCCCTGAGGCTGCGTGCCCCGCCGACGCTGCGGCACGCCCGGCAGGCCCTGCAGGCCGACGCGGAGCACGGTGTAGTGTCGGCGGAAACGGAACGAAACGAAACGGCGCGCTAGCGATGATGGCAGTACAGTACCTGCTCTGCGTCGTGCCAGGGGCTGCTGCTGCTCCACGCCAGGCTGGAGTGGCCCGGCCGCGACAGCGCCCTGGGCCGCACGGCCGCCATGCCGTAGGGCACCGCGTACTGCTGAGCCTCGTTGCGGAACACCGCCACCAGGTCGCCGTCCATCACGCTGCGAGGGCCCGCGGCCCGCCCCGTCTCAGTTTAGTGGGTCCGATCCGACTCGGCGCGATTTTCGGGACCCTTTCGGGACCCCTTAACACCTTAACACCTTTGCGCCGAAGCCTAACCTAACCTTCAGCCGGTACGAGAACATGGTTCTCGTATCGGCGTGAAGGTGTTAAGTAAGTGTCTTACTGGTCCAGCAGGACCATAACGCTCCCAACTATCCCCCACTTTTCCAGTGCTGTCCCCGGAGGACTTAGATACACTGGCTGCCTGCGGTTGACCCCGCGGCCTCATTCCGAGCGAGCGAGAGAGAGAGAGAGAGAGAGAGAGAGAGAGAGAGAGAGAGAGAGAGAGAGAGAGAGAGAGAGAGAGAGAGAGAGAGAGAGAGAGAGAGAGAGAGAGAGAGAGACTCATCGCTCGGAATCAGTCCGCGGCCCCGCGCTCGCACAGAGTACGACGTACAGTCCATGCTTGGAGCCGAGCAGCCCCCCGAGGGCGGCCTTCTTGGTGGCGGCCTTGCTGGCGGCCTTGCTGGCGGCGTCCTGGTCGAGCGCGCTGTGCGGCCGGTCGGCGGCCCCCGGGATGTCCCTGGCCATCGTCCTAGGCCATGCCGTGCAGGCCGTAGGTCGCGCCCGCACTGCACGCCGTCGCCGCCGCACAGCCGCGCAGCGCGCGGCGGAGCGCCTGTAGACGCGAGGGTGGGCAACACGCTTCGCCACCGTGCGCGGACTGGTGGGGGCTGCCTACCCGCGCGGCGCTCTACTGGCCCTCCTGGCCTGGGTCCTCCGCCCCCCTGGGTCCGCCCTCGGGCTCGGGGAGCCAGCCTGCGAAGCCGGCGGCGGCATGGTCTCCCAGGAGCAGTTGCAGTGAGTGGGCTTCGATAATGCGTGTCATCAAGGACGTCGCTTCAGGGCATCGCTAGCTGTGGCTGGGGGCGCGGAGGGGGCGGGAGGCGGAGGGTCTTCTCGAGGGGGAGGGGCGCACAGTGGGCCAGAAGACCGGCGCAGGTGGATGAAACTCTAGACGCGTTTTGAGCTCCAGAGTCGCTAAATGGGAGAAAATCGCACGTGTGACCCCATACCGATGGATTCCTCGTTCGGAGAGCAATCCATTGGTGGGGTCGTACGTTCGATTCGAGTCCCATTTAGCGACTCTGGAGCTCAAAACGCGTCTTGAATTTTGTCCGCCTCAACGGTCCTCTGACCCGCTGTGGGGCGCTGCCCGGCGCTGCCCCGCCCGCCTCGCGTGTCGTGATTGTCTCCCCGCCCCGCGGCCGTAATGACTGGTGTCGCGTGCAGTCGTGGATTAGAAGTGTTTGCCGAGGCCCTATGTGTTGCCCATCCCGGGTGCTAATCGTCCGGGGCCCGCCGACACTGACTGCTCGCGTGCCAGCCTGCCAATGCCGCCCACATGACCGCTCTCTCTCTCTCTCTCTCTCTCTCTCTCTCTCTCTCTCTCTCTCTCTCTCTCTCTCTCTCTCTCTCTCTCTCTCTCTCTCTCTCTCTCTCTCTCTCTCTCTCTCTCTGAGAGCCGGCCCACTAGACAGGCCCGCGGCGCCTTCGACTGCTCAAACTCATCAACCTGATCGTCCGGCCGCGGCCAGTCGATGGCTCTGGCCGGCGCGAGGGGCGGCGCGGGGCCGCGGCCAGTGCGGATCCAGACGGGTTGCGAGGGGGGGGCAAGGAACGGCTTTTGCCCTCCTCAAAGGTTCCAGGCCCTTCAGGGAAGTCCAAGGGTCCAAGGGCGAAGGGCGTCGCCCTCTGCGACACCCCTGGGGGCGCCGGCGGTGCTCTTTCCGGATGGGTTGCCGCTTGACCCCGGGTCGCGTGGGGTGACGCGCAAATAGGCCGGCGTCATCGTATTGAACGGAGAACATTTCCGCGCGTCGAGTGGCACGACTGTACAAGGGCTATGGCCTCACCCACTAGGCTGGCCGGGCCCGCCGTGTACAACGTGCAGCTTTATGCCCTTAATCAGGCCGACATTAAAAGTCGCCCCGCATTATGTCGCACTGTGGGCCAGAAGGCCAGCGCTGTTGGCCAAAATCTAGACGCGTTTTGAGCTCGAAAGTCGCTAGTGGGACTCGAACCAAACGTGTGACCCCACTAATGGATTCCTCGTTCGGAGAGCAATCCATTGGTAGGGTGACACGTTCGCCCCGACTCCCATTTAGTGACTCTGGAGCTCAAAAACGCGTCAAGTGTTTTGGCCGCCTGCGCCGGTCTTCTGGCCTACTGTGTGTCGGATGTTCTGTCTCTCTCCCCGCCGATGCATATCTCGGGCACCACGCGAGGCACTACGGCTGCTGATCTGCAAGAGGCCGATGCCGCCTGTTGACTAAGCGGCTTGACTCCGAACAGTGCTCTCTGTCTCTCTCGCACCGTCGCGGGGCGAGTGCGATCGTCCTGCTGGTGGGAAGTGGGCCAGGTGACGTGACATCGTGAGGCGAAGCTTGCCAGAGGCCTTGGGGCCGCGGCGGTCGCGGGTGGTAGAGGCCCTTGAATGCGCGCTCGGCCTGTGTGGCCCACTGTGTGGCCCACTGTGTGGCCCACTGGCGGACGCTGTGCTGCCGCCGTAATTTTTCCCGCCGCGTCACCGCTCGTCGAAAGCGGGCGACATTATTATATCTGACGCATCGACCTGGCGGCGCGGCCCGGCCCGGTGGGATACACAGTAGTCTGCACGTACTTTGATAAATCCGCTGTCCGCGCGCTCCGAATGTCAAGGTTGCGTGTTTTAACCGCGTCTGAGTTGGAAAGACCGAAAGACAATGCTGTCTGTCTCGTGGAGACAAATGACTCCTCTGGGCGAGCGCGAATCGACTCTGGTTTAATGGTCGGTTTGTCCGGTGTGTAATGTATCTGTAATAGTTCTGTCATGTAATCGTTCAAACGAGCAGTGAGCAGGGAAAATAAGAGTTATGTTTTTTTTTTATGGAAGTAATTAATTACCTTCCCCACCCCGACACTGGATAGGCCGCTTAGATTGTAGGCAACAAACACTTCTTTCCCTCTGCAAAGCACGCAAAAATAGACACAATACCCACTACCCTGAAAAGAATCCTGGATCCGCGCCTGCTCGGCTCATGTAACCCAGTGTGGTGTGTGCTTCACGAGCGGGCCACTAGTTATTTATCGAGTGCGGTGGATTCTTGGTTCTGAGCTCACTGCCCTGGTGGTGATCGGAACCGCGGAGCATAGTGGGTCAGAAGACCTTTGAGGCTGCCACAATTCTAGACGCTTTTTGAGCTCCAGAGTCGCTAAATAGGGCTCGAATCGAATGTGTGACCCCCCCACCCATGGATTCCTCGTTTTGAGAGCAATCGATTGGTAGGGTCACACGTTCGATTCGAGTCCCATTTAGCGATTCTGGAGCTCAAAACGCGTCTAGAACTTTGGCCGCCTCAAATGTCTTCTGTGCGGAGCGACCCTCTCGAGACGCGCAGAGACAGGCGAGCTGACGGAGGCGTACCCACCGCGATGGAGTGCGCGCGACCCGGCCGCCGCCGCCCAGCAGCCCATCGAGGCCCTTGCCGCCGTGGACGCCGGCGGCATCCTTGCGGAGGCGAAGGCCGCGGGGGCCGCCGGGGCTGTGGGACGCTGCCGCTGCCGGAGCCGGGCGAGTCGGCATTCAGACTGCCGGCCGCCTCTGCCTTGGAGAACGCCAACCCGCAGAGCGATTCCGGACACCGCACCCATGGGGCGTTTCCTTCAGTCGCACAGGCCCTTGCCCGAAACGAATGGAAGCGCGCTTGGGCCAGGCAATCGAGTGCGAGGGAAGTGTTTGCTTTGCTCTTTTGTGCTGAGGTCTTGCTTGACGTTTAATGGGCTAAGCTGAATTTTCCCCTTGCGTCCATTCTGCCATCCTGGCGTCCGGGCCGGGTTTATTGGACTGGTCCGAGTAAACCTTGGCTGGTTCGACTGAGAGTCTCAGGGTGACTGTTTGTCTAGGACTCTAGTTCGACTGTGTCCATTGGGCTTACCCTCCGCGTAGCAGAGCTGGTGGCGATGTTGTTAGCAAGGCTGAGGATTTGCGAAGGACTGTTGGCTTTTGGCTGAGAACGTTCCCTCGCCCTGGCGGTCGATTTTAGGATGCACGCAGTACTACACACACTTTTTTTTGTGTGGATTCACTAGTGTTTTAAAACAGGATTATCTTATTTTTCTTGTTTAAACGGCCACTTATTATTTTGGTGCAATTTTGGCGAGTGACCCAGCGTTCCTGTACTTTGACTAAGCCTCCCCTTTGCTTCTCTGTTTGTTGTCAGCGAGCGGCGTGCCTTGGGCGGCACACATGCCATGGCTTCCGAGGAGGGTTCGGGGCCCGACCCTGAAGGGGAGCCTGCGGAGCCCGTCGAGGGGCGTGAGCGCGCCGAGGACCAGGAAGCCGGCCAGGAAGCTGGCCAGGATGCTCGCCGAAATGCTGGCCAGGGCGCTTGCCAGGAAGCTAGCCAGGACTCAGTCGCAAGCCAGGACGCAGAAGCAAGCCAGGACGCTAGCCAGGGCTCTGACCAAGACGCTGGCCAAGATGATGGCGCGGAAGCTGACCAGGAGGCTGACCAGCGCGCTCATCAGGATGCTGACCAGGACGCTCATCAGAAAGCTGACCAGGAAACTGACCGAAACGCCAGCAGGAGTGCCAGCGCAAGCGTAGACGCGAGCCCTGACGACAGCCAGGACTCTCACCGCACCATCTCGGTGAGTAATCTATGTTTCCCCTGTATACTTTGAGAATCTTTGGGAAAAGGAAGAACGTAGCTAAAACCTGTCCTTAAAAAAAAATTAAAAAAATTGCAACTTGGGAATTTTTAGTTTTTTTTTTTTAAATTTTAATTATTAATTATTAATTTTTAATTTTCTGCGTCTCTGTTCAGCACGGCGGCGACGACGTGCGTGACGACGAGTCTCACAGCTCTGCCAGCGGCCAGGATCGATTAGGCAACGACAAGGACAACGAGGACCTGACCGAGGATGGCGACGGCGCTCCAAGCAGTGACGAGGACGAAGCCTTCTCACCGAAAAAGCTCCGCAGTGGCCGTCGGCCGGGAGGGAACCCGGGTGGAAACCCGGGCACAAGGGCCCGCCGTCGCCTGCGAGGCCGAGGCCTTGCCAAGGACGTCGAGATCAAGGAGGAGGTCGTCAGCGAGGACGACGAGTCGGAAGACGAGGGAGACCTCGGACTGCGGTTGGGCTTCGGGTGCGACACGTGATTTTATTCGTCCATCGAGGCATTTGTTTATTTCTGTACGAGAGCCTCTTTTACATTTTTCTTCGAATCCTTGCAGAATTCTCCAGGACCTGCTGAGTACAAATTCCACTTTTCTGTATTACCCAGAATCGAAAAAAGGAATGGTTGATTACCATGATGTGATAGAGAATCCAATGTGGTTTGAAGAAAGTGAGTTAAAGTTTTTGTGGATTAAGAAAAAAGAAACATTTAGAAAAGTCTTGTTGCAGTTTATGTAACATGAGTTTTGTCTTTTTCAGTTCAAAGACGCTATGAAAATAATGAGTACACATCAATAGTTGATTTTGTTAAGGATGTAAGACTTTTGTTATTGAATGAGTATCGTTACTTTGGCCCAAATGAAGTACGAACAAAGCGAGCACTTCGAATTGAACAAGTTTTAGAATATAAATTAGCTGGTTTACCAAAGTAAGTACTGTCATTTCTCAATGAATCTAGGTTTTATAGCTAGTCTGGTGGTTCTTGTTTAATGTGATCTGTTGTTTTTTTTTTTGTTCTCTTAGGGACTTGAAACCTCTATGTTCACTGATGGCAACCCATGGCATCGAAACAAATGAAGGTGATGAGGATGGACCAATCTTGCGTAAAAGTAATATTTTTTCGCCCTGTTTAATTTATAGTTGTCTGTATTTTACAATTTTGTCAACCTTGAAGAACTGATTTGCTCATTGCCTCATCCCTCAGCTGGTGACTTCACCTCACATCTTCTTGCAAGTGTTTCCGGAGAACGTGCTGAGAGAGAAAAACGAAAGAAAGACACCCTCAATCAAATAAGACAGTTAGACAAGGAAGGTAGAGGGAAAGATATTTTGAAGTGGGAAGTGGAGGTCTTACTTGCCCCACCATTCATCACTCAAATGAGGACCTTGTGGGAGGTATGTCCCGTGGTTTCACCTTTCTGTGATGGCAATGTCTCATGTTAATTTTGTTTTGCTGATAATATCTGTGCCTCACAGCTACCACTCATTGGCCATCTCATTCAACTTACTGTGCAAGTTCTCTGCATAGAGCAAGTGCCACAGTATGAAGTTGAGCGCATGTTTCTAATGCCACAAGCATCAAGAAGTCTTGCAGTTCTTATGACTTCTCTTTTGAGGTTCGTAATATTTTGTCTCCACCTGCTCTTTCCAAGACAATTTAACAATTAATTTCTCGGAACTTGATTTATTTTTATTTTAATCTGTTTCAGCTCACCTATTCAGAGACCCAAACTTCAACATCTTCCACCAATGCCCTATTCTTTATGGAGCAGAAAACTTGCACAAAGAGTTGCTGTATGGTACAAAATGTTTCACACAAGAAATCAAGATTGGTCCAAGGTTAGTATAAGTAATTATAATACATAAATGATTCTAAATATAAATGTTCACCCATCTTTTAAGTGTCGGTATATGTGGTGTCAAGTACGTATAATGGCTCACTTTATCTCTGTAGATATTTGAACTTTGTGGCATTGAGAAAGACTTCTGGAGTGTTTTGGGTGACTGGAATCAGTTAGAAGATTACGAGTTCCATGAACTTAGCTTTCATCAACGAGTTTGGCTAGTCAAAAGCCTATGTGATTATCAAGTCGTGAGTATTCTAATTTTATTTAATTTCTTCTGTTTCTGCTTATATACCTTCAAAGCAAAACACCTTTATCTTTGTCAAAGACTAACAAAAAAATTTCTTCCTGGCTTCAGCACAATCACAAAACCATGCAGGATGCATTGGCTGAACACACTCAACAACAGCAAAACAGTCAGCTCCTTGGAGAGGATCGCCATGGCAGACAGTACATACATTTTCCTCAGTTTTGCTCTGCTCCAGGCATGTGTACATGTGTACGAGTGTACCGGTGTGTGATACCCACGGAAATGCACTGTTTTCCTGATTCATCTGAAGATATTTCATTTGTAAATGTGAGAACTGGACGGGGAAATTTCCTACCAACTTGGCTGAGAGGTCGAGGAAGAGGCAAAGGGAAGAGCAGTAGAGGGAAGGTGAGTGGCCATTGAGTAATGAATGTATCAGCCTGTTTGTACCAGTCATGCACTTGGATAACTTTGTTTTGTAAACATTAAGGTGTCAAAGAAGAAGAGAGGAAATGATATCAATAATCGCAAGTTCTTATCTCGACTTGTGTACCGCATGCCTAATGGGATGCGCATTAGAGGGAAAAAGAAGAGAGGCCTTAATAGAGCGTCCTGTGGGGCTCCTCAGCCCCTCCCTCAGGAACATAAGTCTGATCTATTGACGTCTCCACCTGTGAAAGGAACTGTTGATGATAATCCAAGTGATCAAGAAGACAAATCTGTTTGTCCGGATGCACAGGAACAGGGCAAAAGAATTACAAGACAGACTCGGTCAAGAAGACATACATCTCAGGTGTGCTCTTTAATCTGTTTCATAGAATCAAAAAGTTTCTTAAAATCCTCCTGTCTAATAATGCAATTTCTGTAGGGTTTTTATGGAGAATGGAGCGATAGTGAAAGTGTATCAACCCCATCACCGGGCAGTTCCATTTCAAAGAAATTACGTCAGTCAAAGAGAAAATCTGCATCAGTGTCAATAAATGATGAAAATTCTTCAAGCAACAGCCTCAAACTGGTATGGAACATTTATGTTTTGTCAGGCTTGTCTTGAGTATGTTGCTTATTAATAACAAATACTTGCATTCATATTTGCCTCTGCAGAAGTTGACGGCCTGTAATGAGGCCAGTGGGGGTCCTGCTTCAAAACAAAGTGATGAGTTAGGAAACAGTGAAGATGAAGACACTACCAAGTCTCCTGATGCCAATGAAGATGACTCTAGCAATGACTCTGGCTGTGGGGAAGAGGGAAGCAGGTGTGTAATTCTGCAACTTTTGGCACATCAAATTATTTCTTTGGCCCAGATTTAGTTGAATCAATAATTGTCAACTTACTTTATTTCAGAAGGGCTTGGGCAATATCAGCACCTGCTGAAAAGATAATGGACTGTGGAGACGACTCTGAGGATGCAGATGCAGATGTAGATGGAGATGATGATGAAAAAGATGACAGAGTCTCAGTGAAAAAAGAAGAGGGCTTATTTAGCATGTCTGATGACCTTCCATGGATTCCAGCTGATAGTAAATCTGACAGTAAGTTTTAACTCCCAGTTTACTTCCTAGCCTTGTTCTAAATATTGTAACAAACTCTTAATACTGTAACAAAACGCTGATTACATGCGGTTAATGTAAATCCTTCCAGATAAGGACAAACAAAAGAGGCCTCATTTTAATCCAGAGGGTATGCTTCTGGGGGCTGAACACTTTGAACTCGTTGCTGACTCTGTGCAAGGCATAAGGGACCTAATTGATAGTCTTTGTGAGGAGGATGACAATGTAGGTCTTCTTCAAAGACTGAGAAAATCGGTAAGATTTTGTTCCTCTCTCTGTTAATTTTCTATCAAATACATTGAAGAATCTCACTCATCATTTTGGTAAATGTTTTAGGCATCGTCTACCAAACCTTTGTGTGAGGAAAAGTTAGCAGATAAACTTGAAGAATTAATTAATGAAGTTAGCTCTCTGGAAGTAAAGATGGAATCAAATGCTCAAAAATTAAGATGGAAACTCTATAAAGAATGGGATGACTTTCAGAAAAAGTAAGACCACTCTTCTGCCCTTAGAGAATAGATAAATTTTGAGCATTTCTATATCTGGACCACAAGGCTGAAGAATGTGGAGAATCCTTGCTGGTCCAAACCACATTAAGTCAAGTCATGCATCTGGAAACTATCTATTTACTGTTCCAGGCAAGAAAATGTCAAAGATGAAGCTGAGACCTATTGGTTAAAAGTGCTTCAATCTGGAATGGATGCTGCTCCATCAGCGGTCAAAGTGGAGGTAAAGGAAGAGAAATCGGAGACCATACCCAAAGAATCACATCCAAGTGAAAAACAAGATCAGAATTTAGAAAATGTTGATGATGAAGAATCTCAGACAGGTCCGTGTCTTTATCTTGCTTACTGCAGGTCTAGTGTGCCGTGCATAAATTTTGGACCACCCTGTATTTAAACAGTATGTTTCCTCAACTAATTATATTTACTGAAATTTTACATTACAGGGTATGACATTCGACATTCTTTAAGAGCAAAAAAACCTAAAGTTGACACTCCTCAACATTCCTGGCTTAATAGTGATTCAGAGGATGATTCAAGTGATGAAATGCAGGACGATGTCTGGGAAATGCCTGGAAGGAGGAGAAAAAAGAAGACTAATGGGGGTATGTTCCTGTGGCTCCTTAAATAAAATAATCACCTCTTAATTTCCGTGTTATTTGCTTCCTTTGTCAATTTTATTTTTGTGTATTCTCATATAAAACTTATTTTTTCTAGGTCGGTCTCGAAGAAAAGAGGCCAAATCAGATGATGAAGGAGATAAAGCTGGTGCCAAGAAGACAAACGACAAACCTCTTGGAGTTGCAAGGAATTTTTCATTTGAACCATGTAGTTCAGATAAGGAAGCTAGTCAAGAAGGAGGAAAAAATCCAGTTTCTATTGAAAGTGGTCAACAAAAATTGAATCAGAAAATGCTGCCAAATAAGCTTACTCTTGATAAGGAGGGCAACATGTTCATTACTTTAGGCTGTGGTACTAGAGTCCATTTGAAGAAAGATGAAGAAGGAAGAATCATGGTGCCTGAAGGGCATGAAGGATTGTCCATGATACAAGGGAAAACGTTAGAGCAACTCGTTGGATCAGGTAAAGTTGTTCAAAACAAAAAACGGAAACCGAAAAAAGCCCCACAAACCAGTAAATCTAGTGCATCTGATGTACCACTCTACCCTGCAAAACGATCTACAACTTTGTTCCCTGCAGTGGCCCCTGGTGATATTGTGCAGGCAAAAGAATGGATGCCTCCAGTTGGCAAAAACGACAGTCTGTTTACAAGTAAGATTAAAGTGCAGGGAGTAACAAGCATTCAGGCCAAGGAATGGACCCCTCCATTAGACAAGAAATTGTCCTCATCTGTACCAATATCTGCTTCTGGTGGCAGTGCAGCTCAGCCCCTGGTCAGAACATACACCAAGCACAGAAATGCAACAACGAAGCCGATGAATGTTAACAAAGTTACGGCGCAGCCTCAAATAAAAAAGAAAAGTGAACCTGCAGATGTTGTGGTTTTGAGTGATGGCAGTGATGACAGTATAGAAGTTCTAAATGAAACGGAGCCTATTAGCTCAAAGACACGGGTTGGACCAAGGATTGAATCTGTGATAGGAAATGCAAATGTAAATTCATTTGCACCGAAACCTTTGACTAAGTCCGTCACCATGACTCCTGTTACTAAAGCGGGAACACCCAAGAAAAATCCATGGAGCCCTGTGATTACAAACACTGTCAGCTTAGAGCCAGTCCCTTCCTCGGGCAGAGTTCCCGCTCCTGGTGCGCCACAAGTTGTCATCACTCCAGCTAAGAATGTTCCGGCCAGAAGAAATCTACAACAGGCTGGTGCCCTCAACCAACCAAAGCCAAATGAGAATTTTGTTACTGTCAGTGCAATTCCTATGCGACAAGCGCAGCCTCAGTTTGTTCCAATGAATCAGATGGTGTCTATTAACAACAGCTTCCAACCTGTCGCCCAGGTTGTGGGTATGAACAACCAATACTTAGTGGCCAATGGCTCATACCCTCAGATGGGAAACCCCTATCTAGTGAATGCTGCTCCCGCGTACCACTATGTCCCTGTCACTGCTGCGCCACCAGTGCCATTGCCTTTACCTGTTAGTGCATTTGACGTTGGTTTACCCCCAGGACTTACTGGCCAAATAGTTTTAGCAAATGGAGACAACAACCAGTTTTCTTATGCTTTTAAGCTGGATGATGGAGGTTTAATATTTCTCACAAATGAACAAGTTAGTAAGATTAGAGCTGCCAATGGAGGGAAGTTAACAACTATGGTACAGTTCCAAACTCACTAGCATTTGTTCTTTCTTTGGAATCTACTTAATTTTCAACATTATAGATTTGCTTTAATTATTGCTTGAACTCAAGCTTTCTGTGATCTCCCCTAAGGAATTATGTCAGTTTTGTCTTTACTTTGAATAAGAAAAGACAGTGGTTTTCATGATATGTATAGAATTCATATGAAGGTTTTGCAATGTGAAAAATGTGAATATGGGCATGACAAATTTACCAGTGCATTATGATAATTTTTCTTTCCATATAAACTTGATATTTGTTAAAATGTATAATTGAATCCTATATTTTTTGTTGATGTTGTTGTGGTATGATAGTTTTAGCAACTATGGCATTTTTTTAAAAAAATTACCATCTAATGCCCAAGATATTTGTTTTTATTTTAAAACCCATGTCATAGCTCCAATACCTAGACTGAAATTTGAGTCACGTCAAATTCATTTTTCAACTTTATGTGGGTAGATTGCATGTAGAAGGCAAGGCAAAGAGAAATACTGGTACTTCCTTGCAACTATACATTAGAATAAGTTTAAGAAATAGTAAATTTTTTCTCTTAACTTTAATTGCCTTCTATGTAAATTTACCAACATGGAGATAACATATTGCTAATGCATCTTTAGCAGCGCAACAGCAGACAAAGGTTTTCAAATAAATGAACCAAAAGTACTAAATGATGTTTTTTCCTAATATTTCCCTACAATCATCACAAATGAGATGACATACAGTAGCATATTGTATCAGTATTTGTCTAATGAAAGGGAGTTTTATTGAAGATCAGTCAGTTTAAGTAACATATCGCCTTTATAATATCAACATTTTTTTTACAACAAAATCACATCCTTACACTCTGCAGTATCCACGTTCCAACAAACCTATCAATGAACACCACACCCAACACAATGTCACTACATACCAATAAACTTGGTATGACTGCCTGTGGCAATAATTTCATTTGTGTCTTTTTTCTTAATATCTACATGCAAAAATGCCAAAGTCTTGCCAGCCTTTATTGTAGAGGCTTCTACCACAATTTCCTCCCCTAATTTTGCTCCTTTAAGATATCTGCAAATTTGAGAAACAACACTGTCATTACAAGAAACTGCGGTAAGTACTTAAAGCAGGCAGGAATTCTGCTGAACTTACGAGACATGCAGATCGACTGATACCCCTGGCGATTTGACTTTCTCATGAGTCATCATGCCGAAAGTAGAGACTATGTCTACTAATGTTGCAGTCATGCCGCCATGTAAAGTTCCCCCTGTATTTTGATGCTCCTCTTCCACCTTCATCTCCGCAACACATTTCCCATCACCACCTGAAACAACTTTAAGCTGAAACAAATGAACAACAAATACTAAGACAGAAGTTGCAATTTATAGTACTCTGAATGCTAGATGCAGAGAACCTCTACCAACAAGTTTGATATTATTAACCAGCAAGAGTGATGACTTACAGCTCGATAAACAACAATATCATTAACTAGTCACTGAGACTAAGTCACTGAAACACTTTAAATTGATATTGCACAACAAGGCTGATAAAATGATTTATAAATCATAAATTGACGAATAGCATGCATCAAAATAATGAAATGTTGCTTGTAACAAATAGTACCTTGCTCAGCACTCTGTCAAAACCTTGAGAACTAATGCGCTTGGCCAATGCCTCTATTATTTGTAGACCACCCGCCATGTCGCCCAAGTAAAATTGGTTCTAGTGCAACTAAAACCGCAAGACAGGCTTTTGAATTGAAAATATTGCCAAATTTAAAACAGATTTAGAATTGCGTACAGAGACCCACACATGGAACACATGGCATCAGCTGATGTTGGATTAGTTCGGGCAGCATGTAGTGTTTCTCTTACGTGTATGAAGCGGTATGAAAAATTTCGCCGGATACCAATTGGCGGTAAGTTTAAGTGCGCCTGGGGGGGGGGAATCTATGTGGGTATTGGCCGTCGCCACTCGGGCGTGTTGGCCAGGGTACTTAAGTGCGCCTGCTTGTGGTCTCAAGTTGATGTGGCCTTCAGTGCGCCTGTGAGGTAGGCCATCGCTCCAACGCGCAGAACACCGGTGTGGAGACGGTGGCCTACCTCGCCCCTGCCGTCCCCGCAGGGGTGAGGTAGGCAACCGTCTGCACACGGGCGTGTTGCGGAGGGGGTGGTTGCCTTCCTCGCAGGCGCTAAAGGGGGGGGGAAAAGGTCGGTGATTTACCAAGAGAAGTCGGTGACTGAAGCCGTGTGAACAGGAGACGCTCCGCGAAGTACTTATTTGGAACGATAAAGAGGGGGCGCCACAACCAAACCCCGCGACCTCGCGACCCGATATGTTGTGCCATTTGACGCAGCGGCCGTGGCGCGGGGTATCGACTGTTTCAGGTGCGGTTTGCATTCGCAGCGCTACTCCATATCTCCTATCTCCTAGCAGGGGGTAGCGCCGAGAGTGATGCCGCCCGGATCGCGGAGGCGGCAGAACCAATGCCACGCCGAATTGAAATAACGGGATGTGGCTGTTCTGCAAACTGTGTGGGAAGCGGGGAGTCTAAACGAAACAGACGCTAAACGACGTCGGTGATGAAACCCAGATGAAGATTGTTGTCATCATTCTATTCTAATGCAGGTCCGGCTACGATTTTTTTTTTTTTCATATTAGTTGAGATGGTCCGGTTGATGAATTGAGTGGCGGAAGTCTAGCCTTATCGAAGAGTCGCAAGAACGCCGCAGGCCTGCAGCGCACCGCGCCCACTGCCGATGATTCATCTTGTCGCTTTCTTCTCGTCGAAAACAGCGGGTCGTGTCGCGCGTTTTTTTTTTGTTTTTTTTCTGGTCGGGCCTCGCCCCCGGGTGAAATTACCCGCAGACGGACAAAGATGAATGCAAACAATAAACTTGTATCGGTCTGTCATATAAATGGGCACGTGGCAATAATAAAAAGCACTCCGTGTTCCAGTTCTGGGCTCCCCTTATCTAGTAGTGACGAATAAAAATTGCACGCTGGTCCCGCCATTTTCCCATTACCTCAGCGCTGGCTGCGCCGAAAGGTGCGACAAGAAATAATGGTAGGCGGAGAAAATCCATATCCGGTATCGTGCGCCGTGTCGTTGGGCGCGCACGTGGCCCAACAGGTGGAGCGGGTGCCGCCCCCCCCCCTCTCGGCAACTTACCCAGAGTGCATGGAGTCGGCAGGGAATACAAGTCAAAAGGACGAGCCCGTGAACCGCGGAGATGTGCTAGTTTATTACGAAGTGGTTTTAAAGCCCGACGTCTTTGGGGATTCTGGAACTCAAAACGCGCAGCATGAATATGCAAGCGGTGTGCGTGAAGACTTGCGTGTGAATACAGTCATAAGGAAAATAAAGAGCAGAAAAGGCGTTGACATTGAGTTTGGTTTTACTTTCTTTATTTTTGTACATAACTACATAACGTGAGTAACAGAGAGCGGGTGTCACCCTCGAGTGTCTCTTTTCGTAACAGGAGGGTACAGTGTCTCGCAAGATGGAGGGGCGCGTGACACATCCATCTTCGGGAGAGGCGCGCCGGTGCCAGCACTCCATCGTGCCGTTCTAGAACGCGCGCGCAACATATACGCACACACACACACACACGCACGCGCACTCACACGAGTGCTGGAGCGCGTTGGATATCACAGATCAGAGGTAAAGGTGGTTCGCGGCTTCGCGGCTCGGTGCTGCGAACTGTCGTGTTGACGGGAAGCTGCGGCTCGAAGCGAGCAGCAGCTCGGCAGCAGTGCAATGACCTTCCGATGAAAACACCAAATTCGTCCGATTCGGAAGGCCGTCGTCTGCGGTTGGGTAGTGCGCTCTGCGCTCGGCCATCAGGGCGCGCTGGTGGGGAAGGCTCGCGCACGACGAGTGAAGCACGGCAATGCGCGCCGTCTGGACGACGGGCGGGGCGGCAGCAGCGGCAGTCTCTAGCGACCGGCGCCGTACTCCCTGACGGGGGGCGCCAGGCCCGCGGGGGGCGCGGACACGGCCAGGGACTCGGGGGTGAAGGCGATCGACGAGGGCACGCTGGAGTCGGCCGAGGCCCCCGAGACGTCGGCGACGAAGTTAGCGGGGGCGATGGCGGGGGAGAGCCCCTTCAGCAGGGCGGCCTTCTCGTCCACGATGGTGCGCGCGATGTTGTGGACGGCCTGGCCGGCGGAGGCCACCGTCCTGGCCACGTGGTGGACGACGGCGCCGACGTGGTTGGCGACGACGCCCACCTTGTCGGCGAAGTGCTGCACGACGGCGCGGCCGACCTCGCCGGGGAAGGGAACCACCGGGATGGCGTACACGCCGGGGACGCGGAAGGCGGGGGCGAACTGCACGACGGGGGCGGCGGTGCGGACCACAGCGGCGGGGGCGGCGGCGGGGGTGCCGTATGATACCGAGGGGGCGGCGGGGGCGGCGACGGGGGTGCCGTATGATACCGAGGGGGCGGCGGGGGCGTACTCGGCGGCCGCGAGTGCGACGCAGGACAGCAGGACGACGGCGGTCTGTGGAGGTCAGCGTGGGTGGGTTTGAGTGACAACAATTCCCGACGACAACATTTCGGAAGCAATGAAGCAAGGCTACTTTCGCGCCTGCGACAACAACAACACTCACCACGGTCATCTTGGCGGCGGAGCGGCGGACGGGGCGGCGTGCGGCTGTGTGGCAAACGGGCGTGCCGCCTAAAGCTTTATAGAGAACCGCGGCTTCCGGCGGCGTGTGTGGCGGCTGCAGCGGCTGCAGCGGCGGAGGCTGCGACAGCGGTGGGGTGGCCGACGGGCTGGGCCGCGGGGTGGCCACTGCGATACGCCGTACGCCACCATTCAAGCCAGGCCGACACACCCGGACCTGATGGCTTCCCGGCGACAATACAGCTCCCACGACGGACGGCAACGCCCGAGGTGGCGGGGGCAGCATCACACGCACCAGACACATGAATGGAAACGCCGCTGCCGCTCTTTTCTAATCCGGCATGACAGAAATAAAAGCCCCGCGCAACAGGACCAACTCCCGGTGCCGGACACGGTGATCCAGGCATCATCATCGCCAACCATCACCGTTACCATCACGCGTCATCATCTGCATCGTCACCAGCGAGCGTTGCGCAGGCTGCAGGCAATCAGAAAGCACCGCATCGAGTCATTGCACGTTTAATCTCCACGAGGTGGCTGCGTAGACACCACACAGTAGGACAGAAGACCGTTGAGGCGGCCAAAGTTCTAGACGCGTTATGGAGCTCCAGAGGCGCCAAATGGGAATCGAATCGAACGAGTGACCCCACCAATGGGTTCGTTGGTGAGGTCACACGCTCGATTCGAGTCCCATTATGCGACTCTGGAGCTCAAAACTTGTCCGGGATTTCGGCCGCCTCGACAGTCTTCTGTCCCACTGTGCACCACCAGACTAGAACTAAGTCTAGTCTCATGTAGGACACCGCCGCGCCGTCAGCCCCGCGCTGGCAGCCCCGCACGACACCGACACCCACCTGATCCATTATGTCACCGCGGCGACAAGGTGTTGGCGGAAAATTCCGGTGGCCGCCGCAGACCCGCAGACACGGCCGCGCGAACAACACAGCGCGAAGAAAGTGATAGCCCGGCCGGCCGAGGCCGCCAGGCACCGCCAGGCACCGCCAGGCCGCCACGAGGCACGACGACGGCGAGGTGCGCGTCCCCGGGGCGCGGACCACCAGCACGGCGTTAATCCTGGCCGTTATCCGGGGAGACGCCCGGACCACGAGAACGGCGTTATCCTGGCCGTTATCCGGGGAGATAGAGCGCGGGGCGGCGTGGTGCACAGTGGGTCAGAAGACCGTTGAAGCGGGCAAAATTCTAGACGCGTTTTGAGCTCCAGAGTCGCTAAATGGGACTCGAATCGAACGTGTGACCCTACCAGTGGATTCCTCGTTTGGAGAGCAATCCAGTGGTGGGGTCACTCGTTCGATTCGAGTCCCATTTAGCGACTCTGGAGCTCAAAACGCGTCCGGGATTTTGGCCGCCTCAACGGTCTTCTCACCCACTGTGGGCCGATGGGAACAAGCGCGAGTAGGCCTGTCGGCCGCGCGACCCGCGGCGATGGTAAGAGGCGCCAAACGAAAGCTATTTGAATCCGGATTGAGATACAGCGGCGTTGAGACCGCTCAATCGGACTCAGACAGAGGCATCCGGTCGGTGCCACCTGCCCGAGGCCCTGAGGACGGCCGAGGTCGAGGGAATGACGCGACGCGCGCGCCCCGTCAGCGCGAGGTGCAGAGGCCGGCCTCGGACACGCCCCTGCCCGCCGGCGTCGATGTCGCCCTGTATGTAGCTGACTGGGCTCGGCCATTGCCACCTCACAGTGTGTCGTCGGCGGCCAGCCCGAGGGCGTGCTTGTGGTGCAGCCGCTGTTGGCGCTGCGCGCCGCGCCAGGCCCACCGCCGGCAGCAGCCCCATCGCGGCGCCGCGCTCCGCCTCCTCGCCATCGCCACTCCCCAGTCGCGCGCCAGACGCCGAGCCGGTCGCACGCCAGCCGCACGCCAGCCGCCAGAGGGGCCCTCGGCGCTGCGCAGCGGGCTTCCAGTCGCGAACTCGCCGCCGGCGGAGACGCGGCGTGCGCCTCGGCACCAGTCAGCCAGCGGAGACGAGGCGCCGTCCACGCGGAGGGAGGCCAGCAGCACCAGCAGCAGGCGGTGAAGCCGAGCCGCCCGACAAACGTACGCATGTAGCAGGCACTAGGCCGGTACACCGTCACAGTCTGTCCATAAAAAAAAATAAATTAAAAAAAGATATTTTTTTTTTTAAAAAAAGGGGGAAAAAAGTTGAGAGCGAAATAAAGGCTGTCTGAAAGGGAGTGTAAGAAAAATGGAGGTCGGGTCTGTTAGAGATTGTTTCTTCTGAACTGGGCGCATGTTTTCATGACCCAAAGGTTGCTCAAAAAATTAGTTGACAAATATATTTTTAAAAGCGTTTATAGAACGAAGCTGAAACGCACAATGAAAACGTGCAACGACTCAGTACGTATAAAGCGTCGATTGTATGACGAAATGAGTTGGACATGTGCGTAGTCCTGGAGTGACCTCGGCCTCCTGGGTGTGCCTGAACACTGCGACGCCAACCCCGCAACCCGACTCCCCATCCCGCTGCCGCCCGTTGCGGGAAAAAACAACCGTAATGGGCCGACTGAGGCGACTGTCGCGCGTTTTTCAAAATTATCTCTTCGGTCAGAGCTTTGCCAATTATTGCCCCCTCCCTCCCCCCCCTCTCGCCGAAGATTCAATTAGAGTGGTGCCAATGCAAGGCTGTCCGGCCGGCCGGACCCCAATCAAACTGTAAAGCACGCCGCCGAATCCCTTCTTTTTATTTTTCGCTCCGACTGGCGTTACTTTCTTCCCTCGGCAGCCCCGGCCGGCGACCCGCGCCGCCCTCCGCCGTCCGTCAGGCTATGGGGGCCCCGCCCCCGGGGCGTGCACGGCGAGCTAACCCACCACGGGACACCCGAAGGCGCGCCTGCCGTGTGGGCCGCGGGTTCAAATGGCTGCAGCCGCTCCACTTGATGACTCAACCGATAGCAAAGTGGAGAGAATTACAGAGCAGGCCTGTCCAGACACCCCTGCCCTCCCAGGGTGCATCCGGCTGCGTTTGGCACGGTGCAGGCCGCGTTATTACCCGGAACAAATTCCCTCCGCAGTCCGCGGGGCGCAGAGGTAAAGCGTCTTCCCCCTCTTTGCCCCCGTCAGGCCGTCACCGTAACGTTTTCCCTTTCCAAACTTCAATTTATTTTTCTGCTTCCAACTTTTCCCCCGCGGGACTAGGCTCGACTAGGCTGAGCCTTCTGACGGCCCGGCAACCCGTGCCCGCCTAAACTACAAAAAACTTTAGTGGTCACAAAGTTGACTTTGTTTGTGTTTATAGCAGTGAGAGCGCAAATTACGTCTTCAGTCAGTGACCAAAAATTAATTTCGGCGGTCAGTGACCGAAATTCAGCTCAACTCAAAAACAGGCGCAACAAAAGTGCCCGCTCCGTTATCAAAATAAAAACAAGATAGAATAAAATCAAATCAAATAAAATGTGACGCTTCCATTCACTGAGGCTGCCAGTCGAGGAGGTGGAGCTTGGCCCCAGTGAAGGAGTATTGGAGACGATTCTCTGCGGGGCGGGGCGGGGTGGGGCGAGGCGGGGCGGGGCGAGGCGGGGCGGTCCGGTCCGGACGGTGAATTGCGAGTCGCACGTTGACCGGGAATGGAGCTGACAGCGGCTGACAGGGGCCCTGGGTAAGAATGCGAGCCCTGGAGCCCTGCAGGAAAGGGGCAGAGTGGGCCGGCCGGGGTGGACAGCGTATATGCGCCATCTCTATGCGGAGGCGTTGTTTTGCCCGTCTCCTCGGCAGCCCTAGTCATGTCAGTGATTCAATCAGACACGTGAGTGTCGGGGCGTGGCGAGATGGGGCGGGGTGGTGTGGGGCGGGGTGGGGCTGGGCGTCTATCCCTTGGGCAGATGGCAGATGGAATGCAAACAGAGCGCCGGGTCACACTCAGGAACTCAGGAGCGACCCTCTCGAGGGTGGCGCCGCCACGTCACAAAACTTACTACCGACACTTTACCCTCAACGAAAAAAAAAGAGAAGTATTTTTAACTTCACACCAAGTTTTGGTTTCATGTCTTTTTTTTTCTGGGCGGGGGATGGCTGGGATGATTTTTCCTCGAACTGTCATATTTTGTTGGACTCGAAATAAATGGCTTACTTGAAATTGGATTAGCCTTCGAGCTGTAAGCCGATTCAATCTCTTGTCCGCGATCCAACTTTTCGCACATCTGTTGCTGTCGACCAAAGCGCGTGTTAGAATAAAATGAATGAATGAGCGCGCGCCGCTCCGGCCAAGGGCGGTTCTTTCCCGGGTTCTTTCCCCGAGCGCGCCGCCAGCACGTTCGCCCCCGATTAGCATAGTTTGTTGATGAAGAGAGGGAGCTTTGAGGAGAAGCGGCGAAGGTCGGAAAAAGACTTAATCAAATTAAAAACGAATCTTAGTAAGAAACCACGCGCGACCCGCAATCACTTCACCCTGCGATGGTGCGCTGTTAAAAAAAAAATGACAGAAACGTCGCGTCGTTTCTGAAAAACGTGAAATCACGCGAACAAAGTACCGAAGTGCTTTCGACTGCTCGCACACGGAGCGCGTTGCGGCGTTGCCGCGTTGCGCAACCCCTTCTGGAGCAGACAGGTTGACACACAGGCGGCGCTACTCAGCGGAGCAGGTACCCGTCCCACCACGCGCCAGGCTGCTTTACAACTGCTGTGCTCGTCGACGCCGTGCTCGTCGACACCGCGCTCTCCAAGGTCGCGGCCGCCGGCCAGGCCAGGCACCCCGCCAGGCTTTCCAATTAACGGAACAGAGCGCTGCAGCGTGCAGTGCAGAGCGGGAGGGACGCCGACAGTGGCGGCGCGCGCGACGACGCCCCCGCAGCACCGCAGTGCCCCGCAGCCCACGACACGGCGCGACTAGTGGGAGACAAGTGTGCCGGCGCGGCGTCGCACAGTGGGTCAGAAGACCGTTGAGGTGGCCAAAATTCCGGAAACGTTTTGAGCCCCAGAGTCGCTAAATGGGACTCGAATCGAACGTGTGACCCCACCAGTGGATTCCTCGTTCGGACAGCAATCCATAGGGTCACAAGTTCGATTTGAGTCTCATTTAGCGCCTCTGGAGCTCAAAACGGGTCTAGAATTTTGGCCGCCTAAACGGTCTTCTCACTCACTGTGCGTCGACCGCCAAGTGTCACGTCACAGGTGTCGTCCAGGTGCGCGTGCCGTCGTCGAAGCCCTCGCCGCGGCCGCACCACTGTACAGGGCAGTAGTGCTTGTTGGCCGCCCAGCTCTTCCACGAAGTGGAGAAACCACGCACGAGACGAAGAGAGAGAGAGGCCCTAGGGGGGCTGCTAAAAAAAGCAAAACACACACACACACACACACACAAAAGGCCGTCATTTCCGACACGCTGCTGCGCGGCTCTGGAGACCACTGGAGTGACCGCTGCTTGAGTCCCGGACTCGTCGCCCAGAGGTGCCGAGACGCGGCGAGACGCGGAGCTCTGGGGCCGAGGGTGGCCGCGGTGCAGCGCCGCGGCGTTGTACTGCATTAGTGTATGTTGCGTTGTCAAGGACGAGCACTGCCTCGCCCTCGCCACGGTTTCGGACGGTTGTCCTCGCGCGCCCGCACTCTCTCTCTCTCTCTCTCTCTCTCTCTCTCTCTCTCTCTCTCTCTCTCTCTCTCTCTCTCTCTCTCTCTCTCTCTCTCTCTCTCTCTCTCTCTCTCTCTCTCTCTCTCTCTCTCTCTCTAACCCACACGCACTCTTCCACCCTCGGCGTGTGACGGGCGACCCTTTCCACACAATTGCGAATTCCTCTCTCCCCTGCCGATATACTGGGTACCGCGCGTCATCCGATATATCGACGCTCGACTCACGTTTGTTGGCTGGCGGCGCGCCAGGAAGGCTTTTTGACCCCTCCTCTGCTTTATCGGACAAGGCGCTGTCGGTCACTTTCGGTAAATTACGCACTTGGCGCCTGCATGTCGTCCGCAGAAACTACTGGCCCGGCAACAAATAAAAAAAAAAAAAAATAATAAAAAAAAAACAACGGACACACAACATACTCTCTTTTACACACATGCGCCAGGAAACAATCTCCACGCCGTCGACGGGCGAATCGTGTGTACTATCCATGAATGGATGCGGTTCGCCTCTTTTTCTTGGCGTCCGCATCACTATTATTCCGCGTGCGTCGTCGCGATAACGCCCCGCCCCGCTCTGTGTGGAGTTTGCTCTCCGCAATCGTAGCTCGCGGCGTGGATGGCCGCCGGGGACCTTGGACTTGGGGTGCGGGCACCAGGACGCCGCCGTGGCTGCCTCTGCCGCGGCCTTGCCGACGACGCGAGCGCGCGCCGCCGCGTTGCTTGGAGCCGGCGGCCCCGCCCGCCGCCGCGCCGTATATTTAGCGCCACCTGTATACGCTCCGCGCTTTCTGTGCGGGTGGCCGAGATGGCAGGGGTGTCGGAGGCGGCGGGGCGGGGAGCTCCACGTCGGCGACGCCCTTGGTCGCCTTGCCGGTGGCCGGCCGCGACGCGCCGCGACGCGCCGCGACGTGTCCAGCAGACGCATTGGTCGCACGTGACCTCGTGTCTCCGGCTCACCAGGCCGCCGCGGCCGCCGCCACATGGCGGCTACTACTGTGCAACACTGAAAAGAAAAACAGCAAGTACTAAAGCGAAACGAAACGGTCGTATTTTCTCGTTCTCTGCTCCTCGCAGTCAACGCAGCCTGTTTGGGGTGTTGTCGGCCCCCTGCACACGTAACGCACGTGATATAAACAAGCCCTTCATTGCCTCGGCGCGGAGCCCCCCAGGGGGCGGTCCCGTGGTCTAGCCTTATGTGGAGGGGGTGAACCGGGTGAACGCGAAGCAGAGAGTTCACGGCAGCGTACCGACCGCCCCGGCTACGCACAGTGGGCCAGAAGACCGTTGAGGCGGCCAAAATCCCGGACGCGTTTAGAACTCCAGAGTCGCTAAATGGGACTCGAACCGAACGTGTGACCCCACCGATGGATTCCTCGTTTGGAGAGCAATCCATTGGTGGGGTCACACGTTCGGTTCGAGTCCATTTAGCGACTCTAGAGCCCAAAACGTGTCCGGAATTTGGTCGCCTCAACGGTCTTCTGACGGACTGTGCTACGGTGACGGTGATACCCCACGCGCGGAGCAGGCGGCCGTGGCGATACCCCGCGCTGCCAGTGCCCGGCCGCGAGTCAGAGGAGGGCGGGCGGCAACGCGGCAACCAACGGCCCCACCGATTCGGCGGCGTCAGGCTCGTTACACGTGCCCCTTCCCTCTCCCTCCGCAAAGCGAGAAGCGAGTCACTCACTGCCCAGCGCGTCAGGACCCCGTGGCGGTAGGCAACCCGGGCGACCGCCGCGTCCGGCGGGACTGCAGCCCGCCCAGGCGCTCCCCCGTCCGACCTTACTGCGCGCCGCGCGCATATAGCGGTTCCGTAAACAACACGAGTCACGAGTCTCGGGTCGGGCATAACTTTTCATCTCGGCGACACCCGTTTGCTTATTTTTACGACCTCCCTTTTATTTTTTGGCGTGTCGCCGGAGGTGTCGCAGTGAGCCACCCCAGGGGAGCCCCACAGCTGCCTGGCCGCCGCCGCTCCGGCCGGCACCGTGTCAGGATCACGTTGACGGCAGTGTGGGCGCCACGGCGCCCGGCCGCCTCGTTGGGCGACGCCACGCCATGCAAATCGGGGCGCATCCAATCCCTGCGCGGCCACGGCGACGCCCGGTTAAAGCGTCCGGGAAGAGGATGGACTCGGAGGAGGGGGGCTGCCGCCACTGCCAGGCCGCGCCGGCGCGTCGCCGCCGCCGTCGGGACGTCCGTCGGGACGGTCGTCGGCTCTCGTGCGAATGAGGTGCCAGGACGGCTGATGGATCGTCCTCGTCACGCCCGAGAGACGGCGAGGCGGTGGAGTGCATGGGCTCGACCAAGACGACCCCGCGCCCCGCCAGTGGCCGTGTCGCTATGACACTTCCACGTTCGTCAGCGCGTCCGTGCCGGATGCCTGTGGGTGTGACTGTCGTGCTGCCAACACTGTTATTCAACGAATGTGACGTCATATTCGTTTGTGACGTCATATTCACCGCACCAACGGATTGCTCTCCGGACGGGGAATCCATTGGTGGGGGGGTTCACACGTTCGGTTCGAGTCCCATTCAGCGACTCTGGAGCTCAGAGTTTTGGCCGCCTGCGGCGGTCTTCTGGTCCACTGTGCGCTGCTGCTGCTCCACTGTTAATGAATAATGCGGCCGCCGTTTCCGTTATTCATTCAGCGGCGCCGCTGGGCCGTTCCGCCAATGAGGGGCTGTCGCATACCGCCACCGCGGCGGCCAAAGCTGCGCCTCGATTATACGAAGCAGAGCACTGTGACTGGCCCACCACGGGCACGCGCAGTGTGTGTGTCTGTATGTCAATAAGGCGGGGAGAATGGGCCCCACTAATACCGTCAAATGCGGCGTGTCAGTGTGAGGGGTCAGCGTGGCGGGACTCGCGCTCCCCATTATTCTTGTCGGCCCTCCGGTCATTTTCTACCTTCACCCGCCCCCCCCCCTCCCCACCTCCAGTTTGTTTGGCACTGGGCCCCGCCGCCAAGCCGCCAAGCACAGTGTGCTCGCTTTGACCCTCATCCCCTCCTACGTCACAGCGTTCCGCCGCGCTCTGCGTGTATGCGGTCTATAGCCGATTCCTAATACTCGGCAAAAATGATTGCCCCCCCCACACCCACACCCACACACTCACGCGTGCTCGCGGCCCCGCTTCGTGGTCACTTTAATCTCCCCCCTGCGGTGGCGGCGGCACGGGCGACGCTCATTACTCCGTACACTGCCGCGCCGCGCTGGTGGCGCCGCACAGTGGGCCAGAAGACCGTTGAGGCGGCCAAAATCCCGTGCACGTTTTGAGCTCCAGAGCCGCTAAATGGGACTCGAATCGAACGTGTGACCCCACCAATGGATTCCTCGTTCGGAGAGCAGTCCATTGGTGGGGTCACACGTTCGATTCGAGTCCCATTTAGCAACTCTGGATCTCAAAACACGTCCAGAACTTTGGCCGCCTGCGCCGGTCTTCTGGCCCACTGTGCGCCTCCCCGCACGGTGCGGTGCGGTCTGGGCGGGGCGAACAGGAAGAGCGTCTGCCTGGACCGCGAGTGCCCCGCGGACGAGATGGGTGCCGTGCTGCGCCCACTCGCAACTCACACGGACAGCACGGGGTGGAAATGACAAACTCGGCGAGAGAGAACACAGCAGTGGTCACGATGGCGCCAGGGCGCAAGGCTAGTGAAAAGGACAACTTTCGAAATTTGCTCGGGTGGAAGAAAAAAAAAAAGGGGGGCACGGTGGGAAGGCCGTCAAAGTGCGGGCGAGCTCCGCGTGCCGTGTGCTCTACCTGTCTGTGCCTGACGAGAGCGAATGTGAGCACCGCGCGATCGGTGCGGCTCAGGGCGGCTCAGCGGCGCGTGTGTGAGTCTGTCTGTCTGTCTGTCTGTCTGTCTGTCTGTCTATGCACACAACAGCGTGCGAGGTTAATGTTAGTGTGTGTGTTTGTGTGTGTGTTTGTGTGTGTGTGTGTGTGTGTGTGTGCGCGCGCGCGCGCGTGCGTGTCGCCCTTTAACCAGGTCCACAGTAATCCCGCCGCTCCCGCTCTGCGGCCGGAGAATGGCTTTTGTCGAAGCATGGAGGAGGACTATATTGCATGGAGTAGAAACGGGTCCGGCCGTGAGCGCTGTCGTCGAGAAGATGCTAGAGAGGGACAGACGTCGTTTGCAAGATAGTTTTCATTATTTTGCCGAAAGTAAACCGATTTTCATGAAACAAACGGTATAATCACTATGTCATAGTGTTGTGGCAGGAACGTGAGTTTAAGTTTTTTCAACAAAAAAAAAGAGTTAAATTTCATCAAGGACCTAACCTCATAATAGCTCTGTCTAGCATCTTCTCGACAGGTTGGGACATTTGCTCTTTCGACTTTGAAAATTTAATACTCGTTATTTTTGAAAATGTAAAAGCAAACCAGGATACCTTGGTTCTTCCACTATCGATGGGCGTTGAGTATTTGAACCTATTGCAATCGGTTTAAACGAGGTATAATGGGATTATAAGTAGGCCTGCACTGCCCTATTCTACTTCATGTAATAGAGTCCTTTTCCATGGTCGAAGTTTCTCGGCCTCGGACCGGGTTTGGCTAGCGGATCGGACGCAATAGTACGAGGCGGGGCGGGGCGGGGCGGTACGCCTGTCCCAATACAAAGAAATGGAAGGCCGCCACAATGCGTCCGCCCTGCGGATGGAAATAGCGCGTCGTCGCCGGCCCATCGCCACGCGGTGGCGGCGTGGCGCGGCGTGGCGGCCACAGCGGCGCAGTCCAGCGGCTCGCTAGTTACGCCCCGCGAATAACAACGCCGAGTCCCGAGCGGTCCGTGGCGCGTGGACGGCCTGCCTTCCAGCCAAGGGAAAATAACTCTACCCAAATTAAAACACAAAAATTCAAAAAAAATTGAAATATACTGAAATTTATTCAAATTCTTTTAAAAATTATGTAAGTTTGTCCGAAATTTATCGAAATTCAACTGAAATTCATTGGATTTGTACTCCGAAATTCCCAGCCATTTCCCTTGGCTTCCAGCGACACCACCTCACCAGCGAGCGTCGCGCATCGCGGCCGGGCCGAGTCACAGAGACCGCAAGCGCTCGGACTATGCGAGGCGCTGGGGGGCGCGTCAACTTTGCACCAATTAGACGGCTTAAAAAACAAGAGCAGGTCGACGCTGCAAAGAGGATCGCCTTGCTCGGCTGACCTCGTTCCTCCATCCAGCCCGCACAGTGGGCCAGACGACCGGCGCAGGCGGCCAAACTTGTAGACGCCTTTTGGACTGTAGAGTCGCTTAATGGGACTGGAATTGAACGTGTGACCCCACCAATTGATTGCCCGTTCGGAGAGCAATCTATTGGTCGGGTCACTCGTTCGATTCGAGTCCCGATTAGCGACTCTACAGCTCAAAACGCTTCCGGGATTTTGACCACCTCCACCGGTCTTCTGGCCCACTGTGCCCCGCCCCGTCTCACCCCGCCTCACCCTACCCCGCCCCGCCCCGCCGCAGGTCCCTCTCCGCATTATGAAGTTTGCCTGTTGTTCCCGCGGCATCAAAGGCCCCTCGTTTTTTTTTCGACAAGACCTCGATGATCCAGGTAATGGGGCGGCCAAGCCGATAACCAAAGGGCCACGGCGACGACGCCAAAGTCGTGGCGTCGTGGCGGAGACGCGGCGCGCGCGGCGACTCCGATAGGCAGTGCGCCCTTCCATGTCGGAGGCGCAGCGCGCCCTTAGGGCCTCCCACACCCCTTAGCCCCCCCCCCCTTACAGCCCAGGCCCTTGCCGCACAGTGGGTCTAAAAACCGTTGAGGCGGCCAAAATTCTAGACGCGTTTCAAATTCCAGGGACGCTAAATGGTACTCGAATCGAACCTGTGACCCCACCAATGGATTACCCGCCAAACGAGAAATCCAGTGGTGGGGTCACACGTTTGATTCGAGTCCCATTAGTGACTCTGGATCTCAAAACGTGTCCAGTATTTTTTTGGCCCACTGTGCAGCACAGCGCCCTTGGCGGGGGTCGCCATGGTGTTTGAACGGGGACCCTAACTTTTTCTTGGTGTTTGCTCGATGGAACGCCCGCTGGCGCTGACTGGAGCTGACTACAGTCCGCTGGAATGGAGATCTCTCTCCCCGACTGGAGCTGACTACAGTCCGCTGGAATGGAGATCTCTCCTCGACTGGAGCTGACTACAGTCCGCTGGAATGGAGATCTCTCCCCGACTGGAGCTGACTACAGTCCGCTGGAATGGAGATCTCTTCACGACGCAGAAGCGTGCGCCCTGCCGCCAACGCCCGCTCGCAAGGCGGCATTTGGCGCCACTTTGTTTGGAATGACCTGAGGCGTTTAGGGCTGTTTAAACGCTCTATCACAGAGAATTTCTCTGAGAGAACGCAAATCCGGGCTGAAGGTTCCTCCAGTCCCGCTCTCGCGAGGGAATTAAATAAAAATGAGATCCCCGCCGCGGATCAAGTAACCCCCCGACCCAGTGCGCCGTCTTAATTTCAATTATCTCCGTTATTTACCGCGGGACGCTGCACACTGCCACTGGGGCGTATATAACTCAGCCCGGCTTAGTGTCAACAAGGCGCGGAAGTGAATTTTTTTGCACGACTGCGCGGCCGTCCCTCTTTCCTCCCCCCCCTCTCTCTCTCTCTTTCCCACCCGCACACGTCGCCGCGGACAAGAAGCCTCACTTCCGTTTCTTTCCGTGTCGCGGCCGAGCGTTTCCGGCCGCCGGGTCCATGGCCGGGGACTTCCTGGACACCGACCGAGTCGGCCTCAGCAAGCCAGAGAGGAAGTGGGTGGGAGCACAGTGGGCCAGAAGACCGTTGAGGCGACAAAAATTCTAGACATGTTTTGAGCTCCAGAGTCGCTAAATAGGACTCGAATCGAGCGAACGTGTGACCCCACCCCCACCAATGGATTGCTCTCAAAACGAGGAATCCACTAATGGGGTCACACCTTCGATTCGAGTCCAATTGAGCGACTCTGGAGCTCCAAACCCGGCTGGAGTTTCGGCCGCCTGCGCTGGTCTTCTGGCCCACTGTGGGGAGGTGACCGATGATGGCGATGGCTGCGGGCCGCGACTCCCTGGCGCCCGTGCACTCCTCGTGCGAGTCGAGCCGGACCGAGCTGGCAGCGCTGCCGGTGCCCTTTCCCACTGTTAAGCCTTCCGCCGCAGCCGTTGTTGGACCAACACTCTCGAGGACCTCTCAGCTAACCTCCCCTCCCCCTCCCCCTCGCCACAAACAGCCGTCTGCTCTTTTTTAGCGCGACTGGGGCGGCGCTGCCTCGGCTGCCCTGCCGGGCCGTCGGCCATCGGCCGTCGGGTTGTCCGCTTTTGTGTCCCATCATAAAAAGCAAGAGGAAGCCACTCAGGGCGTATTTCCTGTGTTCAAGGCGTGGCGCGGCGTGGCGCGGCGTGGCGCGGCGTGGCGCGGCGTGGCGGTGGTTCAGTGCCTCTGCGAAAGCCTGCTGCTCCGCCGCCAGTTGGCCGACGCTCACGTCGATGCGGCGGCGGCGCCCAGTGCAGTGGGTCAGAAGGCCGTTGAGGGGGCCAAAATCCCGGACACATTTTGAGTTCCAGAGTCGCTGAATGGGACTCAAATCGAACGTTTGACCCCACCAATAGATTTCTTGTTCGGAGAGCAATCCATTGGTGGGGTCACACTTTCGATTTGAGACCCATTTAGCGACTTTGGAGCTCAAAACGCGTCCAGGATTTCAACCGCCTCGACGGTCTTCTGGCCCACTGTGGCCCCCCCCCCCCCCGGCCGCATGTTATCAGCAGCTGACGCGCGCGGTTGCAGCGACACATTGCCCGCCCAGGTGCACGCGCATGCAGCAGGTGGCGCCCCAGTGTGATGGACAGAACACTCAGCCAAGCTGTGCGTCCGGTAGTCGAATACGGACGTAGGGGAGGGGGGGAGAGAGAGAGAGAGAGAGAGAGAGAGAGAGAGAGAGAGAGAGAGAGAGAGAGAGAGAGAGAGAGAGAGAGAGAGAGAGAGAGAGAGAGAGAGAGAGAGATTGAGAGACTGCCCACTGTGCGGTGCTTGTGCTTAAAAGTGACCGCAGATTGGCGGCAGTGTCGGCGGTGTTGCCGCGCCAGACCCGCAATGCACTAGGGCTAATGATGGGCCATAGGGAGAGAGAGGGAGAGAGAGAGAGAGAGAGAGAGAGAGAGAGAGAGAGAGAGAGAGAGAGAGAGAGAGAGAGAGAGAGAGAGAGAGAGAGAGAGAGAGAGAGACGTCTTCCCCGCAAGTGCGGAGCCGAGGCCGGGGTGGACCGAGGGGCAGTAAAACGACGAGTGGGGGAGGGAAGGGAATCGGCGACGATTAAGGTCGACCCCGTCGACCCCCACTCAGTACTACGTATACGTGGAGCCGGGCCGCACCGCCTCACCGCGGACCTCCCTCCCCAACACGCAAAGCCTCCCTACACACACACTCTCTCTCTCTCTCTCTCTCTCTCTCTCTCTCTCTCTCTCCCTCTCTCAAACACAAACACACACACACACACACACACACACACACACACTGCCCGGCCGGCATACGCCCCCTCGATTCGTATCGAACCCGAGATCCAACCTCATTCTCATAGCCGCCGGCCCAAGCCCGCCGCGAAGGGTCAAACGACGCAACAGATTCGGGAAAGGAGGAAAAAAAAATCAAAGCGATTTGACACCACTGTCCTGACCGCGTGGACGCACGCACTCAGCCCGCGGCGAGTTGGCGGAACGAACGCAGAGTAAACAAATGGCGGAGGCAATCTTGAACCGCGGCGGGTTGCAATATCCCCCTTCCTTCGCCTGCTTCTCTCGGACCTGCTGCCGCGGTGGGATCTGCGTCTCCGCCTGGGGCTGCCTCGGCTGCCTCGGCCCCGACCGGATTCAGCTGTCCAATGTCATATCTTTCTGAAAGCGCGTCGCCGCCGCCGGCCTGCGTGCCCTTTGGACCAGGAGGGGCGCATTGGTCGCCGCCACGGGAGGCGAATATTTCCCCTGCCAAAAAAAGGGACGGTATATTTTTTTTTGTTTGCGATTGACGCTTTCGGTGAATGGTATATGATTTTGTGTCACACATGGACAAGGGAAAGTACCGAAATGGCGGCACGCGGGACTTTGAGTCACCCTTACTACTTTTGACGAAAAATGAAAAAATTTCGATTCTCGCGCGCCAAGCAGACTGGCAGGCAGGCCCACTGTGGTGCAGGCCCACTGTGGTGCAGGCCCACTGTGAGGCAGGCCCACTGTGAGGCAGGCCCACTGTGAGGCAGGCCCACTGTGAGGCAGGCCCACTGTGAGGCAGGCCCACTGTGAGGCAGGCCCACTGTGAGGCAGGCCCACTGTGAGGCAGGCCCACTGTGAGGCAGGCCCACTGTGGTGCAGGCCCACTGTGAGGCAGGCCCACTGTGGTGCAGGCCCACTGTGGTGCAGGCCCACTGTGGTGCAGGCCCACTGTGAGGCAGGCCCACTGTGAGGCAGGCCCACTGTGAGGCAGGCCCACTGTGAGGCAGGCCCACTGTGAGGCAGGCCCACTGTGAGGCAGGCCCACTGTGAGGCAGGCCCACTGTGGTGCAGGCCCACTGTGAGGCAGGCCCACTGTGAGGCAGGCCCACTGTGAGGCAGGCCCACTGTGGTGCAGGCCCACTGTGAGGCAGGCCCACTGTGAGGCAGGCCCACTGTGAGGCAGGCCCACTGTGAGGCAGGCCCACTGTGAGGCAGGCCCACTGTGAGGCAGGCCCACTGTGAGGCAGGCCCCGGCGAGCGCGCTCCGGATAGCACTGCTGCGTGCGGCACCGTCGCGCCGTCACTTCGGCCGATGAGAAATTTCTCATCCGTGACGCCGTTTGCGTAATTATGGAATGGGTGGCGATCCCCGAACGCAATCAAGCGGAGTGATACTGCATTGCATGGCCTGGTCGTCCGTCGCGCGTGCCGCACAGTGGGCCAGGAGACCGTTGCGGCGGCCTAAGTTCTAGACGCGTTTTGAGCTCCAGAGTCTCTAAATGGGACTCGAATCGAACGCGTCACCCCACTAATGGATCCGTTGTTCGGAGAGCTATCCATTGATGGGGTCACACGTTCGATTCGAGTCCCATTTCGCGACTCTGGAGCTCAAAACGCGTCTAGAACTTTGGCCGCCGCAACGGTCTCCTGGCCCACTGTGTGCCGCTCTGCCCTGGTTCAGTGCTGAGTGCAGTACCGACCCTTTTTATTAATTTCACGGTCTGCGGCTTGGAGCGCCGCCCGCGCCGCGGTACTCTGACCGGAAGTGGTGTGCCCTCGACCAATACGAAGCACTAGCCCAACTACCTTGGCCACTCTGGGCACATCCGCCGCATAGAGCCCCGCCCCCCCCCTTCCCAACCACCCCTCTGCAGCCTGCCGCGGCCACGGCGGCGGTGGCCTTCGGAGCTGGCTGTTCCGCGGAGGGAACGAGAAAGTACAGTTCCCGCGCGCACAAACGTCGAAAGATAAAATTCGGGTAGTGGCACCTTCGTTGACGCGCCTTCCACTTCCACTCCCCGCAGACGACCATTTCGCGTTATAATTTGATCCCGAAGTCGCCGTCCCGACGTCAGTGGCCCGAGCGGAGCACGGCAGGCCGAGGAACTACATCGTGAGACCCGCTGCGCGCGCGCTGCTCTGCCAGGCTCCGGTCGGGTTTCTCCCCTCGCAGCTCTCCTCGGCGTCGAACCCTACACTCCGAACCCAACACTCCCTTTCAAAAAGTGGCCTGCAAGGAACAAAAAAAAACAACAACAACAACAACAACAACACAGCAACAAAACATCGACAGACACAAAGGCAAAGGCAGCGGCGCTGTTTTGCGCCTTGCTCCATCCCCGCCCGCTGTTCCTGAAACAAAAGGGAGAACTATTTGAAAAGGTGTTGGCCTTCGCCTTGGCGGCGGGGACGCTCCATTCACAATGAAGATGTGGCCCACTTGGCGGCGGCCAGGCCCCCCCTCCCCGCCCCCCCGCCGCGCCCCGTGTTTAGGGAGGCGCCCCCGCCGCCCACGCGGCGCTATTTCAGTCTCAAACGCGCACTTGCTTTCAACTGCTGCCGTTACCGCTCGCTTCAGTGTCTGTTTAAAGAGAAGGGAATAATACTTACAGAGGAGCGCGCCGGTCGCGGTGGTGCCGTGCGCGCTTCCCGGCGAACGCAACGACGCGGTGGTTCCAGTATATAAAAAAAAATATTGATGGCTTGCCAGCTAAAAACTTTTGTACCACCGCAGTTGGTGCCAATTTTGTTGCTGTTGTTATTGTTTATAGTAGTAGTAGTAGTTGAAAATTAGCGTTTGATTGAAACTGGCTGGCGCCAAAATTAGGAGATCGGCTTCGCTGCTCCACGCGGTTCTCCCCGTTTCCGCCGCCCGTTTTCACCGCGACTTTTTAAAAATTCAATCCGCTTGCGGCGGAACGCGGTGACGACGCCAACCCCGGCGGCGGTGGCGTGGCGGCGACACCAACCCCGGCGGCGGCGCGGCGGCCTCTCTGCGATTGGACGCAATATCCTGCTCGCCGGGAGCACGCCGTCGTCGGCCTCCTGGCTGGCTGGCATCGTTATTGCGACGCTCCTCCGATGGAATTCGTAATTTTTGATAAACCGAACCGGTCAGTTTGGGAGCGTTTTATTCATGGCCGCTTCCGCTCAAGTTGGGCAACTCAGCGAGACTGTTCGAGACTGTCCCCTGTCCACAGGGGGCCAAAAGACCGGTGGGGGAGGGGGCCAAAATCCCGAGACGTGTTTTGAACTCCAGAGTAGTCGTCTGGCCGATTGTAGTCTTCTGGCCCACTGAAGTCTTCTCGCCCACTGTCGTCTTCTGGCCCACTGTGCTGTCCGGCGAGCCGACCAAAGAGGTGCAGGCCGAGGCCCCCGGCGACAGAGGGGCCCCATCCACGCACGACCCGACCGGCGGCGGCGGCGGCGGCGGCGGCTCGTGGCTGCTCGTGAATTGCCTTCATCAGGGCGCGCCAGGGCCTGATTCCGAACGGTGCCGTCTCCGCTCCGGTCGGAGGCAGCCGGCTATGTGGCTTCGCGCGAAGGGGGATGAGAGGGGCCGGAAGGAACGACGAGCCGGAAGGAATGTGGGGCCGGAAGCAGGCAGCAGGGCCGCCGTCTGACTGCATCGGACCGGCGAGGTCTGTAGGCGGTGCTCGCACTCACATGCCGCACATGTCACATGCAATGCCTAATCTGGCGGCGGGCGGGGCGGGGTGGGACGGGGTGGGGTGCGACAAGCCCCGAGGACAAAAGGGGTGGCGGCCAGAACGACATGCATGGCGTTATCTTCACGCGGCGGCTTTTTCCCCCCGCCAATAATAAGCCGCTCGCTGCGATTCGTCCAGCCGGAGGGAGGCGGCCGGCCTGTGGATTAGCGTGCCCCGGCGCTGCGGCCAGCAGTCCCACTTTCATTTTTTAAAACTACCAAAAAAAAAAAGAAAAGAAAAGGATATTGTTTTGTTTGAAAGTCACCCTTATGGGACTCCTTGCCCAACGTGCAGAAAGCTCATGGCGAACTTGGCACTACTCCGGGCGTGCCTCGCCTCGCCGCGCCGTGCTCCTATCCGTGCGCCGCATGTTTTAAGTTGGCTGCTCTCCGAACGCCTCGCGCCTCGCGTTCCGTGGGCAGTGACGTGGGGAGGGCGAGAATTCTGGGAAGTGTATGCAGGAGTAAGGAGAGGAAACTCTTTGGTGGAAGCAGCGCCTGTTGCTGGCTTTGCGGCGTCCGCTTCGGTCCGCCCAGAGAGGACTCTCTGGGTCCGCCTGCGCCACCTCGCCGCTGCAGTCCGCGCTAAGTGCGGTCCTCGATAGCGCCGCCAGATTGGTAAACAGCAGATAGCGGCAGCACGGCCGGGCCCGCCCCGCCGGCGAAGCCTGCCACCCCAGAGATAGGCAACCGGGAGTGCTGCCGGCAGACTCTGGCGGCCCGCCCCGCGCCAGCCAGGCCTGCAGGCAGCCAGCCCCGCGCCAGCCAGGCCTGCAGGCAGCCAGCCCCGCGCCAGCCAGGCCTGCAGGCAGCCAGCCCCGAGGCAGCGGGGGGCGCGCGGATGGAGGCCACCACCGCCTGCAGCCCTCCGTCAAGGTCGCCACGCACGACCTTTGGGTCATGGAAGGCCCTGCTCCTTTTTATGCGCGCCGCCGCCAACGACCGGCAGTGGGGAGGACGCACAGTGGGCCGCTGCCACTCCAAGGCCCCCGTCTTGATGACCGACATCTTCTTTACATACGGCGATGATAGGTGGAGAGAAATTGATGGCCGCTGCGTGGGGGGAGGGGAGGCGGGGGCCTCCAATTGATGAGTGGTCGCAGCGAAGGGCCCCGCCAGCCCCGCCGCCGCACAGTGGGTCAGAAGACCGTTGAGGCGGCCAAAATTCGAGACGCCTTTTTGAGCGCCAGAGTCGCTAAATGGGACTCGAATCGAACGTGCGACCCCACCAATGGATTCCTAGTTTGGACAGCAATCCATAGGTGGGGTCACTCGTTCGATTCGAGTCCCATTTGGCGACTCTGGAGCTCAAAACGCGTCTAGAATTTTGGCCGCCTCAACGGTCTTCTAAACCACTGCAGCCCCGTGGCGCTGTGGAATGATAATGACCTATAATGAGGGATCGCCGCCGAGCCAAAGCGAGCGGTCTTAACCTGAAGCGGCCAGGCCGGGCCGCTAGTTGTCCATCGGGCAGGGTCGGCGGGGCAGCGCGCTGCAGCGGGTATCCCCGCGGAGCCCTTCAGGGGCTACCCCCCTTTACCATGCTAATCGGCCCGCGGCCCTTCCCTGCCCAGCCCCGCCGTTAGGGAAATGAGGATTGCAGCCGTCAAGGCCGAGCTGCCAGAAGCAAACACCGAAAACTAACAGCAACAACAACAACAACAAACGACGAAAACAACAACAACAACAGAGGTGGCCACTCGCGGGGTCGCCGGGCTGTCCGCTCCAGTTGCGGCGTTATATTTATTAATGGCGACGAGGCCACCGGACCTTGTGCCAAGTTAACTCCTGACCCACGCGAGTCGTTTTCCTCAATGAAAAAAAAAGTACGACAGCGCAATATCATTTTTCTGTTTTCAACCAGTGCTGCTGCTGTGGTGTTTTCGGCGTCATTTTCTGTTGAATTTTTCGGTGCGGCAGCGTAACGATATAACAACAACTAAAAACCCGGAGGCGCCAGGCGCCAGGAAAAAAAACAGTGGTGGGCCTGGAGCGGTGGCGCCACAGGGCAGATAGGCGCAGTGACACAAAGAAGCAGAGGAGGGAGAGAGGCTCTATCTGTTTACAGATACGCACTCTCTCTCTCTCTCTCTCTCTCTCTCTCTCTCTCTCTCTCTCTCTCTCTCTCTCTCTCTCTCTCTCTCTCTCTCTCTCTCTCTCCCCACCTCTCGCCTCCACCGCGCGTCTAACTTTTTCATAGTTTGCTGCCAAGAGGCGGCGTCCACCCGACCGGCTCCACCCAGTTTCTCCACGGCGGAAGATTCACGACGCTCCGGACAGATAATGTGGGAATTCTGCTGAGCAGGCGGTTTGCGGAAGGGAAGAAGGGGGAGGGGTAGGGGTCAGCAACAGGTGGTTCGGCTAGAGCCGGCGTTGCTGAGCGCCGAGCGAGCGCGGGGTTTGACTGTGGGCAGCGGGCACATGGTGCGGCCGGGGGAAGACGCTGTGGTGCCGTCCGGTCCGCGCCGATGGCGGGCAGAGAGGCGCACAGTGGCGTGGGCGTTGGGGCGCCGGCCAGCGCGGCCAGACGCTGCGGGTAGTTGATGGCGATTGGATCCAGTTTCACCAGACTCTGGGGGGGGGGGGGGGAAAGCAGACGCGGGGGTGGAGTGCACGCTGCACACAGGCCCCCTCCCCGGCGCCGTCCTCTTTCTGGTGAATTCCCATTTTCTGGCCGAGTTGCCCCTGAGCCGGGCCGGGCCCGGGCCTCGCTCTCGGCGTCGCTCAGCCTCGCTCTCGGCGTCGCTAGCCTCGCTCTCGGCGTCGCTCAGCCTCGCTCTCGGCCGCTGCCGGCCGAGCTGGGGTGGCATAACCGAACTCCCCCGCTGCAAAGCTGGTTACGGCACCATTACAATCCCCTCCCCCTCCCCTCTGCACGCCGAGCCGTTTGGGCCAGCAGCCTCACTCAATCCAACTTGTCGCCCCCATTACCATATCTCCCCGGCCAGATTTAACTTTCCCGCGTGCAAGGCAATGGAATCAGGACTTTGGAAATACAAATGAAAAACATTTCCACAGCGGCGCGGCGGGGCAACGACACCACCACCACCACCACCGCCAGCGATATAAACAGGCCGGCCGCCTGCGGGGTGGGCCGACGCAACGCGCCTCTGCGCCGCGGGCCGGCCCGCCTCCAAGGCGCTCGCCGCAGCCGCAGCTGGGGCGAGCTCTCCACAGCACAGTGGGCCCTGCCTGGCGGCCAAAACTCGAGACGCATTTTGAGCTCCGGAGTCGCTAAAGCGAGGACTCGAACCGAACGAGTGACCCCACTAATGGATTGCGCATCCCCGAACGAGGAATCCATGGGTGGGGGTCCTCTGTTTGCCTCTGCCCACTGTGGAGCCCCATCGGGGGGCTGCTGTCTCGGGCCGCGTTTCTCACGGCGCACAAGCAAACAGCTGCCGGACGGCTCTGCTTTCTCCGCTTTTTCGACGCCTGCTGCGCCTGTGTGTGTCTGTGTGTGTCGGTGTGTGTCACTGAGTGTCTGTCTGTGTGTGTCTGTGTTTTTCCGTAACCTTATATCTCCTCCTTCCAGCACGGGGAGGGAGGCTGGGGAGGTGCGCTGGAGAGGAACATCCTGAGAATAAGAATCCGCGTCCGTTTCATTACGGCCCGCCTTTTATCGGCCCACTAACGTCAGGGGCTACAGTGCCGAGGCAATAGTGGAAGTTGGGGCCGGGCGGCCCAGAAGTAGGCCGCAGTTATTGGAGTTGGCGCGGCGAGGCGAGCGGGGCAGCCGCCGGCCGCGACGCCAGGAGGGAATTTAATATCGAGGTAATAATTGATGGCAGAACTATAGAGAGTATCATATCGTTCCCCTCTCTCTCTCTCTCTCTCTCTCTCTCTCTCTCTCTCTCTCTCTCTCTCTCTCTCTCTCTCTCTCTCTCTCTCTCTCTCTCTCTCTCTCTCTCTCTCTCTCTCTCTCTCTCTCTCTCTCTCTCTCTCTCTCTCTCTCTCTCTCTCTCTCTCTCTCTCTCTCAAAAACAACACACAGGGCGTGCCAAGGATTGGCAGGCGGCTTTGTATTCTCTCACGGCTCACGCTTCTGGCTTTCAATTAAACCGGACTTTCATCGCCCCTCCCTCCGGCTTTCCCCGCCGCCTTCCGGCGTTCCTCCGGGACCCCCTCCCCTCCCCCCACGGCGCGTCCTTCGGGACCCCGACCAGGGCCGGCTAGCGGGCTGGCGCCTGGCCGCATCCAGGCGGCTTAGACGCGCTAAGTCCCACCCGTGATCACTGAGTCGGCCGAGGCAGGCCGGGGCAGGCACAGTGGGCCAGAAGAGCGGCGGAGGCGGTCAAACTTCTGGACGGGTTTTGGGCTCCAGAGTCTCTAAATGGGACTCGAATCGAACGTGTGACCCCACCAATGGATTGCTCTCCGAACGAGGAATCCGTTAGTGGGGTCACACGTTCGGTTCGAGTCCGTTTAGCGACTCTGGAGCTCAAAGCGCGTCTAGAGTTTTGTCCGCCTGACCCCGCCTTCTGGCCCACTGTGGCAGGCCACTTGGCAAGGGCGACCGCGGGGGTAATTATTGTTAGTAAGAGAAACGCGATCCGGACGGCCAGCGCTAGATAAACCGCGCAGGCTCATTCCAAACCGTGCTCCCGTCGCTCTGTCTCCCTCGCACCCGCGAACAAGAGGCGCGTGAGAGAGACAGACCACGCTGTGCGGGAGCAGCGGTCTCAACATGTGTCACGCGCGGGGCACTTCGCGGGGGGCCGCGCTCAGTACACTGTACAACCCTGGGCGGCCGGGGCTCGTTGTGATGCATGTTTCTTTACAAGTCGAGTTTGTTTTTCCCCTTCCTGTGCTTTTTAGTCTCTGTGAAAGTTGGAGTGCGGCGGCGCGGCCCAGACTTTTGGGAAAGCCTTCCGGGCGGTGCCGGGCCAGGCGGCACGCCGCTGCCGGCGCCATGACCCTCCACTACACCGGGCGCACCATTTGCATCGCCCTAATGAGAGCGAGCGAGACGACGACGAAGAGAGCAATTCGCCAAGAAAAACGGCGTGAAAACAAATTTGGTCCGGGGTTGGAATAAATTAGGTCCGGGGAGCGCGGGCGTGCGCGCGGGCTTGGTACGTAAAAACACGCAAAAAAGATACAGGGGGCAATGAACACAGAGCAGCTCGAGTTAGAGAGAGAGGGGGAGAGAGAAAGAGAGAGAGGGAGAGAGAGAGAGAGAGGATATTAGTGGCAGATTGAGGGTGGAAAGCAATTAGTTTTAGTGAAGTCCGAAGTCCGGGAACGGAGCGTGACATGGACAAACGGAATGCATGAAGGAAGGTGGGTGAGAGGGGTGGGCGATGGTATAGGGTAGGGTGCAGGTGTTTCGCAAAAAAGGGGGAAGGGGGTGCATTGGTCCTGTCAGGATGGGGTAGCAGGTCCCTCTGATCACACACCGGTTCCCATCAGGGTAGAGGGGGAGGGGGAAAGAGGAGGCACGGCTTCCCGTGGGATCAGCACCAATTGGTTGTAAAGTGTGCATAGCGGGCTTGAAACACGCATCACCGACAAAACACGCCGCGCGCGCGCACGCGACCCCTCTTGCCTGACCCGTCTGACCCTCCCTCTCCCTGCTCCTCTTCAAACACGCCGTCGTCGTCGTGCAAGCGTCCTCGGGCGAGCCTCACTCCTGCGAAGGACGTGCCTTCGCGCCGGGCCGAGGGCCTCTGCTAGTCGTCCCTGCTCCATATTCAGCGCGTGGTCAATGTTTAAAACTGGCTTTGGCGAGCTTCTGCTTTGAAGACTACCCCCCCCCCCCTCCCCCTCACGCGGCCGTGTGTGGCCGGGCCGGCCGGCTCCACAGTCACGTCGCGGAGGAGTATGTCTCGGATACCGCAGCGCTGTTGCCTTCTCATAAAACCTCGCCGCGGAAACGAAAGATATGAGTTCGCCGAGTGAACAAACAAACAAAGCACAGTGGGTAAAAAGACCGTGAATGTGGACAAAATACTGGACGCGTTTTGAGCTCCGATGGGACTCGAATCGAACGTGTGACCCCACCAATGGATTGCTCCCCAAACGAGGAATCCATTGGTGGTGTCACGCGTTCGATTCGAGTTCCATTTAGCGACTCAGGAGCTCGAAACGTGTCCGGGACTTTGGCCGCCTCTACGGTCTTCTGACCCACTGGGCAAAGTATGAAGCAGAGCTGTTCCGGGCAAAGGCTGTAAGGCGCTGGCAACAACACGGGCAGGGCAGCCAACTCGGAAGTAAAGGTAGTAGGATGCGAATTAAAGCTCTTCTTCCTCGAGAGCGAACAGAAACTTGGGTTGTGGTCTCATGGTGTCCGCGTTTCTCGGAATGACTAAGTGTACATATAAACGCGGCCGCCCCTGAGTTACGATTAAGCAGCGTACAGCCAGACAAACTTCATAATCTTCTTTCTATTTTCGTACAACTTGAACTTACATGAATTTGAATTGCACCAGAGGTGTTTGGACTAGGCCGTCGTGTGGTCCTCGAGCCCTTCGAAGTGTGACCCCCCCTCCCCCCTCCCGGCTGGCCCGCCTGGGCCCGCCCCTGTGACGCCGAGGACGCCCAGCGTGACAACATGTCCAATGTCAATACGCACCGCGCCCGCCCCGCCCTCTGTGTAGACCATAAGGCTCGCGAAAAGGAAATACGGCCGACGCCTCGGACGGGAATCGAACCCGGAGCCGCGCCGCTGACAATCCATCAGCAGCAGCGGCCACTTGTTGGTTGGTGCTCACGACCACGACACCATCGCCTGGACGAACGCCAGACGCACGCGCGCCCCACTGCAGCCAACTGCATGTACTACCCGTCGGCGGAAACACGGTACCAACCCACAGTGGGTCAAAAGACCGTTGAGGCGGCCAAAATTCTAGACGTGTCTTGAGCTCTAGAGTCGTTGAATGGGACTCGAATCGAGCGTGTGACCCCACCAATGGATTCCACGTTTGGAGAGCAGTCCATTGGTGGGGTCAAACGTTCCATTCGAGTCCCATTTAGCGATTCTGGAGCTCAAAACGCATCTAGAATTTAGACCGCCTCAACGGTTCTCTGTCCCACTGTGCAACCTCGCGTGGCCGGCGAGACGTAGCCTGCCCCTGCCGTGTGTAGGAACAAACGCCGAAACCCTTTGCACCTCGCCGCCTCCGCCTTGCCACGTGGAGGAGCAAGCTGGCCAGGATGACGTTACTGCTTCAACTTCTCACTCAACCCGTCTCTCTCTCTCTCTCTCTCTCTCTCTCTCTCTCTCTCTCTCTCTCTCTCTCTCTCTCTCTCTCTCTCTCTCTCTCTCTCTCTCCCCCTCCCCCTCTCTGAAATAAACGGCCAAGTAAAACACTGCCACCTCCCCGAAGGATATGCCCACAGTCAACCACCAAGCCACCGCCAATTTTCGGTAGGCCGCCAGAGCGGTGGACGTTTAACCGTTAACCGTTAATCAAGTAAATTAATCAACTTTTCCTGTGCTGGCATCAAGGGCGCCGAGTGCTGGGTTCGAAGGTGTGCGGTTTCCCTCCGGCAGCGGAGAGAGGAATATTTCGACGGACTAAGTGGCGAAGCCTCAGAGAGAATGTCCGTCTCTGATATTGCAAAAAAAGCAAACCGAAGCTAAAAAAAAAGATGAAGCTTGTTAGCAACTGCGAGTCCGCACGTGGCCTTCACTAAGACCAACTCTTGAGCGCAAAAGTTTCCCTTTTTATACCATCTCATTCTCCCTGAGCCGGCAGCCGGACGGATTAAAATACCCCAACTTGATTAAATCGCGTTCTAATCCTCTTCCACCCGGAGGTAGGGCTACTGATATCCCTGGCTGCAGGTGGGGCCGAGGCCAGTGCGCGGTCAGGCCGCGGGGGAGGGGGTAAACGACAGCCTTGAGAAAAAAAAGGAAGAAAAGTGCTGCAAGGCGAACCAAAATAACCCCCGAGACAGACAGCTGTCGCGATCGCTGCGATTGCGCCTGGAAGTGCCTGCCTGGCATCCTGGACCGTCCTGGACGACCTTCCTGGAGGAGCGGGGATGGAACACTGGAGCAGGGCCATCTCCGCGGTGCCACGCCTTGCGGGAGAAATACGGCACTCGGGTACTCGGCTATACGACCTGCAGACAGCGGCCACAACGGTGTTCCGGTATGTCGCGGCAGACGTGCGGGTCAATGCGCACAGTGGGTCAGAGGACTGTTGAGGCGGCCAAAATCCCGGACGCATTTTTAGCTCCAGAGTCGCTAAAAGATTCTCGAATCCAACGTGTGACCACGTCAATGGATTCCTCGTTCGGAGAGCAATCCATTAGTATAGGGTCACACGTTGGATTGGAGTCCCATTTCGTGACTCTTGAGCTCAAAACGCGTCTAGCATGGCCGCCTTAACGGTCCCCTGACCCACTGTGCGGCGGCCACACATTCGCGCGGCTCTGAGCCAAACCCAGCCAGTTAAGCGGCGGCCGGAACGGCACCGGAAGTACCCCGCGCGCCGTCCGGGCAGCAGCGCCGATACCAATGCCACACTTCCGGTTAATCGCCGGAAGCGCGCGAGCACGCCCTGCGCGGTTGGCGCCTCTACTGCTCTATTGTTGTGCGCTGCATGCTAGGAACGAGCGCAGGGGGTTAAGTTAGGTCCGCTGAACCGAACGCCGGGGGCCCTGCTGTGGATCGGAACAGCATGGTCTAGAGAAAGGGAAAAAAAGACAGCGAATTTTGAAAAACAAAAAGAAAAAAGGGGTAGACAGACAAAGATGATTGAAAAAATCCCTCAAAAGATAACAAAAGAAAGTGTTGACCTGGACCCGGAAAAGCAGAGCGACTGCGGCGCCCCTTTTGTGGGTCGAGCCAAGACGTCCGTTTTGCGGCGGCCGAACACGGGCAGCTGGCCCACTGTGCGCCGCTGGCCACGGAGGGCGGCTGGGCGGCTGGGCCCCGCGAACCAGGTTCGCTTTGCCTTGCTGCATTCATCAATTCCCCCGCTGCTGCCACAGGAGTGCTGGAGAGGGATGACGAAGACGGGACGGAATACGTAAAAGAACGCGCGGAACGCGTCAAAATTGGCCGCTGCGGCGCACGTCACGTGGTTTACTTGTTGCCTGTTTTGCTTCTCTGCCCGACGACCGTGTCGCGCGTTGGAGGCGTCACGTGTGGTGAAACTTGTGTATGTGTGTGTGTGTGTGTGTGTGTGTGTGTGTGTGTGTGTGTGTGTGTATGCGCGTGCGTGCGCGCGATCACGAGGGTGGTTCGTCCGGTGCTGGCCGAGGCCGCAGCATATGTAAATGCGAAGCAGCTGGCACCACGTGCAAAGCGGCTGACGAGAGTTCGACACCACAACAAAAAACGAAAACAAAACAACAAACAAAATCAATTTGAAATTTGCGTATCATATGTGTGGGCGGGCGTGATACTCGAGGCGGGCTGTGTAAAATTATTTGCATCTGCCAAATAACATTGAGGAAAAGAGAAGTGGAAAAAAAAGAAGGCAGAGAGAAGATATACGCGTAATTTGCCATCGGTTTCCAAGAGGGGGAGTGACCACGGCCTCGTCGTGCTTTTTATGCATAACATTTTCAATAATTTCTGCGCAAGGCACAGTGCCTTGAATATAAATCACGCCTGAATCCATGATGTGCCTCGAAGGGCGCGTTAGCGCGGCCCAAAGTGACCCTTCCATCGGGTGGGTGCGATTCACAGGGGTCACAGCACAGAGCGTGCGTGTGCATCATCATGGCAGTTGTTTTTTTTTTTTTCTAGCGGCCCTGCTCGACCGTGATGTTGTATTTTTGTTTCGTTTATTTATTTTTGTTTCATTTCGTTTCCAGGGTGTCGTCCCCTGCCGCCACCACACCGCCATTCCCGCTGGCCGCTGCCATGCCGTGAGTACTTTACTATAGTGGACAGCGTATACACATTTCAAAAGCGGCGCTACGATTGACGTACAGAGAGAGCGAAACAAATGAGAGAGGATACCACTTCCACGTATTGCCGACCGCGAAAAAGAAAAGCAAACCAAAAAGAAATAATACGCGCGCTCCCTCCGTGTTCTCACTGTGTTATTATTATTATTACTGCCGCTGATTCGTTATTGTCCCTTTTTTTCGGGTGCCGGAATTACTGTGACAGCAAGGCGCCAACGTGCGAATGCGTGCTACAAATAAAAAATAGCTCAACAGCGAGTGGGACATCCGGGACAAACGAAAAAAGACCGCACTGGAACCGAACGCACTCGAACCGAACGTGAGACGCCACCAATGGATTCCTCGTTGTAAGAGCAATCAATTGGTGGGGTCCCTCGTTCGGTTCTAGTCCCTTTTAGCGACTCAAAACGCGTCTAGAATTTTGGCCACCTCCACCGGTCTCCTGGCCCACTGTGCAGCCGTCCTCCGCGATTGCCCCCTCACGGTGCGTGGCCCTCGCGGCGGCGGCCAGCCGTGAAATGCCGCCAATCGAAAGGCTGTCAATCCAGGCGAGCAGACGGCAAGCCCTGCAGTGCGTCGAGCTGGAGGGCGGCCCGCCTGCCGAGCCATCCCGAGCGGCGCGCGTGTGCGTCGTCTGCTTGTCACCGAGCGCCGACGCGCCGACCGAACTGAAATACTATATGCTCCACGAGGCGGCACCCGACCGCACAGTGGGCCAGAGGACCGTTGAGGCGGACTCAATTCTCGACGCGTTTGCAGCTGCGGAGTCACTAAATGGGACTCGAATCGAACGTGTGACCCACACGTCCCACAGTCCCATTTAGCGACTCTGGAGCTCGAAACGTGTCCGAGATTTTGGCCGCCTCAACGGTCCTCTGACCCACTGTGGACCACGCACATGCAATAACGTTTTTTCACCTCATTAACCCTCTGCGGGTAGAGAATGGAGCTGACCTAAACCGTGTTCAACAACGTAACGTAACCACCGATTCACCGCCAACATTTGAAGGTTAAGGGGTGCAAGGCTCGCCCGCGGGCGCTCGCATGAGCTTCCATTTAGTTCCGCGGGCTGCCACAGCCACCTGTGGCGCTGGCGAGGAGGGCAGGTGAGGAGAAGCGACGGGAGGCGGTATGGTAGTAGGGGCGAGGCCGAAGAAATAACCGCAACACGAACCCAGCAGTGTCCCACGCTTGAAACGCGAAGGAAAAATTGCGCGTCCCGAAACAAGCTTCGGCGCCTCGCCGATGGCAAGACTCATGAAAGCGGCGTCGCTCAGGACGACGGGTGGGACGGGACCGTGGCGACGACGCCAACCCCACTTTGGCGCCGGATCAGACACACGTCGACCGGGGCACAGTGGACTGGGCACAGTGGGCTGGGCACGGCCGTGGCGGCGCGGCGAGCGGCCGAAATCCAGACACACGTCACCGCACCGCCACACGCGATTCCACACACGTCCACGCGCACTCTTCGCGACAGGCGGCCGGGAAAAAAATATCAAAGTGCAGAAAAAAAGTGGTTCCCGGCGGCGGCGGCGGCAGGGACCGATGCGCGCCAAGTAGCTGCATAACCCTTTTATTTTGCTACTCCCGGAACTCGTTTTGCCTCCTCCCATTCGTCTGCCTGCTCCCCCCTGCCTCCTTAAGTCAAGTGTGTTTGCGTGTGCGAGAGAGATGGAGTTTTCCGGAACACACACCAACCACTCGCGGCTGCGCGCACACTCGCCAGGGGCTCCCCGCAACCTGCCCCGTTCATTGCTTGTTATTCAGTCGCTTCATTTCTGCCTCACTCATTTCGCCCGCTCTGCCTGCCGGGCTTACCGCGTTGCGTCTGTGTATGTGTGTGTGTGACTGAGTAAACAGTTTCGTCCATTAGTCCCACACGCCAATCCCGACAACATTGCGTGTTACTTGCGTGACGTCAATGATGGGGTGCTCTGCCATGGCTGCCATATTCTAGTGCGCGCCAGCAGCATCACGATAACCCCCTCATCCCCCGTCCTTCTCTCTCTCTCTCTCTCTCTCTCTCTCTCTCTCTCTCTCTCTCTCTCTCTCTCTCTCTCTCTCTCTCTCTCTCTCTCTCTCTCTCTCTCTCTCTCTCTCCGCCTCCAAAACATCCGTGTTCCCCTGGTGTGGAGTGCGGCGGCCCTGCGGACGACGGTGAGGTCCTTGGCGGCGGACACCACACACAAACGACGACGTCTCAGCGCTCAACGGGGACGCCGCCGCGGCCGTCGTTTCCCTCGGACGGGACGTCGCGACGCCCCGCGAGTTCCTTCCACAGAGGTCACTGCCGGGCCCGACCCGACGCAACCCTTTTCCGAGCCGGGAAACAAGACGGCCATGTATCGGCCGCTCTGTCTCGGCCCATTGCTTCGACTCGGGGTGGGACGAGGCGTGGTGGGGCGGGGCCATGCGTGAAATTGGCATCATCCTTGCGGTGCCCGCCAAGGCCCCATATATACCGCGCACCGAGCAGCACACTGTGCAATCGGACTTGTTGACAGGAGACTCAACGCTATTGTCCACCTCTAGGCAATCTCCGTCAAGAGAGGGGGCCACGGTCTTGCTCTACATAGTCGGGCAGCACGAGGAGGGACAAAACAAAAGCATTTCTCGCAGCGTACTGGCGTTTTAGTGCCGCGCTGCTGTCCAAGGGGTTTCGTTGAAATATTGAGCGGTGCGCCGTCGTCGTGGCGCACAGCAGGCATCCACTTTGCCGACAGCTTCGGTGGCCTCTAAGGGGGCGCCGCCGCGCCGCCGCGCCGCTTTGCCGGCCTGTTGCCGTGGCGTCGAGGGCCCTCCTCCAAGGCGGTGCACGTGCGCGATTCGGCAACCCCGTGAATGTGACACAGCCCCCGCGGGGAAACCCGCCGACGCCACCTCCCCACACTCCCCGTTAGAAACACTCGATGCGCCCCCAGATTCGGTTATTTGAACTGCTTTCGCGTCTCGAAGCTAGTTTTTTTTCCTCTTCTCTCTCTATCTCTATCTGGGTGGAGCGCGCTCCCGACAGCAATGTCCCACCGAGACTGCAAGCGGGACGACCTGAAAAGTTTATTCCTTGCTCCCTACCAGTGGAAGGGGGAAACCTGCAAGCTTAAAGGATTCCAGGAGGCTCGGCGGGGTGGGGGAGGGGGAGGGGTAGGCTATGACGAACCAGTCATCCCATCTGCATTTCATGAGAGCCTTGTCGGAGTCGGACATTGCGCGGCGGGGCGGGGTGGGGTGGGGTGGGGTGGGGCGCGGTGGCAGGCTCGGGCGGCAGGTGTCTGGAGCACGGCGGCGGAGCACCCACAACGTTTTCCATCAAAACCACGCCAAATTAATTTCGAAACGGACGCGCGCAGCCTGTCTCGTTGTTTTTTTTTCCTTTTTTTTTTCTGAAATTGTTTACATTTAATCGACGCGTCGGCACTGGCGGCTCCCGGCGAGCACAACGAGCAACACGACGGAGGCCGGGCCGGTGGCAGAGGCCGGCGAGCACAACGAGTAGAGCAACACGACGGAGGCCGGGCCGGTGGCAGAGGCCGGCGAGGGATTCAAGGCGCTCATCAGGCTGGCAACAACCACCGCGGTGATTGCAGAATTGCAGAGGCCGGCCACGCCCCCACAGCCTCGGCGGCCCCCGCAGCCCCGGCGGCCCCCGCTCGGGCCGCACCACAACAACGCACTCGGCGGCCGAGAGCGCCGAGGCGGTGGGCCGGCCCGCCGCACGGCCGCGTCGCGCCCGCCGCTCGGTGCCTACCGCCCACGGCGCCCCCGGCCTCCACCGCAGGCCGTGTTGCCACTCGTACGTGTGGCCCAACATGCTGGCGGCGACGGTCCACCAGTCGTCGGAAGAATTGGCAACCTCGGCCTGCTTACCGGGCAACTTGTCCACAGCAAGGCCCAGATGTTGCCCAGCCTTCCGTCCCTGGCGCTTCGTGGGAATGTTTTGGCTTCAGGAGAACAGGGAGCGGAATGTGTGTGTGCGCTCGTGTGTGTGTGTGAGAGAGAGAGAGAGAGAGAGAGAGAGAGAGAGAGAGAGAGAGAGAGAGAGAGAGAGAGAGAGAGAGAGAGAGATTTTGTGTGTGTGTTAGTGTGTGTGTGCGAGGGTGTTTGCACGCGTAAGAAATCGTGCCCACTTTGTCAGCAAGTCTGCTCCAGCGAGGCCCCGGCTCAGCGGGGGACTCCAGGCGGTTTCCGGTACAGCGCGCGCACCCCGCTCACTCGTCGGCTGGAATCAGGCGAGGCCGCTCCGTGACGTGTCCGTGACGCGCGGGGTGGCGGCGCGGCGGGGCGCGGCGGGGCGCGGCGGGGGGCTGGCGCCGATGGGGCCGGAGCCCTGACAGGCTCATTAGGCTGTATGCCGTTCCTTTGTGGGCCAGGCCGGGCCAGGCAGTACACTGAGGCGTGGCCCCGTAGCGTGGCACCATGGAGTGGCCCCACCGACGCCGTAGTCTCGCCGCAGGCCGCCATACGCGCCACTCAACCCCGTCAGGCCGCAGGACATTGGCCGCGTCCTTGAGTTGCTGCGCGGCCCTTCAGCCTCGCGGCCTCGAGGACGAGGCTGATGATGCCCTTTAGGCCGTTCGTCGTCCCTAGCAGAGAGTATTGCCTGCCAAGGGCGCCGCCGACCGGCTCACAGTGGGCCAGAGGACCGGCGTAGGCGGTCAAAACTCTACACGCAGCTCCAGAGTCGCTACATGGGAATCGAGTCGAACGTGTGACCCCACCAATGGATTCCTCGTTTGAAGATCAATCCATTGAAGGGGTCAGACGTTCGATTCGAGTCCATTTAGCGACTCTGGAGCTCAAAACGCGTCCGGGATTTTGGCCGCCTCAGCGGTCTTCTGACCGACTGCGCGGCTGCGCGCGCTTGCTCGAAAAATTGACCGCGAATTGAGAATCCCAGCAACGCCGCTTCACTCTCTCTCACTCCCCGGCGACTTTTTGTCGCGCTCTCTCGCACACCCTTCGCAGAGCACCATGAGAGTGCGAGAGAGACGGTGACGAAGGTGTTCGGCACACACACTCACGCCGCACTCCGTGATGGAATTCCTTATCCCCTTGCCCGCGAGGCGCTCAACCCCTCGGCCGACACGCGAGCGCTACACCTACGCCGCACACACGCGAGCTTTGCCGCCGTCCTCCTGCCGTTTTCATTATCGACTGTCGATAAAGGGCGCGTAATCAGCACAAAGTTATCCGGTCGAGGGCAGAATATAGAGGGACCGTCTTCTCAGGATTAAATTTTGATTTACCGTCGGGGAGAGGCGGAGAGAGTGAGAGTGTGAGAGTGAGTGAGTGAGAGAGAGAGAGAGAGAGAGAGAGAGAGAGAGAGAGAGAGAGAGAGAGAGAGAGAGAGAGAGAGAGAGAGAGAGAGAGAGAGAGAGAGAGAGAGAGAGAGAGAGAGAGAGAGAGAGACGCGGCGGGTACTACGTTCGCCGGGTCGCTCGGTGGGTAGCAGCTGGGAGCAAGGGGGCAGCTTGGAAAAGAGAGAGAGAAGGAGAGAACGCGAGGAGTAGCAATCCTGGGCAGTAAATCAAAGGGACGCATTCAAACAAAGTGGCGCGAGTGGACTCCGCAGGGAACGGTGCAGGGATTCAGGACTACGGCGGGTGGAGACGGCCGCGGCCGCCGGCCCGACAAAGTGATCAGCCCGAGAAACGAACCGGGGCGCGGCCTCGCCGTATTTCTGTACCGAGGCGAGCATCAACAGCTGATTCAACAGCCGGTGGCGGCCGCCCTCAAAGAGCGTATCGTTAAAGCGCAGTTTGCGTCGGCAGGGCCGCACAGTGGGCAGGAGGGCGGGACGGCGAGGGCGCGCGAGAATAGCCCTCTGCAGGGCGTAGGGCGCAGGGACCATCATCGTGGAGCCCTCGAGGAGCCCTCCGTGGAGGAAGGCCGACGAAGCGGACCTTCAGCCTTGTAACTGCCCCGCGCCGCGCCACACAGTGGGCCAGAAAACCGGTGGAGGCGGACAAAATTCTAGACGCGTTATGAGCTCTAGAGTCGCCAAACAAGACTCGAAACCACCGTGTGACCCCCCCACTAATGGATTCCTCGTTAGGATAGCAATCCATCGGTGGGGTCATACGTTCGGTTCCAGTCCCATTTAGCGACTCTGGAGCTCAAAAAGCGCCCCGGGTTTCGACCGCCTCCACCGGTCTTCTGGCCCACTGCGCGCCGCGCGCACGAGACACTAAAACCGGCCGCTATTTACAGTTGTTTGACGGTTATTCCCAGCCGGCCCACCCGCCGCGGACACGACCCGCACGACGAGCGCGTAAACTGTATGGAAACGCATGTATGCAGACCAGCCGCCACCTTGGGGGCCCTCAAGGCCGCGGACGCTAGCTGCAATGTTGTTGCACGTGCGGAAGGCACGGTTGCCGCCGTGTCGCCCCAGCGCACAGTGAGCCATGGGGTCACACGAGGCGGGTCGGGCGGTCGGCGGTGGCGCCCGAGGAAAACGAACTCGTTTCGGAATGTGAAGGAGTGCGCGCGGCGGAGCGAGCGCGGAAAAGGCTTCATCCGAAGCGCGAGGCAGAGTGAAGGAGATTGGCCCACGGCCTCAGCCTCGGCACGGCACGGCCACCACCACGAAATGAAGAAAAGGCCGAGAGGCGCGGCTGATACGGAGTGAAAGAATGGCAGCGACAGCGGCGCTAAAACCGGATGAAATCATCCATAAACATGACGCGCAACACGGCGACGGCACTGCGTGGCACAGTGGGGCAGAAGACAGTTGAGGCGGCTGAAATTCTAGACGCGTTCTGAGCTCCAGAGTCGCTAAAGGGACTCGAATCGAACGTGTGACCCCCCACCAATTAATTTATTTCCAAACAAGAAATCAAATGGCAGGGTCACGCGTTCGATTCGAGTTCCATTTAGTGACTCTGGAGCTCAAAAAGTGTCCTGGATTTTGGCCGCCTCAACGGTCTTCTCACCCACTGTGCGTGGGGGTGAGCCGACCTCGAGCAGCGCAGCGAGACGCATCCCACTGTGGAATCCGTCTTATCAGCGCGCGCGCGCCGCCAGCCGCACTCTTAGCGTAGCAAATGCGGAGGGAAGGATCGCCGAACTCATACGGCGTTTTCTAAGGAAAGTTGGTATTACTCTGCTGGGGGACTCACAGAAAACAAAAAAAAAACAGGTCAAGTTGCCGTCAAGTGAGCTTAAAAATTGACGAAATTTAGTCATGCTCTTCATCAGTGACCCCTCGCGACCGGAATTTAAAAGTATTTTGGGTCAAATACACAACAAAAGATATCATATTCACTAAAAGGACATCAATTGACATGCACTTGACGTCACAAAACGCGAACTTTGACTGCCGTTTATGACGTCATCTTGACACCTATCATTTCACGTCACCTTTTTCTGTTCCTTGAGGTTACTTGAAACAGCTTGGACCGGACGTACACCCTCGAAGCCGACCGCCTGGCGGGCTCGTGATCCTTCAGCAGGCTCTTTTCAGACGGAGCTGCCGTCGCTCTGTCTCTCTCGCACTCATAGGGCGTCCCGTAGGGGTGCGAGAGCGACAGAGCGACGCAGCACTGGTCGTAATGAGCCTGCCGGAGGAGGCCGTCGGCCAATAGACGCGCAGGACGAGACGTGGAATGAGCTCCAGCGGGGAAACGGTGTTCTCGCTGTCTCTCTCCCACTCATGGGGCGTCCCCTAAGGGTGCGAGAGAGACAGAGCGACGCAGCCTCCTGGAGTGCCGGAGTCCAGCGGCGGCGCCTCCAGGCAAACAGCGGCCGAGCGGACGTACGTGCCGCCCCGGGCAAAGCAGGGCGAAGCAGGGCAAGCGCATGGCGGGCTCCGGTTTCCTCGCCGCGCACCCTGCCCGCTTCCCACCACGCCGCTGCCGCTGCACAGTGGGCCAGAGAACCGTTGAGGCGGCCAAATTCCACGTTCTCAAACTCCAGAGTCGCTAAATGGGACGCGAATGGAACGTGTGACCCCACCAATGGATTGCTTTCCAAACGAGGAATCCATTGGTGGGGTCACACGTTCGATTCGAGTCCCATTCAGCGACTCTGGAGCTCAATACGTGTCCGGGATTTTGGCCGCCTCAACGGTCTTCTGGCCCTTTGCGCGCCGTTTGGCCGTGTACCACCCCAAGCTCCACAGCCCCACTGCATCACGGCGTTCCGGCCCCTCGTGTGCAGTGCCGAGGCGCGCTGCGGCGGTGGAGAAATCAGGGCCCTATCTAGCGGACCCCATCTGGGGTCCCTTTGCGCAGCGACGCGCAGCCCTCCAAACATACCCACGATCAGCGCCTGATAAAGGTAACATCTGGAGAAAATTAACCAAATGAATTTCAATTGAATTTCAGTTGAATTTCGGGGAAAAAAACTACTGAATTGTCAGACAAATTTCCATAAATTTTTATAAATTTCGATATTTTTTTTGCGAATTTTGGTGTACAAATTTGGCTGGAGTTGTTGCGGCCGTTTCCTCGCTTTCTGCGGATGGGAGGGCCGTTCGCGGCCCGTGCTGGGCGGGGCTCATGGCGTCCTTGTGCGTGTGCTGTGCGCCGTGTCGCCGAGGCCGAGCCACGCCGGTTTCGCGAGACTCTGTCGTCCCCTTGAGGGGCGATGCTAAATCACTCCGCCTGAGGTTATTTGCCCGCCAGCCAGCACCGCCGGCACATGGCATGCCAGGTCCTGGAAGGCCCTGGAAGTGCCTGGAAGCGCCTGGAAGCTGGAGGGGGGGAAGGGGGATGAAAAGTGTGCGGTTTGCGCAAGGAATGTCGTGAACCTGGCCGAGGCCGTGCCGAGTCAGACCGCGGCCGACATATGACAAGGGGAGACGGCGCGGCTGCTCCGAGGCCGGCGGGGATTGGGCAGGGAGACCGAGGCCGGTCGGGCCGCTCTGCGAATGCGAATCGCAATAAATCTTCGTCTGTCTCCGCGATTCATCTCGTCGAGCTGCTCGGCCCGGCCATGGCCCGGCCCTGCTCGCCAATTCGTTTAAATATCCCAGCCGTCCGCGCCGTTCGCGCAGTCTGCCTCCGCCCAGTGGGCCAGAAGACCGTTGCGGGCGGCCAAAATCCCGGACACGTTTTGAGTTCCAGAATCACTAAATGGGGCTCGAATTGAACGAGCAGTGAACCCACCAATCGATTCCTCGTTTGGAGGATCTCCATTGGTGGGGTCACAACTTCGATTCGAGTCCCATGTAGCGGCTCTAGAGCTGAAAACGCGTCCCGAATTTTGGCCGCCTCAACGGTTTTCTGACCCACTGTGCCCCGCAGCCTGCCGTCCGCTGGACCGTCCGATGGACCGTCCGATGTAGCGGCCATTAGTCCAATGCTGGATGATAGCAAAGCGCGCCGAGGGATGGAAATTTAGTGCGCAGGGTCACTGCGCTCGGCTCGCCGGGTTCAGTTTGGCCGCACACAGTGGCACTCACAGAGGCACGCGCCACGCACACACGCACACACGCGCCACAACGGCCGCGTCTGGCTACTGAAACTGGCGCAGGTCGCACGCTGATTGGTGTTTGTGCATGCACAAAGGACCTCCCCGTCGATGAGGCGCACTGGCGCGGCGCGCAGGCGTCAGGATGACGTCACGTGGCTCGGGGCGACGCACCACCTGGCTCGCTCCGTCGCTCTCTCTCTCGCGCCCCCGCGCACAGAGGGTCAGAAGACCGTCGAGGTGGCCAAAATTCGAGACGCGTTGTGAGCTCACATTCGATTCGAGTCCTATTTCGCGATCTGGATCTCAAAACGCGTCTAGAATTTTTGGCCGCCTCGACGTTCCAAGTGCTGTGCCGCGGCGCGGACCGTAAGTGCGATAGAGACCACGATCCCCGTAATGGCTAGGCGGGCGGAGCTCTAGCGAAGCCGAGCGAAAGCGCGCTCAAAGGCGAAAGCGCGGTGAGAGCGGAAGGGCGGTGAAATTGGTTCGGCGTGGCAGGTGTCGTGTCACACACCGTACAAATTTTGCGGCGTGGGTCGTGATTTTTGTTCTCGCACTGATTTACTACGTGACACGCCGGACATCTTCCATCACCACGTTCGTCCACATGATGTCTGTGGCCATTCTACCCTCCAGGAAGCCGTCGCCGCCGGAGGGTCACCGTCGCCCCATTTTTTGTTTGCTTTCTCCGGGCCGAGTCGGAAGGGAGAAGCTGCAAGCCGGGCCCAGCCAAGCGGTCCCCGGGGCCTGGAATCACACCGGGCCCCCGCCGCGCCGCCCCCGCCGCGCCGCCCCCGCCGCGCCGCCCCCGCCGCGCCGCCCCCGCCGCGCCGCCCCCGCCGCGCCGCCCCCGCCGCGCCGCCCCCGCCGCGCCGCCCCCGCCGCATGCTGTCCCAGACGGATACACATCAGGGCGTCGCGTCGCGTCGCCTCGCCGCCACGCGTCTTTTCGCACCTCGACAGCCATACCTCACCCCGTGGCTCTCTCCGGGGCCCCTCCAGGGGTCCCTCCAGGGCCACCCACGCCCCGCTGCGCTGCGCCCCGAGTACCCGACCGGATGCCCCAGCCATGACCCACTGACCAACGCACAGTGGGTCAGAAGACCGTTGAGGCGGCTAAAATTGTAGACGCGTTTTGAGCTCCAGAGTCGCTTAAAGAGACTCGAATCGAACGTGTGACTCCACCAATGGGTTCCTTGTTGAGGATGTCGACGCTGGTGCATCGTAGAAATTTTCGTCTTATGTACCTTCGTGGCAACAATGCCTCCCTGCCTTTCTCACCTCACCCCCCTGGCCCACTGTGCGATGACGAAGGGCGGCATGACGAAATGAGGTGAACACAACTCGAAGATAACCGAGACGCACGACCCGCGCGGCGTCTGACGGATAGCTACACTTTGGGCCGCGAGGGGAGGGGGCCAAGGAGGGGGCCAAGGAGGGGGCCAAGGAGGAGGCCAAGGAGGGGGCCAAGGAGGAGGCCAAGGAGGGGGCCCACCCCGCTGAGGTCCTCAAGGCGCGGACGCGGCTGTCGCACACCGGGCCAGAAGACCAGCTCTAGACGCGTTGTGAGCTCTCGAGTCTCCAAATGGGACTGGAACCGTGACCCCGCCAATGAATTCCTCGTTCGGAGGGCAGTCCATTGGTGGGACCAACGTTCGATTCGAGTCCCATTTAGCGACTCAGGCGCTCAAAGCCCGTTCGGCATTATGACCGCCTCCACCGGTCTCCTGGCCCAGTGTGCGTCGAGCTCGAGACACGGCCATGCCACCGGCCGGCCTCGCACGCCAAACTTGCTCCATTTGCGGAGCTTGTCACGGGCAGCGTCTCGACGGTGTTGCTGTAACCCCTGCGCTTTAGCACTTCAATTAAGTCAGTCGCCGAAGCGGTGCATGAAGGGAACAAGGATGGGGAAGGGGGGCACCAGCTGCCCCGGCTCGGCTAGGCTCGGCCCTGCAGTTGCTCGGAACCCTTTTAATCCTCGCTGCGGATGCCCTCATCCCTCTCCGCTGCTGCCGGCCGGCCGGCCGGTTCCAGTGTGCGTTCGTCATTGTGTCTCTCTCGCACCGCAACGGACCGGGCCGTGAACGCGAGCGAGACAGAGCGCTGCTGCTGCTGCTGGCCGTGCCTGCCATCGCTGCGTAATGAATTAAGTGCAAGCCTTAGCCGTTCCGGCGGGCCCTCCTCCGAAATCGCATAATCCGCAATGAGGACGCGGCCGGCGGCGGCGGCACGAGTAGTGCGAAACACCGCCGCCAGGGGGCGCGGCGACGGCCAAGCCCCGGCTGCTGCTTTCTTTTTTCGTCTTTATTATTTTTCTTCTTTTCCCCCCCTTTTTAGCTGGCCATGTTTCTTCTCCCCATAGTCGGAGTTTGCGACCTGGCGCCTGGCCGACGAAAATGGCGACCATCCAAACCGCAGCGCGGCGGGGCGGGGCGGGGCGGGGAGTTCGCCGCAGAGGGGAAGCCATCATCGACGCAAGCTTGCAGACATATTACGCTCCAGAAAAATAAATGGGACACGCTGACGGAAGAGGGAAGCTGGAACTTGAAAACCTGGAGTAAAACGCGTCTTTTATCCGGGAAGCCGGATGAAGAATGGAGATCCCAGATTCCGTGTCGCGTCAGACTTAGCGCGCTGTCGTCATCGCGGGAATCGCACCGTAAGCCGGCGGTGACAGCCCCACCCCCTCTTTTTATAAAGAATAAAGACACGCGCGAGGTCAGGAGGACGCCGGGCGGTGCACGCCGAGCGCACTACGGCCCAAAAATATTTTAGTCCGACCATCGCTCGCTCTCCCCGTTCGACAGTACAAGCATTATGATACGTTTATAATTTTAATTCTTGTTTCTATTTTTGCGAATAGCTGTGTACATAAATGTATCATCTGCTAAAAAGGAGCCTTGCGAGCACCGCCCTACGACGGCGACGCCAGCGCCGCCTGGCGACAATCAAGCCAAGCAACGCGCCCACTGTGCGCGCGCCCTGCTCAGCACAACATATTCCCCGCCGTACAAACGGCCGGCCGGCCGCACCCACCGCCACCCCACCAACGGGGAGGCGAAATAGTTCCTCTTTGAGTGGGGCTTTTTCAGACGGGCGGCGCGGGGCGCGGGTTCAAGTACCCTCGACGCCAGGGCCGTGTGGGCGGTTTTCCTCGTCTCTCTTTTTTTTCCCACGAGGCATGTGGCATCGAGGGTGGGAAGGGGTGGGGGCTGTGAAATAGCGCGGTTGTCGGACAACACGCGGACTGCGCCGCTGCCGGCTCCGACAGGGGGGGGGAGGGGGGAGTGAGCATGACGGAGAGCTGGCCCTTGGCTGGCCATCGAGAAGCAAAAGTGTCCACCAAGAAGATGCTTGTTATATTTCTCCGCCGCCATGAGGCCCCGGGGGGTCGCGGCGAGGGGTCGCGGCGAGGGGTCGCGGGGGCCAGGCCCGGCCAGGCCAGGCCGGCGAGCGGCAAGCGTGTCTCACCCAAACGGCCGGGGCGTTCAATGCCGCGCGCTATATCTTGTGCGCTGTCTGGTTGGCGGCGGGTGCGCGTGAGGGGAGGGGGAGGGGGAGGGCGGGGGAGGGGGGAGAGGGAGGGGGAGGGGAGGGAGGGGCTTCAGAAAATGCAATTCGCTCCTGTGAGCTCGTAGAGGAATGTATCAAGATCCGGGAGCGGGGTGTTTGTCTTGTTTTGTTGTTGTTGTTTTGTGCGTTGTTGTTGTTTCCTTTTTGCTCGGCAGGGGGGCGAGTGATTTTGGATAGTGACGGAGTGGACGATTCTGTTGCGCGATGCACAGAGCGTGCGTTATCACGCTGGGGAGTAATGCCGTGTTGATGTCGCGTTGGCGCGGGGAATACGATTTCAACGACCCCGACAAACACGTTACCACCAACCCCGAAAAACGGCAACATGACAGACTGGAGGGACGAGCACACTCTGCCACCCCGCACGAAGGGTCCGTCCCCAAAACGTCCAAGTTTAGACTTTCAGATGCATGGACGTCACAATTTTCAGATTCTCTCTGTGATGATGGGTTACGTAATTAAAGAAGGGCCCCTATTATCGCCACCTAAACTGTCGCGTGATTATTTTTTTTTAATCTTTGTTTGGCAATTATCCTCGTGGGAACGGCAGCAGTGCTTCTCCGCCTTATTATCTTTTATTATTTTCCGCCGTCGTGTTCTCCATGGCTCCCCAGAGCGACAACGCGCTCTCCGCCAGTCGCCGTATTATTCGCCGCCGCACAGCTGCTCCGGCAGCGGGCCGATGATTCCAAATAGAGAGAGAGAGAGAGAGAGAGAGAGAGAGAGAGAGAGAGAGAGAGAGAGAGAGAGAGAGAGAGAGAGATGGATAGTTCGGAATCGGCCGTACGCAGAAGGCCCGCGCCTTCTCAGCCAGTCCTCGATAATACGGCCGCGACTTTGCCGTCGAACTCCGGCGCGACGAACAATGTGGCGTTCCACCAGGCCCACTGTGCGGGACGGCTGGGGCGGCCCGCGGCCCCGCGACGTCGATACGCCCTTACGAGGGCTCGACCTTCTCCGGCCGGGAGAAAAGACATAAGAGAAAACTTCGTTAAAGCGAGTATAGTGGAGAAATCCGCAAAAAAAATAAAAAAATAAAATGGCAGCAATTTAAAAAAAAAAAAACGCGCGCGCCCCGCGGCACAAGTGATTAGCGCGGTAGGTCCGCCCCGCTCGTTTGCCGGTTTGCCGTCGTTGTTATTATATTTTCAATTTTATGCATTCACGACGAGGCGCGCATTCGGCGGTCGCGAATAGGAAATGACGCGAGCACACACGACGCATTGTGCGCGGCCATCGCATCGCAGCTGGACCAACAACGATTCGCAGACAGCCAGATAGTGGCTCCAAGCTCAGCTTACAGCGGGCCCGGCCCTCCCCCACGCAAAAGCATCTTTATCTTTTCGGCCATTGAATAGCGCGGCTGCTGCCAATACGCAAATAATAAATGATCGAAAAAAAAATATAAGGCAATGAAATTTCTCCTTTTATCATGGCCTTGATCGCTGAAGCGAAGCCTGTCAAAACCTGAAAAAGAGTCTCTGTAAAATCCTGTTCTTTCAAGGATTCATCACAAAATTCATTACCCGCGAGTGATATACACGTTCATTCAAACATTTTATTCTCTTTGATTCATCAGCGGCGCCGCGGGCAGTGCTCTTCCCCCCTCCCTTTTTTTCCTCCCCCGCGTTAGTCACGCAAGAAATCTGCGTCGTTCATCATTGCGTTGCGAAGCGAGGGAGAGGGAGGGGATAGTCTCAGCTCAACTCAGGTCCAGGCGAGCAGGGCAGGGGCCTTGTCTTGTAATGGTAATGCCCCCAATGTCTCTCCGGCCAGCTTCGCGCAAAGCTCTGCCGCAATCTTTTTTTCTTCCACGCCGCGACCTTCCTGGGGCCTCGGTGTCTCACAGTGGGTCAGAAGACAGTTGAGGCGGCCAAAATCCCGGACGCATTCTGAGCTCCATAGTCGCTATCGCACTGTGACCCCACCTACCCACCTATGGATTCCTCGTTTGGAGAGCAATCCAATCGTGGGGTCACACGAGTGATTCGAGTTTGTTTCCGCGACTCCTGAGCTCAAAACACGTCTCGGGTTTTGGCTGTCTGCGCCGTCTTCTGGCCCACTGGCGGGGCAGCTTGTTCCTGAGGTCCCTACACTCCTTGGAGGAGGCCGTCAGCCCAGCCGCCGCCGCACTGAATGCCAAAGCCAAAGTTTGCGCCCGTCTCTGCCATGCACCCCCCCCCCCCCAAGTCCTCGCAACGCGGTGCGGCAGGGTGGGCCAGACGGCCACCGCCGTGGCTCTGTCTCTCTCGCACCCTGCGGGAGCGAGAGGGCCAGAGCGAGGAAAGCAGTGTTCAGCCTGCATGGCATCGTGTGTTTAATGAAGGACCGCTGACGGTCTGCAGGGCGACTGCAGGGGGAGGGGGGGTCGACTCGGCGGTCACTGATCCTGGTCCTGGCCTCGCCCCCAGCTCAGGCGTCCTCGACGGCAGTGACCAGTAACGCGCAGTTGGCCCAATCGGCCAGCGCGGCGCGGTGGGGTGTCAGCCGTCCTGTCCGCATCATCGGCTTGCCGTTACAGTGTGGGTGGACCCATCAGCCAGCCAGCCAGCCAGTCGGTCAGCCAGCCAGCCAGCCAGCCAGCCAGCCAGCCAGCCGGCCGGTCTCGCAACATCTGTGTCGATCATCATATGATGGAAGGCCTTGCCCAGTTCGCGCGCGCGACGTCGTGGAAATAAGGCCACCGCCCTCCCCGAGTACTTCCAACGCCGCACCCCACCGCGCCGACAACGTATTACGTGCAACGCATGGCGTCGCAATCCTGTTATCATAGTCATAATTGCCCGGGCGGCGCGCGCGGTTCCGGTCCCCCCTCCCCCACCGGCCGCCGGCAGTTGCACAACTCCACAATTTTCCTGCGAAAGAGAAGAAGGTGGCGCCACCGCACAGTGGGCCAGAAGACCGGCTTTGAACTCCAGTGTCGCTAATGAGACTCGAACCCTCCAATGGATTCCTCGTTCGGAGAGCAATCATTTGGTGGGGTCACACGTCCGATTCGAGTCACATTTGATTTAAAGGCTCTGGAGCCTAAAACACGTCCGGGATTTTGACCGCTTCCACCGGTCTTCTGGCACACTGTGCACCGGGCTGGGGGGGGGGGGGGACCGGCGAGAATTCCTGGACGGATCAGTGCCGGCGAAGCAGTGCGGGGTGTGAGTGCGGCGGAGCAGCGCTTTCCAGGATGAGATGCCATTATCGTCATTATTCGTGGAGTGAATTCGCGAGCGAACTCAGCGGGGCGTTTCTCGGCAGGTCTGCCGTGTGTGCACGACACGCTGCGCTGGCTCGGCTGGCTCGGCTGGCTCCGTGTCATGAACATTGGCATCAGCCTTGGCGAGAGGGGGTGGGGCGGCAGGATGCGATTATTGGCAGAACTCTTTTGGGAACTGTGCGGCGCCGCAAAGTTTCCTCCTGGGTTGCCTAGAGCGAGGGGTGAATCACTAGTGTACTCATGTGTACAAAGTGGACCGTACTCAGTGTACTCTCAACTTTAAAAAGAGTGAAATTCGCTACTTTTTTGCACGATTTGGCGTTGTGTGTCATCTGAAACGCTTAAATGAAGCCTAAAAACGTTTTAAAATGTGAAAGGTGTACTCACCCCTACTCACGTGTACTCCAGAACGCGAGTGATTCACCCCTCGGCCTAGAGTCCTTAAAGCATAAGGACTTACGGTTGCCGAGCCACTTGCCCTCCACTTGCCCTGGACAGGGCGTCCTCTGGCCACCTTCGGCGCCCTTTGGCTTCGCCGCGGTCCCCCCCCCCCCCCCCCGGTACTGGTACAGGATGGATTAACACGCGGCGCGGGGCAGCGGGCTGAGGGAGATGTGCCTTTGTGAGCGCAGACCCTCGGGCCGGTCGGTGCCCCCGGGAGTCGTAGGTCACCCCCCCCCCCTCTCCTCCCGAGGGAGCGGCCGCAGCGCGCCTCCACTGCGATTGCCTGTATCATCCCCGCCAAGGCCGCAAGGTCGCGGCTGCGTGACGGCCGTCGGGTCGACACGCGCGCCACGCCGCCGTCGTCCCCCAGCGGCGCGGCGAGGGACGCCTTGACCCTCGACACTCAACAATAGAGGGGTAGGGCCCTGCGGAGGGCCCGCCGATTGGTCGGGGCGACCGACAGTGGCGCGGGCAGCAGCAGCGGGCTTTGATTTCCGTCCCACCAGGGGCCCGGCCGCCTCGTGCTCCTCGTTTGCGCGGCGAACCACGTCTCGTTGCTGTTTGTGGCCCTGATTCTGCCGCAGCCCGGCGCGCCGCACTCCAGCGCCACCCGGAGCCGCAGAGCGCCGCATAGCGCCGCAGAGCGCCGCAGAGCGCCGCAGAGCGCGGGCCCAAACTAACTCGGGGACGCCGCTGAGCGCCGAGCCCCGTGCCGCCGACCGCGCGCGTCTCCCGTTAATTGTTTCGGTCCAACGGCGGCACAAGCGGCAGAGCGGCGCACAGTGGGTCAGAAGACCGCTGAGGCGGCAAAAATTCTAGACGCATTTTAAGATCAGATTCGCTAAATGGGACTCAAATCGAACGTGTGACCCCACCAATGGATTCCTCGTTCGGAGAGCAATCCATGGGTGGGGTCGCACGTTCGTTTCGAGTCCTGTTTGGCGACTCTGGAGCTCAAAACGCGTCCGGGGTCTTGGCCGCCTCGACGGTCTTCTGGCCCACTGTGCGGCGCGCGGTCCGGAACAAGCACGAGAAGTACATCAGTCTGAGCGGCCGTGTTTACTCCAAGCGGGTCTCGCCGTCCTCGACCTCGGCCGGGCTTTGGCGGGTTCGGCCCTTAGGGGCGAGGACAGCGCCAGCGACCGCAGACCGCTGCCTCCGTCTCGTCCATTGCGCGACCAGCAACACGAGCAAGCAAGACCAGCAAGAAGGGAACGGACGGCCTCGGCCAGCGAGGATGTCCGACAGCACCCCGCTGATGAAGAGGTCGCGGCGCACGCGGACGCGCACGCGGCGGCCGAGGCCACGGACGGTCCGTTTGCGACGTGTTTTATTTCTCCGAGGGGCGCCGTGACGCGAGGCTCATTACGTCGCGTGACCTCGTAGCTCGGGGCCGGCTCGGGGCCGGCTCGGCCTCAGGAGGCGTAGACATGGCGTTTATTAGCCCGGCGCGACCCTGTGCAGCAGCGCCAGCAGCGCGCACTGCGCCGCCGTCTCCGCGCCGCCACCGCGACCCGCGAGCTTCGAGGGGACTGGGACACATAATTTCATTTGCAGGCCACGACGGCGGCCGTTTCCTGTGTGGACGGAACAAGTTTGAGGCATGGCACGGGGAGTCCCCCCGGGGAACACACTCTCTCTCTCTCTCTCTCTCTCTCTCTCTCTCTCTCTCTCTCTCTCTCTCTCTCTCTCTCTCTCTCTCTCTCTCTCTCTCTCTCTCTCTCTCTCTCTCTCTCTCTCTCTCTCTCTCTCTCACACACACACTCACAGAGCAGGCGGTGCAGTGAGGAGGGGCCCAGCCTGCGCCTGCGGGCCTCAGGGCAACACGCACTCCTTTCATCCCGACCCGTAAGAATCTCGGCAGCAGGTGGCACAAGGCAGCCCGGCGTGGGCCGTTAGCCTGTTCTCGTTGGTTGACGGCTGCAGCCAGCGCGCCAGTAAATACATTCCTCCCAGGTCGACCGGCGCGCCAAAGTATTGCCCGTAGCGATTGGCAAGACCCGCTCCCCCGCACACCACCCTTCTGCCCTCAGTCAATACTTTCCTCCTCCTCCTCCACGCCAACGAGTGCGCCGTACACGAGGCGAGGCGAGCGGGCCCCGCAGGCGGCCAGGCGGTCCCAACCACAGTAGTCGCCGAAAACCAAACCCTAAGGCATGGCCAAGTCGTGGCTAAGTCGTGGCGAAGCCTGGAGGAGCGGTCCGGAAAACTAAGTTGCCGGAGTATTTGAACCCGGGATTCCTCTGGCACCGCGTCCATCTGGCCGGACGCACGGCCACGACGGCCAGGACACGGCCGCCACCCCCACCTCGGCGGAACACGGGACGGGCTCGGCGCCGACCGCCGCCACTATCAATTGACAGCAACTGCCCTCATTGCAGTGTCGCGGGCGGGCAAGTTGTTAAGGAGTAAGGGCAGCGAGGAGGGGGGGGGGCAACGACGCCGCTGTCCTGCTGCGAGCGCGCTGGCGGTCCGACGGCCTCGAGTCTCTCTCTCTCTCTCTCTCTCTCTCTCTCTCTCTCTCTCTCTCTCTCTCTCTCTCTCTCTCTCTCTCTCTCTCTCTCTCTCTCTCTCTCTCTCTCTCTCTCTCTCTCTTTCTCTCTCTCCCTCAACGGAAGCGGACAACAAAAGGCAGCAGCGGCACCGAATCGCCGGAAGTTTGAGCAACCCCTCTTCCCGTGGCCCTGGCCACCACGATCCGCCGCCGGCTGCCAGCTTCCGCGGCGGGGCCGGCAAGCGCCTCACAGTGGACCCGCGGCGGCGGCGGCGGCGGCGGCCGGGCATTAGCAGCCAAAGTCGTGAAAGTTCGCCCAGGCCGCCGCCAGGGCAAGGGACGCCGACGCCAAGTCGCGAGGAACAGCGACGAGGAGGGCCTCGGTGGCGGCCGCACGGGGCGACGGCAACCTCGCCGCGAAGAGCGCACGCGCGAGGGCCTCTATATGCTCTGAAAAGTAGCGGCAGGGTCCAGGAACGCGACGCCCGCAGCTAAGTAGGCCACTGGACGCAGGGAGGGCGGGGCGCAGAGGATATTGGCCGGGACCAGGGTTGGATCTGCTGACTCATGAGAGGTAGGGTGGCCTTGATGACGTCGACGTCGGCCGAGGTATAGATAGTATCACCGTCCGCCTCGCCGCGCGACCCGCCGGCCCACTGTGCGGCCAACCGCCGCCGCCTTCTCGCATTTTCTGATAATGGTAATAGGGGTGGGGGCGGCCAGGGGCTAAGAGGGGACGGCCACTTTTTCGCTGGCAGTGTCCTATCCGTTTGCTGCCGCGCTGGGACAGCCTTGTGGACCAGGCTCATCATTATCTCCAGGGAGGGTTAAGGAGGCGAAGGGAATGGATGGGTCAGCAGAGAAATTAATTGCGGAGTCCAGCCGCGCCGACGCCGCGCCGACGCCGCGCCGACGCCGCGCCGACGCCGCGCCGACGCACGGTCGCCGGGCGAGGCGATGACCGTCCTCGATCAGATGTATCAGTTTGCCTGCCGAGCTTAGTCGCTTGTCTCTCTCGCTCTCTTTGGGCGTTCCGTAGGGGTGCGAGAGAGACTGAGCGACTGCTGGGGGGTCGGGGGTCGTACCGGCCGCACTATCGGCGCCCGCTTGGCCGCACAACAACCCAGCCGCCCCGACGAGAAGAACTTCGCGCGGTCGACGGAATCCTGGCGCAATCTCGGTTGCGATTGCAGCCGTGACGAGTCGACACGCCGTTGGCTGGCGTGCGCGGCAGCCCGACCCGACAGAGAGCGATCGAGGAAAGAAGTATAAATCGGCAAAGATTTCCTCCTGGCCGGTGGCGCGCGGTGCCGCGCTGCCGGCCGCGGCCGTGCGTGCCGCCGGAACGACTCCACATCAACCTCAACGAGGCCCTGCCGCTGGGTGATGTGCGCGCGGCCGGCGTGTTGTGCACCGCAGAATGGAATGAGGTCCCTGACGGCGATGCCGGCCGATATTTCATCGCCGTCCCCGCACCCGCCGAAACAACGAAACACACAGTGGGATGGACGGCACGTCGCTTTATTGAAGGGAAATAGGCAGATTCTCGTCTACTCGCGGATTTTAAGGTGCGTTTTCAGGGAGGTGCGGCCGGCTGCAGCCGGATGTGGCCCCGTTTCCACCGGGCACGTGTAGTTGAATGTAAAGGAGAGGTCCCGAGAGGTCCTCATGGCGCCGCACTCGGCATCGCAAAGTAGAGCGCGGCCGCGGCGCCCTGATAGCAACGGGGCGTGGCGGGGCATGGCGGCGCTGGCGCGCACAGCGGGTCAGAAGACCGTTCAGGCGGCCGAAATGCTATACGCGTTTTGAGCTCTAGAGTCGCTAAATGGGACTCGAATCAAGTGTGACCCCCACCTAAAGATTCCTCGTTTGGACAGCAATCCATTGATGGGGTCACACGTTCGGTATTCGAGTCCTATGATTAGGCCAAGTGATGTCATGTCTTTTGAGCCGCACTCGGAGTGCGGCAGTGCGGACCGCACGCCCAGTGCGGACCGCACGCCCAGTGCGGTTCAAAGGCGTTGACATTACCCGTCCCCAATCATGGGTCGTGGTGGTCGAGGTGGTATAGGCGTCGGTTCCCGGTACCGGGGTCGACGGATCGAGTCCCACTTTTTCTCAACATTTTTCGAATGACCCGCTCACTGCGGCTCCATCCCTGCCGCGTCTAGAGCCCGGCTGACGTCGTATCTACCATGAGCCGTGGTGGCTGAGATCGCTAAGGCGTCGGACTTGAACAGTAAGGTCCGGGGATCGAATCCCAACATTTCAATACATTTTACGACTGCCTCCCTCATCCCAATACGACTCAAACCCGTCGTCCGACACTCGGCAGACGTGCAGTCGTGATAGCGTAGTGGTCTGGATCATTTGTCGTCCACTATGCTTGGGTGTCTAAAAAGCAGTCCGCTTCGGCGGATTGGCCTCGGCACTGGTTCGATCCCCGGTCGTTCCAGCCACTCGCAATTGGTCGCGAGTGGGTCCATTCTGATTCGTCGGTTTGGAGTTGATAAGTCCTTTGAAGCTGGCCCTTCACACTGCATGTTCGGTAGAGAGCGCCGGACAGCGGGGGTACCACTGTGGGTACCACTGACCACCCCGCGAAAACCAAAGGCTCTCAACCCCCGCCCTTCACCCGGCCCACATCAGATGAGAACCCCTGGGGTCGCCGCCTGGAATGCACCGGTTCCCCCGATCCACCGAAGTTGCAGGCGGTCCTCCCTACTGTGTGGGGAGGTGGGAGAAGGGCCCCCATTTTTTCTTCTTTTTTTTTTCCTCCAAGTTCTTTTGTTGGATGCGCTGCTGTACAGCGGTTTGCAGCGCATGGAGTCCGTGGTACCCGACGGGGCATGCACTTGCGTAATATAGTCGTGTCGCTCAATCCGTAATAGTGCGCGGCTGCGCGCCCGCTGACAGGACCGACGGTACTTTTCGTTACTTTACTCGCAAATCGGTACCGCGGTACTTTCCCGGTCCCTTTCGCGTCATCAGCACTGCGGTGCCGGTACTTTACCCAAAAAAGTACCGCGGTGCTGGTACCGCGGTACTTTACTTTACTTTCCTGCCCATGCCTGTCCGCCTCAACGGTCTTCTGGCCCACTGTGGCGCGCTGCGTGCTGCCATTCGCGGATGCGATTTCCTTATCCATGCGGCAACCTCATTTGTTGAGCACAAATGACGCACTCCTTGCCGCGCCTCGCCGTCTCCGCCGGAGCAGGCCGATTTGTCAGCATTAAAGCAGCTTCAGCAGCCTCGCGGCCTCGGCCCGGAGCAGCGCTTCCCCCCCACCACTGCTACCCCCTTTTTGCTTGCGGGTCGCGCGCGCGGCACGGCGAGTCACTCGCCTGGGGGAACTGACTCGGCGCTGCGACGCACAGGGGGCCAGAAGACCGCGGCACAGTCTGCAAAAATTCTAGACGCGTTTTGAGCTCTAGAGTCACTAAATAGGACTCGAACCGAACGTGTGACCTCACTAATGGATTGCTCTCCGCACGGGGAATCCATTGGTGGGGGTAACACGTTTGGTTCGAGTCCCATTAGGCGACTCTGGAGCGTCTAGAATTTCGGCCGCTTGCGCCCGTCCTCCGGCCCACTGTGCGACGGCGCGGCCGGAGGAAGCATGAAAAAGGAGTCGCCATCGCTCCTGCGCGCGATATTTGAGTCATCGTGATTTCCCCCCCCCCTTTCTCTCTCTCTCTCTCTCTCTCTCTCTCTCTCTCTCTCTCTCTCTCTCTCTCTCTCTCTCTCTCTCTCTCTCTCTCTCTCTCTCTCTCCCGCGGCGCCGTGACCAGGTTGCCGCCGTGTGACAGTGTGTCGGTAGGGCAGTGGCGTAGCGGCGGAGCCGAGGGACGAAAGGGGGCACTAACCCTGGCTGCAGCGAGTGGGTTCGCCTCGAATGCGTGTGATCCTGTTCGTGCCCGCGGTGCGCGGTGAGTGCAGCGCTAAGCCGGCCCCCAGTAGGAAACGTGCCCGCCGCGCCGCGCTGCCGCCGTGTCGCTCCGGCCCGGTGCACCGCCGCCGGAGCGGACCCCCTGCCCCAGGGGTATCTTGGAGGCGCCACCTTCAAAGGCCGCCTGTGCGCTCACTTTGCAGGCCCGGCCCGCCTTCACCTATTGCGTACCACCCTGGCGGCGGGACCTAATTATTTTTGGGCTCCCTTTTCACCGCGCTGCCACCGTTTGGCCTGCTTGGGCGTGCCTCCCGACCGCGGCGAGAGGAGGCCGGCCGACGGGGCGGGCAAAGTGGTCAGCGTATTTGGAGCGGCGCCCGAGGGTGCACAGTGGGCCAGAAGACCGTTGAGACGGTCAAAATTCTAGACGCGTTTTGAGCTCCAGAGTCGCTAAATGGGACTCGGACCGAACGTGTGACCCCACCTATAGATTCCTCGTTCGGAGAGCAATCCATTGGCGGGGTCACACGTTCGGTATGAGTCCCGTTCAGCGACTCTGGAGCCCAAAACGCGTCTCGAATTTCGGCCGCCTCAACGGTCTTCTGACCCACTGTGGGGTGGAATGTAAAGTTTCAGGTCGAGGCGGAATCAGCCGCGGAAGATGCGGAACCAGCAGAAAGGTGCAGAAAGGAGCCTGCGGTGCGGGGAACTCCAGCCTCTCTAGGACGTTTTTCCTACATTATTTTTCGACCGCGTGGCGGCCATCGCGCGGCGGGAGAGGGGGACGACGACAGTGTCTGGGTGATGTAGCGCCTAGCCGCGCTCCCCCCCCCCCCTCACACACACCACCGAAACCCTTGATCGAAATTAGATACCTGTAACTAAGTTGTTGCTCTCGGCGGCGCGGGTCGGGTCACGTGGGGCACGTCCCCGTCGTCCCCGGTCGTCCGCGGCGCCCAAACTGATCAGTCATTATGAAAGTTGGAGAGGGACGCGTTGCTTCGCCCTCAGCCCTGATGGGAAATAAAGGGCAGGAGGGGGGGGGGACGCAACGCTCAGTGGGTCAGAAGATCGTTGAGGCGGTCAAAATCCCGGATATGTTTTTAACTCCAGAGTCGCTATAAATGGGACTCGAATCGAACGTGTGACCCCACCAATGGATTCCCCGTTCGGAGACCAATCCATTGGTTGGGGTCACACGTTCGATTCGAGCCCCATTTAGTGACTCTGGAGCGCAAAACGCGTCTAGAATTTTGGCCGCCTCAACGGTCTTCTGACCGACTGTGCAACGACGGCATCGAGAAAAATGGACGCGGTTGTGTGTCCGTCGCAGTGGCGCTTGAAGCCTCTGGCGAACAGCGCCGGGGGGAATTATTGAGAAAGGCGTGATGCTGCCGCCGGGCAAGGTCACAGTGTGCACGAGGGCGGCCCGGGGGAGCGGCGGGGACGCCAGGCTTCCGGCTCGCAGACACATTGTGCTCGCTCGCAGAAGGCAGCGGAAGACGAGAGGCCCGGGAAATGTGGAAAACGTGGCGGCGAAAAAAAGCGCTTAAAAACAGACGCGAGGAGTCTGACTTGCACGACGCGGTGATTCTCGCCCATTCACTCACGGCGCACATCACAGAGGGTCAGAAGACCGTTGAGGCGGCCAAAATTCTAGACGCCTTTTGAGCTCCGGAGTCGCGCTCACGACCCTATCAGATTCTCTAGGGTCGATAAATCTATTCGTCTATTAATCATGTTTTCGTTCGGTCCTTCAGGGAGGAGGGTATTATAGAGAATGGCAGCCCAATCCTTTTGTGGAGGACGGCCGGCTAATAAACCTCGCCCGCCCCTCACGGCGGCAGCCACACAGCCGGCAGACAGTCCAGCGGCACAAAAAAAAAACGCGACGCGACGGATATCCCTGTGACACAATATAATTAGACACAACGCCCCGTCTGCAGGGCGTCCTTAATTTATGGCCCTGCCATAACTATTCATTAATCACGGACGAACCCCTTCCACCCCCTCGAGGGGAATTAGGGGGTGGTTGGGGGCGGGGGACGGTCAAGTCGTTAACCACAAATTGGCCGAAGGGCAGAGCAGGGCCATCACCATGGCACAAGTGCACTGGCAGTGACACGACGACGGACGCAAATTCGAGCCGGTCGCCCATCTGGACTCGATATCCTGCCCGACATAGACCGACTGCAGCGCCATCTGCAGATGCTGCTCAACAGGGCAGCTGCGCCGCTGCACCCCGTCCATCACAACCGGCTCAAAGTTCCACTTCGCCGGTGATGTCTGCTGAAATATTCCTCCTGTTCCAGTGCACGCGCAAGCACACTCACACTCACTCACTCTCACTCTCACTCTCGCTCTCTCTCTCTCTCTCTCTCTCTCTCTCTCTCTCTCTCTCTCTCTCTCTCTCTCTCTCTCTCTCTCACACACACACACACACACACTTACTCACGCGCAGACAGACGCTGCAATGCACCGGATTATTCCTGGCGCACCTCTCTCTCTCTCTCTCTCTCTCTCTCTCTCTCTCTCTCTCTCTCTCTCTCTCTCTCTCTCTCTCTCTCTCTCTCTCTCTCTCTCTCTCTCTCTCTCTCTCTCTCTCTCTCTCTCTCTCTCTCTCTCTCTCTCTCTCTCTCTCTCTCGCTGCACCCCGCCCACACACAAGGCCCACTAATCCCGGTCGAGATGGCTCCGGTAATCGAAAGCAGGTAAAGCAGCGAGGCAGGCTGCCCCGCGTAACCGCCACCGCTCCACTGCATGCAGCGAGACACGGCAACAACAACAAAAACCATAGACAAAAACTAAGTTCCCTGAGTAAAGAAAACAACATCATAATCAATCGAAATCAAGGGCTTCTAGCCAGAAGACATACCGAAAATGGGGCCTCGAAAATAGTGACTAGGTTGGGGGTAACAACAGTGCAGGCACAGTGGAGGCAGTGGAGATTTCGCTTGTCGGAGAAACGCTATTAATTTTGCTTTCACAAGGTCTGTCGCCGTGCCGCGCTACACATGTTTGATAAGGGGGGTGACATTGAAATATTTATCATTGCAAGGTTTTCTCCCTTTATTTCCTGTCTTAGTCTGGGTGTTCGCTGTACATGGTGTGTGTGAGTATGTGTGTGTAGTTGCTGGCGGGGCTGGAGTCACGACGACGAGACGACGGTGATCCAAATTGGCAAACAAGATTGTTTGCAGCAGACATCGACGATAAAGCCGGCGCTCGTCTGAATGGGGAACAGCACACAAAGTACGGCATGCCCTATTGCTTGTTTCCGTTTTGTTTCTTTGGCCGTGTCCCTTTGAGTGTATTTTCTGGCGAAGCGAGCAGCAGCGGCGCAGCCATTTTTTATTTTGAGCGACGCGAACGGGGACGAGGAGTTACTTCTGGATGCTATGTGGGAGGTGGGAGGGTCCCAGCCAGTTACGACTGAAACGCTCCAAAATTAACCAGTGCGCTACAGTTGCTCGAGTGCAGCCTTGACAAAATCAGAAGTACTTACAACAAACTCAGCAGCATCTGCTCTGAAGAAATATGCCGACAGGAATGATTCCCCTCATGGTATCAAAAAAAATATAGTATTCCAACGTCGTGACTTCTGAACTGGGACTACAAAATTGACAAATTGACAAAATTACTAATCATTTGTGTGTGAATTGTTTCCTGTGTTGCCTTGTCCATAGTTCATCGTTCATTGCCAAATATTAGTGATGTTCAAAAGTATAGCCCTTTTTGGGCAATACTTTGTGTAGCACCCTGTTTTGCCAATACATTTGAGTATCACCCTTGGTTGTCGTTATTTTTCTGTATCACTCTTTTCTGGTCTCGCCAGTGACGAAAGGACTGGGACTCGAATCGAACGTGTGACCCTACCAATGGATTCCTCGTTTGGAGAGCAATCCATTGGTGGGGTCAACACGTTCGATTCGAGTCCCATTTTGCGACTCTGGAGCTCAAAATGCGTCCAGAATTTTGTCCGCCTCAACGGTCTTCTGACCCACTGTGCGCGGCCCGTAGGACTTTAACTTGCCCCGGCCAATTTTCGCCTGCTGGGAAGGAAAGGGAAGGGAGAGGGGAGGGGGGGGGGAGCGGAGGGGACAGCGGGCCGCGGCGTCAGCCTGCCGGCCGGGCGGCGGCAACCCGCAACACAGAACTGCGTCGCTGCACTCGTGCTGCCTGCCTGCCGGGCGCTCTGCAGCTCGCTCCCGCAGGTTGAGGTCCTGGACGGTCCTGGGAGCGTAGAGGAGAGGTCCTGGAGGAGCCAGTTGAGATCAGCAATAAAGACCGATGCTGCGCGGAGGCCGTGCGCGGGAGGCGATGGGACGTGCTCATTAGAGGCTATAACGATCGCCGTTAACCGCGCGGGGATGGCCAAACTTTGTGTGCGTGTGTGGTCGCGCGTGCGTGCGTGTGTGTGTGTGTGTGTAGGTTAAGGTGTGTGTGTGAGATAGAGACAGAGAAAGCGATAGAGGGAGAGAGAGCGGTTAGCAGCTCATGAAAGTAAGGGCATACCGCAACACTGTCGCCGCGCGGCGGCGGACCGGGCGCCCAGAATTCCGCGCCAGTGCGGCACGACGCGCGCGACGATAGTCGATCCGGCGTATCCTGCCCCGGCCTCGCTGCTGGCGCTACTGCTCTGCTGGGCTGGCAAGACGAGCTTTATGCGCGCGTGCTTTGTGCTGGCGCGGCTGCCGTCCGCGTATGCCACACTGCCTTACTTTGTCTCCGGAATGGGCTCGGCGGAGCCAAGCGAGGCGAGCGAGGCTGCCGGCCGGGGTCGCGGCGCCCAGCGGCGGCGTCCTGCCTATCAGGGCAACGACTCTATCGCTCCCGTTTTATTACATTTAAAAAAAAAAAAAAAAAAAAAAAAACACGTCATGTTTACCTAGAGACAATGTCGGTGATGATAACCTACAAAAATGTTTTCCTAAAAAAAAACAACACACCTTGTTTTTCTTGGCTGCCGCTATTGGCTGCTAACTCTCGACCCGGTCTTCTGTCCATCGCGAGGGAACATCTTGGCGTCTGCCCCTACCCCCAACCCTTTATTCGGGACCCACCAGAACATTCCCTCAACTTTAACTTGATTTCCGGCGGCGATGCCAATCATGGCGAACCGTTCGGATCGAGTGAGTGGACCGAGGGCAATCCAGCGCGCGACCTCCACCGGCCAGCAGACTGGTTCCAATCGAGGGGTCTGCCTCTGCCTCGCACTCACGGCACGTCGTGCGGGTGCGAGGGAGACGGACAGCTCTGAACGAGGCCGAGTGCGGTGTGAGCGCGCCACGCATATCCATCCACCGGCCTCGCCGAACGCCACGCTTACCCCTGCCAATTGAGTTTATTGAGCCAATCTCATCTCCATCCCCCTCGCACGGCTGTATCCCTTGATCCCCATCGGCGCCCCGCGTCCGCCTGCATGCTGCATCAGTGACAGGTGACGCGAGCCCTCTGGTTGGAGGACGGCCGGCCTCTACCAGCCTTCCTGCTCGGAGCTACACAGCACACGCAGCACCACCACCACCAAATAAAGTTGTGCGAACAGGGAACGCCCCGGCCGTCCGTCCGTGCTGGTGGCTGGCTGTGGTTCCTAGACGCGGGGCCGCGCGGGGCCGCCCACAGCGCAGCTCGCTCTCCTTTCAGGCAAATCATTTCCGGTCCTTCCATGTTGTATATGTATGTGTGTGTGTGTGTGTGTGCGCGCGCATGCATGTGTGCGCGCGTGCAGCGTGGTGCCCGAGCCTGACACTGGGCTTTGCTGCTCCCCTCTCATCTTTCTCGCGCCTCCCCCTCTTCCTCTCCCCCTGGCCGCCCTTTCCAGACCCACGTCATCCCCATTACTTCAAGCCGCCCCCTCATCGCCCCCTCCCCTCACCAGCACCGCCGCAGCGCTGCGCACACAGAATGGTGCGAGATGAGCTCGTGCAATACAAGCCGATTGCCCAGTCCGTCCAGACCGCCCCCCCCCCTCGCCACCACGCCACAGCCCTAACAGACTCGCAGAGCTCTCCGGCGAAACAAGGAGAAAAACCGGAACCCCGCGCCACCCACGAACGTGCACCAGACTCGACAACGGCACACACATACTCTCTCTCTCTCTCTCTCTCTCTCTCTCTCTCTCTCTCTCTCTCTCTCTGTCTCTCTCTCTGTCTCTCTCTCTGTCTCTCTCTCTGTCTCTCTCTCCCTCTCTCTCTCTCTCTCTCTCTCTCTCTCTCTCTCTCTCTCTCTCTCTCTCTCTCTCTCTCTCTCTCTCTCTCTCTCTCTCTCGGACGAAGTCCGACGGCCTGGGCGGTTGCCTACCTGCCAGGCGCTCTCCCGGAACCGGCGGCTGCGCGCTAGCTCTAGAGTCCTGGAGTCTTATGGGGAGGGTCTTACTCTAAGACTCTACTACTCTGCTTTTCCCGTGTGGCGCGCCATCCTAGTTTGCGAACCGCCGTCCGGTCCACGTACTCCAGCGCGGCTGCTTGGCGCTCCCTCCGTCTGGCTGGCGAGGCGTGGCGTCGCCCCGCTGCGAGGGGGTGCGTAATTATGACGCCGGGCACAACAAGGCGGGGCGAGGCGGGTTCGTAAGGAGTAAACACGCCAACACGCCGGACTCAACACCGGCCCGGCTCTACCTCGGCTCTGCCCTGCTGGCCGAGGGGTCGGTATTTGTTTGCTCCGGAAGCGCACGGGGTTCCGACAGCCCCGGAGGAGGGGCCCAAGAACAACAGGCAACTTATTGGCGCCGCTCGGCCGCTGGGCACACGACCGCCGAGGCGCTGATTGCGCACTCGGGGTGGGGGCGAGCGGAACACGCAGCAAGTCGACTTTGGAGGTCGTGCGTGTGGTTTGGCCGAGGGGGGGGGGATCACCGAGGTCCAAAGCGTACAATAATTTTTAGATTTTTAATTTTTTTTTATTTTTTTTTTTTTGGGGGGGGAGGGATTTTTTTATTTTATTCAATTGATTTTTTTCACCTCTTTTGAGTACAATTGACTAACTTACAGGGTTTTTTTTTGTAAGTCTCAAGTGAGATACACCAAAGGCTATGAGCTTTTGACTTACTATGAAACCAAATTAAGAAGACATGACATAAAAACACTCTGTAAACCGAGGAAACAGGAATATTTTTTAAAGTGTTTTTTTGACGTTTGAGTTTTGATTTATTTTGATTTTTTTCTGATTTTGATTTTGCTTCTTTTACTCGTGTACAAAGATTTTTCCTAGTGAGGCCCTCCCCCTCGGATTTGGCCGCTGCCCCTGGCAGAGCAACAGCGATGGAGCGGGAAGTGGGTTCGAGTCCTGCCGCCGCCGAGTCCTACGACGCCACGCGGCACCGCGACTCCCTCTGCTGGCCGCGCTGTTTGTCGCGAGCGGGCCTACACGTAACTAGGTCGCACACCTTGTTTTCCACAGACGACCGGAAACGCGCGCCGCCGACGGGCTGCCAGCCCTGCCTGCCAGCCCTGCCAGCCCCGCCCGTCCGCAGCCCCGGAAAGCATTGACATAGCGGAGTGGGTCGAGGAGTCTGACAGGCGCGCGGCGACTGCGCGACTGCTGACTTCCCCCTCCCGGAAACGGCAAGAGCCTTAGGCCGCGGCGGCGGCCGCCTCGGAGACGATCACCGGAATGGCCGCGTCCAGGTTTACGCACCGCTCGCACTGGGATATCGGATATCCGACAGCGCCCGGCCTTCGGGCGCCTTCGGCCCACAATTCCCATGTCATCAATCTCCAAGGTGGGGCCTGGGGCCCGGCCGGCCGGGGGGTGTGTGAGGCGCGGGACCCGCGTGGTGGGCGGTGGCGGTGGCATCCCTGTTGGCGGCCGCGGGCGGGGGAAGATCAACGAAAACACCGCCAACTTAAAGGAACGACAGGTCCTGCGGGACGCGGTGCGCACCAGCGCCGCAGACGAGGAAAACATTGAGGGCGGGGCTGGCGGTGGGAAAAAAACAAGCACGCATCGGGAGAAAAATTGACGGGGGTCGTCGAAGGGCCCCGAGCCGGAGGGCCGAGGACGGGCAGGGCCTCGAGGGAGGGCGCCAGGGTGCCGACGCGGCGCAGGGCCCCTGGCGCCGGCGAGGACGCCAAGTGGGAGGAGGACTTATCGCCGCCCCCCCCCCCTCCCCGGGCACCGCCCTGGACCCGCCCCTGGCACCGCCTGATCTATTTCTGGTTGCTGCCGGATGCCCGCTCTTCTTGCTGGCCGTCCACCCTTAAGTACCTCCGCGTCCCCGGAGATGCTTTGGGCGCAGCGCGGCACTGTTATTCAACGAATGTGACGTCACAGTCGTTAGAATGCGAACTTTGTCACGTTCGTTTGAATGCGATGTCACAATTGTTTGAACGTGACACGGCCGTTAAATTAGGGTGTCACATTCGTGAGAACGTGGATCAACTTTCAAACGAATTTAACGTCATATTCAAACGAACGTGACAAAAGTCACATTCAAACGAATATGACGTCACATTCATTGAATGGGCGCACTCGCCTGCAGCGCGGGTACTCACCGGCGCCGCCGCTTAGTCTCGGTTGTTTCATTTCATCCGTGTTGTTTTATTCTATCCGTGTTGTCTTGATTGAATGTTTGTTAGTTTATTTTTGTTGTGCATTTTGGTGCGCGCCAGGTCTGCGGCTGGACGGTGCTGCGCGCGGCCAAGCACCCCGTGCCGGCCATGGCGCGGCTCCAGTGCGACAGTCATACTCGGGGCGCGTTTGAGGGCGCGGCATTTGGCGCGTCGAAATGCGGAGGGGGGGGGGGAGGCTCTAAATCGCAGCGCAGGTCTGTGTGAGAGCGACACGCGGCTCGGCTCGGCACCCGCCGCACAGCACAGTGGGCCGTGGGCCGGAAGACCGGCTGATGCGGTCCAAATCCCGGACGGGTTTTGAGCTCCAGAGTCGCTGAATGGGACGCGAACCGAACGTGCGACCCCGCCAATGGATTGCTCTCCGAACGAGGAATTGGTTGGTGGGGTCACACGTTCGGTTCGAGTCCCATTAAGCGACTCGAGAGCTCACAACGCGTCTAAAGTTTCGGCCGCCTGCGCCGGTCTCCTGGCCCACTGTGCTCCGCTCGGCTGGCGCTGGCGGCGAGCAGAGGCGAGACAAATGACGGATATTTGCAGTCGGCAAGGACGAAGGACGACGCGACGCGGCGAGAGAGGCGAGCGAGTCCCCGGGATGCGCGTGGCTCCATCGTTTGTACATCATCTGCATACGATTGGCGCTCGCACAGCCGCGCGTCCCGACCAGTCCCGACCCGAGGCTCAGTTGCCTGGAAAGAGCGGAGGGGGCCCCGCTCGAAGCCCCGCCTCTGCGCTAGTGTTGTATCGCACTGCAGGCGCACGACGAAAACTATCCAAAATACCAAGTCACGTTGGAAAAAGATGGCGAAAATCGAGTAAAACAAAAAAATATATAAGTAGAATCAGTAAAAAAAAAATAAATTAAAAATTAAATTGCAGAGACAAAGAGACCTGCGGCGACAGGGGAAGATGAAAAGAAGAAATAAGGCGTCCTTACCTGTCGATATTCCCGATTCCTAGTGGCCTTGAAAGCCGGACGCGCGCTGATAAAAACGTTGCATTATTAAAAAAGAATTGAAGCAAAATTATTTTTCTCTGGCCTTATTATTTTCCAGAGAAGACATTGCGGATTCTCGCTGCCAAAAAATGGCAAACAAGCGTTTTCACCGAAGGCCGTCGCACTGTCGGGCCTGACTTGGACGCCAGACAGCGCGCTCCCCATCGAATGCTGATATTTCGCCGTCGTCTCCATTTGACTGATATGCCAACGAAGGCTAATATTTATAGAAGACGTCCGTCTCGTTGGTATGCTGAAATCGAAAAATATTTTTGTGACGACAAGCGTCATAAAATGGCTGCCGCGGATTCCATTTGCCATGCTGGCTGCAATCTTCTTCTCGTCGCCACCGACGGCACTCCCTTCGGGTATGACGCAAGGCCACAGTACCGAGATCCGCTGGCGGGGCGGGGCGCCCAGCTACTTACGTGTCCGCTCCCCCCCCCCTCCGCGCCGCTCTCCACTCGCGCCCCGCGGCCCCGCTGCTGCTGTCTCGGCCCCCCCGCCGCCCCCCGCCGCGCCGCGCTGCCTCGCCGGCGCGCCAACGCGAGGCCCCACGGCCCCACCTCAGTCCACCTCCTGGCCGCGCTGCGCGCCGAGTGGCGTTGTGACGGGTTACGCCCCCCGACTCGCATTCCGGCATTCCTAAAGTTCAACGGCACGGCTGCTGCTCGTCTCGGCGGCATTTGTTTTCCCGTCGGACGAGTGCACCCGTCATTGGCTAATCGCCCCGCCGCGGCCCCGGCCGTCGTTGGGTGGGCCGTCCTGGACGCCGAGCAGATGACTCTGTGGAAGCTCGCTGGAATTTATTTTTCGGCCTAGAAGTGCAACGCAGGTTCGCGAGAACCATCGCGGCGGCGGTGGGCGGCGCACAGGGGGTCAGAAGACCGTTAAGGCGGCAGAAACCCAGGACGCGTTTTGAGCTCCAGAGTCGCTAAGTGGGACTCGAATCGAACGTGTGACCCCACTAATGGATTCGTCGTTGAGAGAGCAATCTATTGGTGGGGTCACACGTTCTATTCAAGTGCCATTTAGGTTAGGAGCTCAAAACGTGTCCGTGATTTTGGCTGCCTCAACGGTCTTCTGACCCCCTGTGCGGCGGCTCCCGACGCTGCTGCTGCTGGTCTCCTTGCAGTCTCTCAGTGGACGCGAGCGGGACTTGCAGCGAGCGAGCCAGCGCCGCCGTCAGCTGCATTTCTCATCACGCCCGCGCAGCACTAGCAGTGGGGCGGGGCCAGGCGGGGCCAGGCGGGGCCAGGCGGGGCAGTGCGCGTTGCGGGGGCCCGGTGAGCGGCGCGGGGCGTCCCCGGCCTTTCCCTCTTCTTTCACCGCCCCCTCGGCGGCGGGGCCGGCGGGGCCCTTCTCTCTCTCTGCGCGCGCCGCCACCGGCTGGGCCACCTCCTCCGCCGTGTGCGCGCCTGGCTTCTGGGGAGAGCGTTGTGCCCTCCCCTCGACACGTTCATTGCCTGAGGCACGCCCCACGCACCGCGCTGGCCTGTCCGCCCACCGCGCCCCACCCCACCCCGCCCCGCCCCGCCCCGTTCTGCTAGAGCCGAGAGCGGTACTCGCGGCACCCGCAAAGTGAATTCAAACTCGGCGCCGTCCCATTCTCGCGCTCCGGACCGGAAATAAGCTTCGCGACACAGTGGGCACGGCGGGGACGTCGCGGGGACGCCGTCGCCATTGTCGGCGTGGCCGACGAGTGAGAGGATTAGTTCCCCAGTGGCTGACGAGGCTGTGGTTCCTCCTGTGGGTGGCGGCGCGCGCACTGCTCCATTTAAGCTCGCCGCCCGGACTGGACTCTCCATTCCTCGCAGTCCTGCGACCGCCGGTTGAGGTCCTTATTGCGGTTCGTAATGCGTCAGACCGCGCGGTCCAGCCGTCAGTCTGACCTGTGGCCCATGACCCTTCTCTCCTGACGACGAGGATCGTCTCCCAGTCAGCACGCCCTATGGCCTATGGAATATGGCCTATGGATTGTGGCGTATGGACTATGGCCTATGGTCTGGGGCCGCCCTGTAAGTGCGGGACACCGACACCTCCATACTTCGTGGTGCGAGAGAGACGGAGCGACGGAAAGGACTCTCGGAATCAGTCTGCAGACGAGCAACGCCAGCAATGAGCAGCAGCGCGACTTCGTTAGCGTCGTGCTTTTTGGGGAGGACGACGGCGCGGCGCACAGTGGGTCAGACGACCGTTGAGGCGGCCAAACTCCCGGACACGTTTTGAGCTCCAGAATCGTTGAATGGGACTCGAATCGAAAGTGTGATCCCACGAATTAATTCCTAGTTTGGAGAGCATCCCGTTGGTTGGGTCACACGTTCGATTCGAGTCCCATTTTAGCGACTCTGGGAGCTCAAAACGCGTGTAGAGTTTTTGCCACCTCAACGGTCTTCTGGACCCACTGTGCGGCGCGCAGCCCGAGCGTACCGCCACGTGGGCCTCGACGGCCTGCGGCTGGGGCGGGCAGGCTGGCTGTGCGGTTTCAAGTTCCAGCTCCACCACGCCCGCCATGCGCCCGCTGTGTGTATTTCTGGGAGCGCGAGACACTTAATGTGCGTCCCCATTAACGCCCACTCGGCCCGACGTGGTTCCGCTTTGCGGACGCCCCACAAACAAAGACGCCCGCCAGTTTCGGACGAAACGCGGAGGAGCAAGAAATAGCTTACCCTGAAAAGAAAAAAAAAGAGAATAAAAAAAGATTTTCATTGCAGAAAAAATTGTTGGAGGGGAAAGGAGAAAAAAAAGGCGAGCCTGAAAGCGATATAAGTAGGGCTTATGTCACTTTCACTGACGCGATCGACAGGGAAAATGGCGGAGCTACCTGCGCGTGCGCTCGCCGCCAGGCCGACCGAGCCGCCGCCAAGGACGAACTGTCTCCTTGCACGAGCCATCCAGCAAGGCGAAGCGGGGGAAAAGCGATGGAAAGCGGAGGGGGGGGGGGGGAATGGTGATGAAAACCGCGCGCATCCCCCTCCATAGCCAGAAGCGAGGGAAGAAGGGCACGTCCTGCAATAGTACACCATCAAACACTTCTTCGGGGCGAAGCGCGCGTCGCCACGCCTCGCACCGGGGGGCGGGGCGGCCAAGTTTATTACCAGCGCAGCCCGGCCGGCCAGCCGGAGGGAACCGAAGGCAACGGTCCAATTATTATCTTCCCCATTTTTGTGCCGCTCGAACGGCGGCAGCGCGGCGGGATGGCCCCCACCGCAAAGTGGGCTAGAAGACCGATGGACGCGGTTAAGGGTCAAAATGACTCGAATCGAACGTGTGACCCTACCAATGGATTGCTCTCCAAAGGAGGAATCCATTGGTGGGGGTCACACGTTCGGTTCGAATCCTATTTAGCGACTCTGGGGCTCAAAACGCGTCTATAGTTTTGACCGCCTGCACTGGCTCACTGTGCCGCGGCCACACGCACGGCCGAGGTGGAAGGCCTCTTGCCAGAGACGCCGCCCCGGCTGCGGACGGGTGAGGTAAGAGCGCCACGTCCTCGGCGACTAACTCGCCTGCTAATTTATTCATCACAAGCCAGTCGGCGGACCGTGGATCGTGGAACAACCCCTTGCCGTCTGTTTGGCGATCGTTGTGCATTCCCTGTGACTCCTCGCCGGGCACCACAGGCAAGGCAGCACCTGGCCGACGACCTGCCGGACGACCTGCCGGACCAGTCGGCTGCAGCCAAGTAACTTCGTTTGTACCACGGGGAGATTACATGTGAACGCCGTGGTTTGTATATATCGTTTTTCGGCTGTTGCTTCGGGCCGCTTCGGGCTCACTCGGTTCTTCGTTCGGCTCCGGCTCGCATTGCCGCGCCGCCCTTTTCGCGCCTTTTCCCTGCAAACTAACTCTCCGCCTCAAAGCGCCGCTCGTGCCATAAAACCGGAATTTTCTCCCACCGTCGTGATCCTTTTACATAAAATAAAAAGCAAAATTGCAAGATTTTCCCTCTGCCAGAGGTGGGCCGCGGGGCTCTGTTACCCTGCGATAAAGGAAGGGACGGTGTCCGCAGGACGTCACTCAATTTCATCGTCATTTCGTTTTCTTTAATGAATTCTTATTATCACTCGAACCGCTCACCGAGAACAAAGTGAAAGTGGAACCCAACAAAAGCTGCGGAATCTCGTCGAATGACGCACTCAGTGCAAGTGTTCTCCAGTTCCCCCGCGGCAACAGCAAGCCGTCTTACGGCGGAGGGCACGGTAGAGGGCGCAGGTAACTCCGTGAATACGGGAGCGCCATCTGCCCGCACACATATCCGGCCCAATTACGCCGCTTCCTCTGGTTTCTCCGGCATTGCGACGCCACGGCGCCTCCTGCCCCGGGCCACCGACGCGCAGTGGGCCAGAAGACCGGCGCAGGCGGCCAAAACTCCAGTCGCGTTGAGCTCCACAGTCACTAAACGGGACTCGAATCGAACAAGTGACTCGTCTGGAGAGCAATCCATTAGTGGAGTCACACGTTCAGTTCGAATCCCATTTCGCGACTGCAGGGCTCCAAACGCGTCCGCGATTTTGACCGCCTTGACCGGTCTTCTGGCCCACTGTGCGACCGCGGCCGGGCTATGCAAATCAGAGGCAAGGTGGCGCGGTCCACGTCCTTCACGGCCTCGGCGGCGGCGGCGTGGGCGGCCGGCAGATAACTTTCCGCGCAACACTTCGGGTCGAGGGTCGGGTTGAGGATGTTGGTAGGGCGCCACAGTGACTGAATATTCAGCGCGACGTCGTGGTTGTCGTTGTCATCGTCGTCGTTGTCGTCGTCGTTCGGGAACAGGCGGTTGATGAGGGAGCTGCCACCCCACAGTGGGTCAGAGGACCGTTGAGGCGGCCAAAATTCTAGACGCGTTTTGAGCTCCAGAGTCGCTAAATGGGACTCGAACCGAACGTGTGACCCCAACAGTGAATTGCACTTCGAACGAGGAATCCATTGGTGGGGTCACAACGAGATTTTGGCCGCCTTAATGGTCTTCTGACCCCTTGCGCACCACGGCCCCGGGTACCGCACGTGCGGTTCCCTCTCCGGCTGCTAATGCATTTTCCGACCAGTGCTGCCCCCCTCTCCCCACGGCTTGGTACGCCCCGACCTGGAACGCCCCGGCCTGGTACGACCCGATCTGGTACGCCCTGCCTGGCCGCTACGCCCCAGCTTGGCGCGCCCCAGGCAGGCATTCACCCCGGCCTGACGCCCCGAGTCATCCGATGATCGCCAATTTATCGGCCCTTTCCCTTTATCGGCTGGGACAGGATGGAAGCCGAGCGGTTATTGCTAAGGGGGCGATGTCACGCCACACGGCCTCGGCGCTCAGTGGACCAGAAGACCGGTGTAGGCGGTCAAAACTCTAGACGCGTTTTGAGCCCCTAAGTCGCCAAATGGGACTGAAACCGAACGCGTGACCCCACCAATGGATTGCTCTTCGAACGAGGAATCCATTGGTGGGGTCACACGTTCGGTTTGAGTCCTGTTCAGCGACTCTGGAGCTCAAAACGCGTCTAGAGTTCTGACCGCCTCCTGGCCCACTGTGCTCGGCGGCCACGGCCTCGGCCGCGCTGCAGCCGGCGTGGCACGACCGCCCGAGGGGTCGCGCACGGCCCGCGGCCTCGGCCGCGGCTCTGACGGCGACAGCGAGTCGAGTGCGGACGATGCCCGAGGTGGCACGGAGACAATGTGACAGTACACTTGTTCTTGAAGCTAATCCCTGTTGGAACGGTTCTCTGTTCCAGGCCCCGGCCAAGCCCCGCCGCCGCGTAGACGCGCGCGTAGAGCCATGATAACCATGGCGGGGGCGCTGCCGTCCACCGGCCCGGGACTCGTGCTGCAGGCCGTGCAGGGCCTCAACCAGACCGCCAACGGCAGCGCCGTCAACGCCGCGGCGCACCCCGATGCCTGCGGCGACAACTGCGAGGACGATGACGTCATCACGTACCCGGCTGTGCAGGCCTTCTTCTGCATCCTGTACACCACCATCTTCGTGCTGGGCGTGTTCGGCAACGTGCTCGTCTGCTACGTGGTGGGCCGCAACCGCGCCATGCAGACCGTCACCAACTTCTTCATCACCAACCTGGCCCTGTCCGACATCCTGCTCTGCATCCTGGCCGTGCCCTTCACGCCGCTCTACTCGTTCGTGGGCCGCTGGGTGTTCGGCCAGGTCATGTGCCACCTGGTCACGTACGCGCAGGGCACGAGCGTCTACATCTCCACGCTCACGCTCACGTCCATCGCCATCGACCGCTACTTCGTCATCATCTACCCTTTCCAGGTGAGGCGGCCGGCGTCGGCCCGGACTGACAGGTTGCTGTCCCCCCGCCTCCTTAATGAGACGTCCAGGCCAGCAGCCCCAGTCACGGCCCAACTCTGGCGGGGTTTCCGTCCAGGCACCATAGGACTCGCCCACCACTCAAATAATGGCGCTGCTGGCCGCCTAGGAAATTGGAGCTCGCTTGCTCACCCCAGACGAGCTCTCGGCTCCAGAAAGGGTGTCCGGGCAACAACAAGGGCGACTTGCCCCCCGTGTCCCACCTGGGGCGGCGCCCTTTAGGACTGCGTCAAGGCTGCTGCGTGCATTGCAACACGCCTTTTCTGCCTCTCCCGAGCGGCACCTTCCCCGTCCAGGGCCGCCAGAGGGGCATATCGGGGGGGGAGGGGGGCCCTTGCCTTGCTCCTTGCTTAGGGCCGCATTATGAATCCCATAAACAAAAGTTGTGAATGGGCTGGCGGGCTGCTGGCGCGACGGGGCACCATGTCGGCCCCCTCGGTGTACACCATGGTCTGCGAGGGGACGGCCTGCGGGCCAAGGCAGGCAAGGCCGCCAAGTTCGCGCAGTTGCCGGACCGAAGCGCTCGGCCTCGGCGGCCAGGAAAGGCACGGCCGACAAAAGTAAAATGGCCCGTCCGGTCCGCAAGTAAATCTAACTACTTCGTGGGGGCCAGTCGGTTAATCGGTTTCGGATACTGCGGTCGCGCTATGAGGGGAACTGGCAGGGCAGAGAGAGAGAGAGAGAGAGAGAGAGAGAGAGAGAGAGAGAGAGAGAGAGAGAGAGAGAGAGAGAGAGAGAGACGAGGCGGCCGGCAGCGTGCAGCCCTCCAGACCGGAAGGGCTTTATCAATTTCGTGCGCCATTAGGCCCTGCGGCCCCCGCGGAAGAGGAAGCACTCGGAAGCTATGCGGATGGCCGTCGTGACTGGGCCGCCCGGGCAGCGCTGGCCTCTGGCCGCCGCCACGCGCTGCCCCACCACACGGAGTGCCCCGGGCGTAACAAGTGGGCGGGGTGGGGCGCCCGCCCCCGTGGGGCCCCCCGGCCGCAGTCATTAGGGGCCGTCGTCATTCGGCACTTTTCGATTTCGACATCAGCGTTTATTGAGCTCCAGAGTCGCTAAATGGGACTCGAATCGAACATGTGACCCCACAGTGCGACGGCAGGCGCGGGTACCGTTTTTCCCGGCCGCGGCGTGGCGGCGCTCTCGACGGTCTTGATGAGCGCGGCGAGGGCGGAGCGGAATCAATCTGGGCGGGACAGCGCCGCTCTATAAAGCCGCGCCGTGCCGTTACTGGCCGCGCAGAGTGGCCATAACGACGAGATGAAGGGCGAGTCGGACGCGGTCAGACGACGACGCACTTGGAGTGCTTGGAGGAGGCGCGGCGAGTCGAATAGTCGCCCTCCATTTGGCTCATATTCGCCGCAAGTGCAGTCCTCCGGCCGCCTGGCGATGACGCCGTCCTGTCGCTCCTGCACCGTGGGCCGGAAGATCGGGGGAGGCGGCCAAAATCCTGGACGCGTTTTGAGCTCCAGAGTCGCTAAATGGGACTCGAGTCGGTGTGACCCCACTGATGGATGCACGATACACAATCGAAAAAGAACTGATTTTTTTGTTCCGCCTTTCTTTCCCGCCCACACGAATGCCAGCGGGTGGGCGTTGAGTTCGTTAGTTCCATAGCCAATTAACCTTCGACGTGACCGTCAGGCCGTCAGGCGTTCGGGTGCGATCGCCGCAGCTCCTGCCTGGGGACGGGCTGGTCGAGTGGTGTCACGCGTTGTCTGCCCCCCTCCCCCCCCCTCCCCCAGAATGCCGCACGCACCGGCCGCATTAGGCTAATGGCTGGGGAGGGGAGGGAGAGGCGGCTTATCATAGGACGGCTAGGCGCGGTAAAACGGGTAGCGAGTAGGCCTGCTTGCCGTCCGTACATCTCTCTCTCTCTCCCTCTCCCTCTCTCTCTCTCTCTCTCTCTCTCTCTCTCTCTCTCTCTCTCTCTCTCTCTCTCTCTCTCTCTCTCTCTCTCTCTCTTTCTCTCCTCTATCCTTCTCTCCTTCCCCCTCTAGAGATAACGCGCGTCGTGTCGTGAGCGGCGCGGGTGTGCAAAGCGGACACTGTTTAAAGACTGTCCCCTGAACCGCGACCACCGCACACACCGGCGCTGACAGCATGCTGCTCCTCCCGGCCGTGGACAGCCAGCTAATTATACTCTGGCCGTCGGAGTGCGAGAGAGAGAGAGAGAGAGAGAGAGGGAGAGAGAGAGAGAGACGACGCTCTGTTGGAGGCCAAGCCAAGCAGACTGCCCTCTGTTGCGCAGTGACGCGGATGGAAGCGCGGACGTCGCCGCCGAAAATGGCCCCCCCGTCAGCGGGATTCGAACCCGCGACTCTGGGACGGTGGGCGTGGCGGCGCCGAATGGCGGCGATAGGCCGGTCGGCGCGACGAGTGAACGGCGCGGAAAGACGGCCTCACTTACCGCCGCGGCGCCGCGCCCTCGTCATTGGGTTCTTGGGCGGCTCGCCGAGGTCTTACTGCCGTCTTATCGCCCGGGGCCGTTCGATGCGATCGCCCCTTAGGATGAACCGACCGAACGGGGTGTAAGTGAGAGAGAGTCAGAGAGAGAGAGAGAGAGAGAGAGAGAGAGAGAGAGAGAGAGAGAGCAAAACGAGCGGAGAAGGAAAAAGTACCTGCTGTACAAGATGAGGCCGGCGGGCTTCTTATGCAAGCGGCGCTGCTAGCGCACCCCTCCCCCCCCCCCCCCAGCCCTCCCCAGCGGCCAGTAACGAAATAATCAAGGCGGAAAATCGAATCATGCAACACGGTTAATCTTTCCTTCTAGAAGAGAGCACAAAAAAAAGGGCGGCGCTAAATGCGCGCCGCGCCGGCGCGCACGTGGCGCGGGGCGGCGGCGTCGGGCTGAGAATGCGGCTCAAACTTTCTTGGCGGCGGAGATTAGATTTATTTCTCGGGGTATTACCAGCCTGTTGAGAGCAGGCTTGTCGGTGAAATTGACAGCGTCATCAAAGTGTACACAGCGCCCCGCCCCGCCCCGTCCAGGGCCAGCCGCTGCCGCCCGCGCCCCACGTGCGCGACCAACGGCAACGCGATTTTGTTTCCGCTTTTTGGGTTCGCGAGTTATGCTGGCAGGCTGGCAGGCTGGCGCGAGAAGCGGCGGGAAGCCCGAGGCGTGCCGCCACCTCCCCTCCCCTCTCGAGCGCAGCCCGGCGCCTTGCAACCCAAAGAAGGGAAAACACCCCCACTTTCCCTGCGGCTCCCCCACCACGCCGCACTGTCAGCACCCCGTCCCATCCCATCCTCCAGTGACCCACTGGACGACCCCTTTTGGGGCCGATGCCGAGGGTCCGGCCGGTCTGTCTCTCATGCGGGACCCACCACGTGAGAGAGAGAGAGAGAGAGAGAGAGAGAGAGAGAGAGAGAGAGAGAGAGAGAGAGAGAGAGAGAGAGAGAGAGAGAGAGAGAGAGAGAGAGAGAGAGAGAGAGAGAGAGAGCTTCCCGTCCGAGGGAGTGCCGCCAAGCTGACGCGTTGTTGTGCCCCGTGGCAAGGCAAATGGTGGAGGGGGCGGACGACGCCTTCGTGACTGGAGACACTTCTCGGCCAGTGTCGTAGCAAACAACGGGCACTACAATATACACACCCTGCCGCCGGCCCGGCTACATGGCACGCGCAGGCGGAGTACACAAAATAAAAGAAGAAGAAGAAGAAAAAACTAGAAAGAATAAAAAATCCGCGCCGCGCACATCAAAGACATTACGAGGCCAGAGATGAAAATAATTTGTCTGGTTCCGCTATCCCAGCACGCAGCCAGGGCGGCGTGGCCCGGCAGCAGAACAAACGGCCGCTTCATGGGTGGTTTACGGAGCTCTTCACTTCACTCGGCGGCGCGGCCCGGCCGGCAGAAAGAAGGGAAAAGAAAAGGCCGAATGAAACAACAGCAATATTCGCGAGCCGATTCGCAAGAATGCATGCCAGCCGCAGAATCTAGACCCCGCAGACCAGAACAGGCCCTTTGGGGATGGGCACAGAATGCAGACGCGGGGCAGAACTGGTAAAACCTTCGGACGCCGAAAACGAAAATCTTGTTTCCGTATCCTGTTTCCACCTAGTCCGTGGCGCTGCGCAAGGATACACTTTAAAATAAGAGTCCGAGGGTCCGGCCGGTCTGTCTCTCGCACCGGATCCACCATATGAGAGAGAGAGAGAGAAAGAGAGAGAGAGAGAGAGAGAGAGAGAGAGAGAGAGAGAGAGAGAGAGAGAGAGAGAGAGAGAGAGAGAGAGAGAGAGAGAGAGAGAGAGAGAGAGAGAGAGAGAGAGAGAGAGGGCCGAGAGCCATCAGAGAGGGCGGCTACTTTCAATAAGTCACGGCAGCATTGTGTCTCGGTGACTGGCAGGGAATCTACGGCCGATTTGGCGTGGCCGTCGAGGGGTATGGCCGAGGCCGGGGCCGGAATGCGAATGGCCGGAGAATGTCAATATCGTTTTAGCGGAGCCGCGGCGGCCTGCGGCTGCTAACGGCCGAGGCTGTGGCCGAGGCCGTGACGGTGGCCGCCTGGGAGTTCCAGCCTGGGACCCCCGGGACGTGTCAGAGTCCACAAGACAGGTGGCGCCTCGGCCACGGCCCGCCTTTGAGGACGCCCTCCTCCGGCCTCGGCTCTTTGTAGTTCGGCCTCCCCGGGGATGCTTTGCCTCCGGCCAAACCCAACGGCCTCGCCTCCCCACGTGCGGGCATTGTGTGTGTTCCGCCCCTTCTTTCCGCGAAGGAACCAAAACTGGATCGAGAAGTGTGAGTTAGCGGCGGGCACGTCGTGGACGCCTCAGGCGGCTTCACAGTGGGCCACCCAGTGGGCCGGCCGGGGCAGAGCGCCGTGGCGGCGGGCCATCCCGCTGTGCGCGCGCGTGCGCCGGGTTGCCTACCCCGCCGTCCGCAGGCGCTCTCCGCTCCCAATAGCGGTGTTGTCGTCTCTCTCACAGCAACCCATGGGGCTTTCGGAAATGACAGTGGGACAGAGTGAATGACGCCCAGCTCACCAGCTCATCGTTCTAAATCTCTCGTTGTGTTGTTGCAGCCGCGTATGAAGCAGTCCACCTGCCTGTTCATCATCCTGGGCATCTGGACCTTCTCCCTGGTGGTGACCGTGCCCTACGGACTCTACATGTCCTTCAACGACACCTACTGCGAGGAGGCCTGGCCCTCGGAGAACTTTAGACAGGTTTCAGTCGCAGACTTTTCTGTGGTCAATCACAATCTGACGCCTGCTTTTTTTTTTTTTTTTTTTTTCAAAAGAAATAAATTTTGAGTCTCTTTGTAAAGAATATTGAAGCGTTTCGCAAAAAAAATTATTTCTATGTATGTTGTAAGGTAAAAATATCACGAGGGAAAAAAATAAAGTTGTTTTTTTAATGGGCGTTATACTATGATTGGTTGTGACATTGAAAATATTTCTGGTCGTTTCTATTGTGGCGTGGATGAGCTCATGTGTATGACGCTCCGTCGGCAGATCTACTCCGGCGTGACGACGGTGCTGCAGTTCCTGGTGCCGCTGGTGGTGATCGCCTTCGCCTACATCTGCGTGTCGGTGCGCCTGTCGGACCACGCGCGCCTCAAGCCGGGCTGCAAGTCGAGCCGCAAGGAGGAGGCGGACCGCGAGCGCAAGCGGCGCACCAACCGCATGCTCATCGCCATGGTGACCGTCTTCGGCCTGTCCTGGATGCCGCTCAACGTCATCAACCTCGTCAACGACATCCACATGTCCATCGGCAACTGGCGCTACTACAACCTGGTCTTCTTCACGGTGCACGCCCTGGCCATGTCGTCCACGTGCTACAACCCCTTCCTGTACGCCTGGCTCAACGACAACTTCCGCAAGGAGTTCAAGCAGGTCAGTCAGTAGCCGAGCGTTCCCCTTTGCGCACGAGCCTCACCCGACCACTCACACACGCGCCCACACACATTCACACACACGCGCGCGCGCGCGCGCCCACACACACACACACGCGCGCGCGCACGCGACCCGACCGACTTGCTGTGACGAGACTTACTCAATCATGCAGAGGAAGAGGAAAACTTGGGGCGGGCCATGGCGGCCGGGGCCCCGCGGCCATCCGGACGAAGGGGCGGAGGACACTCGGCGTGTGACGGCGACTCCTCGACGGCGCGTGTTCGTGTGTTCAGCGCGACGCACAGTGGGCGAGAAGACCGGCGCAGGCGGCCAAAACGCGTCTTGAGCTCCAGAGTCGCTAAATGAGGCTCGAATCAAACGTGTGACCCCATCAATTACACAAATGATGAATTCTTGTGAAATTGCGTGTACAAACGTTGTTGAACAAGCACTTGTTCCCAAAGTTTTTTGAGGCCGTGGACCAAAGTCGTTCGATAGAATTAAGTGTGTGTCGCGGGCGCAGTCGTCGCAAAGCTTCGTGGGAGAGGGAGAAGCTTTTCCGACGCGGCTACTGCGGCCGCGCGCCACCGCCTCGATAATTAATGGAGGCAACCGGCCCGCCCCGCCCCGCCCCGCCCCGCCCCGCCCCGCCCGAGGCACTACTCGTTCTTCGTCGCCCACATCGGCAAGGGCATGAGGCCGGCTGGCCGGGCACGGCACGGCAGTCTCCAACTTATTCGCTGTATTTCTCCGCGCGGGAAAGAAAACGGAAAATGTTATTCCAGAGGGCGGTGCCGCCGCCCACCGCGCTGGCATCGCGCACCGCCCTCTAGTCCGGCCTGGGGTGACGCTAGCGCGGATCCACTTTGCCGGGAATTTCAAATCGAGTTGCAAATGGAGAGCTACCGTCGAGTCCAAGATTTTCTTTGATCCTTTTTTTTTTCGTGTGGTGTGTTTGCCCTTGGCCACACAGCTCACATCGAAACCCCGAAATTCACGGCGGAGCATGGCGAGACTGTGAAACAGGGGAGCACAGGTCGTCGGCGGCGGTCCTTGGACTTGTCACGTGCTTTTCTGGACGGCGCCACACATCCGTTATTACCGCGGACGGCGTGCGCCTCTTCCGAACTGGCGGCGCGCCGTGCACCTGCACCGTCGCCGCCGTCGAGTTCCTTCGCGGAATGACGCTTAAACGCGTCGCGGGTGCCTTGCAAAAAAAAAGGGGGGAAGGGAGTCGTAAAAACTAGGAGTAACGGGGCTGGAAAGGAAGGGCGTCACAGAGAGGTTGGGGGGGGGGGGGAGGGGGAGGCGTTCATGGCGTGCACATGTCAGGGGGGATTTGCATGTCATTGTCACGAGCTCTCGCTCCACCCGAGCCGCCCAGGTGGCGTACAAAGGACTCGTCTAGGCGGCGCGGCAGACGGACGATAAGGGATGCCGTGAACCTCTTCCCCCCCCCCCCCCACCGCACCCGGCCCAATAGATTGCCGCCTAATCCAATGAGGTGGCTGGCGGCGCTCGTCCGGGGTCACGGCCTTGTGTTGTGAGGGCGACCGCCGCGAGGAAAATGAATAAATTAAATAAATCAGCGACTGTTCTCGCCCGCTCCCCCCTCGACCCGCAGCACGTGCTTCGGAATCAATTTGCCGCTGTGCGCGCCAACGGGGTGCGAGGGCTACTCGCCCACCCGCGCGGTCTTTGACTTCTCTCGCGCGACAGGCCGCCGCGGTGGGGGCGGCGTCAGGGCCGCTGGGCCGTCAGGGCCACGGGGTGGTGGACGCGATCAACACGGTGATGAGGGTTTTCAAGCGCCGCGCCGCACAGTGGGCCAGGAAACCGGTGAAGGCAGTCAAAATCCTGGACGGGTTTTGAGCTCACGAGACACCAAATGGGACTCGACCCGAACGAGTTACTCCCACCAATGGATCGCTCTCCGAACGACGAATCGATCGGTGGGGTCACACACGTTCGATTCTAGTCCCGTTTAGCGACTGTGGAGCTCAAAACGCGTCTAGAGTTTCGGCCGCCTGCGCCGGTCTTCTGGCCCACTGTGCGCCGCGTGGCTGCGAGCACCGCGATGCCACGACGGCCCGCCGGCGACAAAAGGGACGCGCGACTTATCTCGCCATGGCCCTCGTCCTCGCCGCCCCGCCGCTCAGTTTACATTTAGCATATCATTTTCCAGTCCGTAGACGCCGTCGCCGAGGTGCTTGCCGGGGACGGCGAGGCCGCGGGGCCCTGTTTGACAGAGTTAAGGCGCCCCCCTCCCCCCGGGCGGGGGGGAGGGGGACGCCAATCCCCTTGATGAATGACGGTGAGCACTCTCGACTGTCCTGACAGACATACGCCGCCGCGCTGCACCACCAGCCCCCTCCCCCCCTCCTCCTCCTCGAGGCCCCGCTGCGCTCCGCCACGCTGCAAAACACGCGCGTCCTCGCGCAAGCGCCCCCCCCCCCCCGGACAAAACTAGGAGGCAGACGGCGGCCGGGCCGACCGACGCCACGTAGTCCGTGTATAGTCTTGTTCCATTCACCTCCGAGGACTGAAAGTCCAACGGAACGGAATGAATTTATGGGGCGGAAGACGTTTCTTTCAAGTGCCGCCCAGGCCTATGCGGCGCCGCCGTGGCAGCGGCGCAGACGAAAAGTCGTAAGCGTTTCGGAGTAGTCGGGCGTCAGAGACAGTCAGAGGCTGTCAGAGACACTCAGGGCGGTCGGATACAGTGAGACGCCGCCCCCGCCGCCAAGGGTTCCAGGGAGCTTGCTTCTGCTTCCGGTTTGGCAGTGCTGTGCTGTGGCGGGACTCGTCCTCGCGGAACTGCACCGCTGGGCGCGCCGTGCGGTCCGGTCGGGGTTGGTGGGGTTCTTGCTGGGCAGCGGGGCGAATGCTACTGCGGTGCGGTGGTTTGAGCACCGACACGGCGCGCTTGGCGAGAGACACGGAAAGAGCTCGGCCCTGTACTGCAATGCAATGCGTGACGGATCGGAATAGCGCCGCGTCGAAAGGAGGAACAATGGAAATCAAAGTAAACAATTCTCCTCTTGAACGTCGTCATACTACCGTACACAGACTGAAAAATCACTAACGCCACGAAGGCAAACAAACAGACTTGACAGATAACAGAGGGTGGGGATCATCAGAGCCAGCCTCCCGCTTGTTGATGTGCTTGACTAACGCCACGGCCGCCCCGCCCCGCCCCCGGGGGCAGTCACCATGGCAACCACGGCCGCCCGCCCTCGCCGCCGCCCCGCCCTGCCCTTGGCTGACCTGCCCTTGGCTGACCTGCCCTTGGTGGTGTGCCGCACAGGTGCTGCCGTGCTTCGTGAGGTTCGGCTTGTCGCAGCCGGGCTGCAACCCCGCGTCGGCCACCACTCAGTCCACGGCGCCGTGGCGTTCGGAGGCCGCCTGCAACGGCGGCGGCGCACCGCCCAGGACGGCGTCAGCCAGGGCCGGCCAGGGCGGGGGCGGCCTCCACCACGCCAACCACGGTCACGGCCCCGGCCCTGAGGCCCACGACGCCCTGCTCCCGGCTGCCCCCCGCCGCCCGCGCTGTGAGGAAGCGCTCTGCTCGGGCGCCACCGCGCCACCGCCGGCCTCCAACACCACGATCAGAGCCTCCAGGGCCGGCCAGCAAGCGCTGCACCAGGTGGGACATTGACGGCCTCCTCGACGGCCTCCTCGACGGCCTCCTTGACGGTCTCGAGGATGTTGCCCCGATCAACTCGTGGTGCTTGTCGCTAACGTCATGCCGGCATGCCCGCGTGCTCGCTAACCTTTGCCGGCATTAACCAGATCGGAAAAATAAAGCACTTCCGATTGAGCATACATTTTTAAAAAAAATTGTGAGGTGTTTTATCGAACATGAGATAACATCGCACTACTTTAAGAAACAATTTTTCATAACCACCACAAAAAGAATCGGAAAACAACCACCACACTCGTCCCCCGCAAAATTTTCATCTCAGACGAACCCCCCTACTTCCTGTTGGATTTCGAGGCCACTATTTATAGCAGTGTCATTCCCTTCCAACAACTCGCTATTTCTCTCTCCCTTTCCGTTCTGATAGCGGAAAAAGTCAAGTCAGAACTGGGCCGCGAGCCGAACGCATAAATAGTAACGTGTTGTATCAAAAGGCCATAAATCAGGGGCATTCGGGCAGCGATCGGTCGGCCCTGCCAGACCCCACAGTGGGCTCCATCCGCACGCAGCACGCACGCAGTATCGTCGCACCAGCCACGCGCAGCCCCGACAAAGCGACCGTGTTTGTTTCACTTTGACTAATCCCAGAAACTACTTCCAAAAAGCTGAGCACAGGGAACTGCACAAATTTTAGATGAGTTCTTCGCACATCTATCTAGTTTTGCGTATCCATAGTTTTATTGTTAAATTAGCGATACGTTTCCGACTGTGCTGAGCTTCCCTTGATTAGAGACAGACGGACTCTCCGATCGTTGCCGTCTTCACCGCACCAAACAATGAAAATTTAAAAAGAAATAAAATAAAAAATTTAAAAAAAAAAACTAATTTGGTATTGGTTAGTTTTTACTTTGGCTTTCTTGATTTGCAGCTGCGCGGGAAGCGGAAGGAGCCGTCCACGTCGTCCCCCACGACCGAGGCAGTGTCGTGGACGGGGGCGTGCATGGGCAGCTCCACGAACCTGGGGGACCTGGTGACGGCCACGTACTCCACCGAGGACGGCTCCGTGGAGGTGCACCTGCCCCTGGAGGCCGTCGTGCTGGCCGCCAACAGCCCCAGCAGCCCCCCTGGCGGCGCGAGCCCCGGCGCGGCCTCCCCCACCGGCATGGCCTGCTCCAGCATGGCGGGCTCCAGCATGGCGGGCTCCAGCATCGCCGTGGCGCCCCCGGAGCGGCCCCTCATCAGCATCTCCCCGGAAGGCTCGCCCCGGAACCACGCCGCCGTGAGCAGGGCAATGTCCGCAGCCGGGGCGGCGGCGGCGGCGGCGGCGGGGCCCGGGCCGGCCGTTGCGGCTGCCGCCGTCGACAACGGAGCCAACGGGAGCCTCCGTCTCCTGGTGACGTCACCTGGCAGTGCGACCGTGGCTTAGAGCGTGTCCGTCTAGTCCCTCAACCCCCGCAGATGCGGAAACTGTGATTTCTATGTATGTTGTATGTTATATTTGAGGCAGAAGCAAAAAAAAGGATGGTGGAACGTTGTGCGTGTAGCACTTAACTTTCAAACAGACTCTTCCCTGGAAATTATGTAAAATGGTCTAGAATTTTGTGTTATCGTATAATTGGTGTAAATAGTCTCATATAGTCGTTTTGTTAGAAGTGACATGACTTAGTGCTCGTGTACATTGCGCATGGGGGGGCCGTCTCCTCCAGTTTTCTTGTGATTTGTGCTCAACTTATTATGTTTATCGCATGTCATGATTGTATAGTTACTGGTAGTTTTTTGTAGTTTCCTGTAAAGGTCAACTCCAGCCTGTTTTTGGTTGCGATCTGAACTGTGCCCCAAACCAACCAAAATCAGCATGGACTTCCCTGTCAGGCCTATGCGTAAAAGAACTGTGCAGACCATAGTCTTAAAAACACTTAATCGTAGTGTATACGTGATTCTGCTGTAGTTGTTTGCTGCTGATGAAAATTTAGCCCTGTAAATGTGATTCTCAATGTTAAGTTTTATTATCTAGTGTTGGATCAGTAAGACATGATAATTGTACTTCTAGTAATTTAGGTCCTCAAGCTTTATCTTCACTATAAGGATCATTCATGTAACTTCAGAACGCTCATGCAAAAATAAAAATAAAAGTATTACAAAAAAAGCACTTTGCGCACACTTTAGTTTTTGTCAACTTCACCAAGGTATCAAATAAGGAAGCCTCCCTTATATTTTGTTTGGATTTTCATTCCTTCCTCTAAAAATTGAAGAGGTTGTGTCACCTCATGTATATTTACAATTGTTACTTACTTGCACCAGTAAAACTAAGAATTGTTCAGTGATAAATAAAGTGTAATAAATTGACACTGCTACTTTTATTTTTCCCAGCTGTGTATACATACGATTACCAGGAATTCAGGCAAGAATCTATCACATAAAACGTTTTGCAAGGCAAAATCTTTTATTCAAACTTCCACATCAGACAAAAATAACACAAAATTTCACGATAGCAGATTCAAGTATATCAGTCATAGATAATCTGCTAAAGCACCAAGAATGAAAGATAGATACTTTCCAGACATTTGAATTAAAACATAGAGGCCTTTGGAAAGGAAGCTGACAATTTCTGCACGGAAATCAATCACATATTATAAAGCTTCTCAGTTCATCAAAGAATATAACCGCCAGTTGCATGTTCCTGATTAATTGTTGCACATGCTCAAACAATAGTGTTGAATGAACAACTGCACTCAAAAGGAAAAATAAATACTGCACAAAGTAATTTTAAATTAGTTAAGTAGTCTGAAGATGGACTATCACATTCAAATCTGACTGAGAATGAGGTATTGCACACTCCATGGCATGGCACTGCTCAGCTTACAGACATACCTTATTACAAATGACTCGACTTCATGAGCAATCCCAGATACCCACACACTCACACAAGAAATTCAAGATGGGACATATTGTAAAATCACTAGATTTAAAATACAAGAGACATATCACCCCAATATGAGGATTGAGCAGGTTGTGTATAATAAAATAGGAGAACTGGTCATATTGAAGGAAGTGATCAATTTTCCTTCTAATAACACTTAAACTTGTGCACAGATGCAATAATATGAATTCAAATGGTTGGTTAGATATCTGTTGTCCAGTCCATTAGTGAACACAATTTAGAATAAAATCCCCCGCTGGGCAGTCAAAAACAGGTCTATAATTAACAAATACAGGGAGCACTGCAGGTCTCACATCAATAAATATGGACTGGTTCTTTTGAATGGATGAGCCTATAGGTGGACTAAAATTTTGTCTTCGAATATAAAATGCAGCATTATTCTACCTGTTTCCAGGCAATAATAAAGAGGACAAATGTACAATACTTTTAAGAGGGAAACATGAACACAAGCATGTACCTATGTTATGTTTAAAACTTTGTTAAATGTATATTTCAAATAGTTTCCTAAAAATGAAGAAGGAATCTTAAAACCTATGGCACGTTATATTAGCCACAGAAAACTGGTTTCTAATGCAACTGTTACAAACACTTCCACATTTTGTACTAAAGTAGCTATAATTCATTATCATCTAGAATGATAAAGATGACAGTAATTTTCAGCCTCTTACATAATCACAGACTTTCTTTTTTTTTTTTTGTTATCAGAATAGGATCTTGCTGTTGAAATGTTCATCATCAAAGTCTTCAAATTTTCTATGAGATGAATAGGCACTTGGATACCAAAGAGGCATATAACAGAAAAGGTACATATCAGAATACACCATAAAATAAATACAAATAAATGGGGCGAATAAAAGTCAAAAATTTACAATCCATTCGTGGATTGTAAATATTTAAATGGATGGTATAAACTATAACTACTTTACTCATTCCCACATGCCATATTAGTTAAATCATACATAAGATGCAATTTTATAAATATTCTTACGTTAAATGCTACCTACTCCAAAACTGACTGTGATCCACATGCAGAAGCCAATGACAACATGAGAGAGAGGTCAACTATCTTACAAATACATACTTTTAAGTTCCACATCAGTTGATCAAATTATTTTCATATTCCTTCATGCACTAATTGAGAGCACATACAATGATTTAATCTTAACTAATTAATATACAGTACAGTGCTGTCTCTGCTCTCGTCTTCTAAACACATCACCCAAGACTTGCACAGTATCATCAAGAAGTGAATCTAAAATGGCCATGGCTACATTATTCTTCACAACAGCTTCATCCTGTTCATAATTCGTCCACTGACGTTCTTCCTCCTGAGATTCTCGGACAAGTAATTCATCGACATGATCCCTCTTCTTTCTGCTCCATCTGATGGTGAGGTTCTCTTTGCTTGCCTTTGGTACAAATCCAAAAAGAACTAATACTTGTTTGGACACAACTTCATGCAACATTTCCTTGGTCTTGGGAACAACTGTGAGAGCCCTTCGGCGGCGAACCACGTTATCAGGGCGCAGCCATGGAGGGCTGGGGTCGTCAGCATCACAGCTATAAGCATTTACGACTAGTTCTTTGGCCAGATCAAACAAAAACATTCTGTAAACCTTGGCATTATTCCTGTGAACAGTCAGCTCCTGAAATGAAACAAAATAAATTTAAAAACAATTGACATGGATGGAATCATTTTGATGTGATGGTTTTAGGAAATGAGAAAAGTATACCTCTTCTGGAAGATGGGATGGACTAGGGAGTCCAAATTCAACTTCTTCAAATGAGGAGGGAGCTTCAAGACTCAAAATGTCCAATCCCTGCGAGCGAGCATCATACAACAAATCCACAGCAGTGGAGATGGCCTTAAGTATGATTGGTCGATCAGTGCACACCGCACACAGTTCTTCCACATGAGCAAGAGAGGTAGATGAAGAGAGAACGCGAGGTGCTTGCCCAGGTGGAGTGTATGGTGGAGGAGGTTTGTTTGGAATTTCACGAACATAATAATAGGGAATCTGTTCCTGCACTTGAGCTTGCTGCTGTTGGAGCTGTTCAATCTGTCACAGACAATAACAAAAACGATCAGAGCAAAGCCACCAAATGTTCATGGTAATGTTGACTAGAATGGTGAACTACCTCTTGTTCAATTTGAAGCTGTTGCCTCCGCAGTTCTTCTGCTTCCCTTCTTGAGCGAGTCAAACCAAAGTCTTCATCAAACCATTCTTGAGAGCAGCCCTCACTATCTAAAGCATTTTCTCCCATTAAGCCCATGGGTGCATCACTAGCCTGAAGAAAAATGGTAAATGTGATAAAATACCATAGAAGTGAAAAATAAGGCCTCAGCACAAATATTACTTCCAGTTTTTTTAAAAGTAAATTTTACCTCGCCAACATTGCTTTTCATCGCACTTGTTTCAGCCATCTTATTGTATGTCGTATCTGCATCTTCATTTGTAGAACTGTCAGGTAATTGTTGCACTGGTGAGCTTGCTGTAAACAGAAAGTAAAGCAATGTTAACTTGTTTATTGGTTAAATACTTGATCCTTCATTACACAAAATAAGACAGGGATTGACATACATGGACTAGGTGAAACACATGGGGAATCATCAGGTGACAAAACACCATATGTGGTTGTCATCATTTCCTTGATATGGCCCTCTGTGCGCAGCTTAGTTGGGGTCTGAGTCTCGGCTAGGATTTCATTAACTCTTTTTCTTACATCTTTCGACTGATTTGAAGTTGAGTAGAGCCTTTTCTTGTAAATACTCATGATGTCAACAGTGGCTTCATTTAGAGAGGTGTTTAAAACTTCATTCCACATTGCATCCTGGGTGGGAGTGTGGGTGAGTGCAGCTGAACGCAAACATTCATTAAGAAGACTCTTCATTATATCATTGGTGACAGAATCCACAAGAGACTGACGGTTATTATCTGTATCCACAGATCGATGAGTAGTATCACTTGTAACAGAAATCATATCATGGCACTCTTTTTCCTTCTCTTTCATAAAAACTCTTATCACATTCGACTCAGATTCATTGTCTCCAGCAATGCCTTGGTCTTCTTCAATAATTTCACTGACGTCATCGGTTTCTTCACTCGAAATACTCTTCATTTGGTCCACAGATAGAGTGGCATCACAATTGTTGTCTACAGCTTCTTCTAAAACCTGTTCTGAGGCAACATCTGTTCTTGACACACTTAGTCCTTTGGAATCTTTCAAAGTTACTTCAACTCCATGGGCCACCGTTTCATTCTCTATCATAGAGTCCAGGACTTTATTTCCCGGATGTTCTTGAAGAGGGGACTGTTTTTCAGATTTCTCTTTAAGAACAGGGCATAGGTCTTCAGCTACATGGCTGTCGTCAACATCTCCTTCCATTTTGAGTCCTGACTCACTTACGTCACTTATGGCCTCCATCGTACCTTCTTCTTTATTTGATAAGGAATCGTCTTCCATTTGTGGCTCTTCTTTAACTTCCCTATTTGCAACCAAGCTAGGGGCATCTTGTGAAACCAAACTGCTGTTTTCTGATGCTTCACTGGCAGATTCACTTGCAACATCACTAGGTACTTCACTGGGCACTTCACTAGGAACTTCGCTGGGCACTTCACTGGGCACTTCACTGGGCACTTCACTAGGGGCCTCACTTGCAGCTTCACTGACCACCGTGCTGATTCCCTCACTGACTTCTTTGAACTCTGTTTCATTAAAATCTCTTCTAAAACTAACACTTGCTGTTTCAGGACTTGTTGGCAACGGTAATGAGCGATCTGCTCCTGGAGTAGAGGGTGGATCAGCATCCTGACGCCTTGATGCCACTTTGCCTGGGGCCACTCTAGGTTGTTTTATTTGTGGCCGTACAATCGGCACACTTGACTGCTTCAACTCTGCCTCCAGATTGTGTCGCAACTGGGAAATGTAGGACTCGTAAGCCTGAAAAAACCGTTTTTAACAGTTAGTTGAATGAAAATGAGGTACAAGAACTTCAGCATGAAAGAAAATAATCCAGGTAATGGACCCAAATCCTTGAGGAAGTCCTTTCAAAGTTACCTAGGATCAGGGAGATCAAACATAGCCTCTCTCAGCCACAAGAGAATCATGGTGCATTCATAACCATCAAGAAAGGAGAGAAAATTGAAACCTCCCAGATACTAATAAATAACCACACCAACTTTTAAGTGAACAAATAACAGGTAGACACAAAGAATCTGCTAGTATATCATGACAATGTGATTCTGCTTGTCATATTCCACAAAGTTTGAAACATTTCAAAAGGAAATCTGATATTGAGGAGAAACTCATTGTATGAAGAGTTGTGAAAAATCTTGCAAAGAGAGTTTTATCTGAAGGATTTGCAAGAAATTTTAACATGCTCTGCTTGAGAGTGCAGAGGCCCACAGTCAAGACCTGACAGCAGGAAGGAAGGAAATCTATTTTTACCCTGTTTATTGTCACTCTCAGAGCATGCTCAGAGGCTGTCAAAGACTTGGCACCAGCAACTGGAACTGTGCCAGCTGGTACCAGTACAGGCTCAGTTCATCAACCTAGCCCCACATAAACAAACAGCACTACAGGTATCCACTGTAACTAGTTCAAATAAAGGCAACACAGCCACATTTTTTTTTCTCTCTTCTAAAATTTTAGTGACTTTGACACAAACCTGCAATTGCTTATGGAGAGATTGCTCTTTGGCAATCAAGCGTTCATTTCGTGTCCTTTTTGCTTCTCTCCTGAGCCTCTCTGCTTCTGCTTTGCATTGATGCAGCTGTTCTGAGAGGGCAGATATTCTTCCCTCAATGTCACTTTGCTCAGAACCAGTTTCTGTCAATGACAAAATAGGTTAGAATTCACATGAAACTAAAACAAAAAAGGAGAGACATCAAATTACGACTGAACAAACCTGTTTGAGACAAAACCATGGAGTCATCTGACCCACTAGAATATCTTCTGCGTTGCACTCTTTGAAGACGAGGAGAAAGAGGCACTTTTATGGTAACACCAGGATATTTATTAGAGCGCTCAGACATCCTAGGGAAACGGGCTTCACTGTCTGAGTCAATTTTTAGGGGTGGCTGAACTTGCTCCTTCTGGCTACTAGACTGCGCACCATTTTGCAATGTTGTTTGAGATTCCAAAGTCTTTACATCTGACACCTCTAATTCAAAACTTTCATTGGCATACTGTTCCAAGTTGGTTCCATCTAAAGTTGAGTCACCACTTGGGAAAAAATAAACAGTAATCATTATAGATTCATCAAAATTTGTCAATGGACTTGAACATTTTGAAGGTACCTAAATTATATTATTTACCTTGGTTTACTGTTTGGATCTCCTATTTCTTCTGGAATGCTTGAATCTATCTCTTCCGTGATGCTCGCACTCCCACTTACACTGGTGGCTGTATTAGCATCAGTGTTCCGGCCACTGCGAGAAACTTCAGAAATACTCCTACCATTGCTCCCATTAACATTTGCTGTGGTTCCTGAGGAACCATTCTCCAGGAACTGGAATGGTGATGTGCTCCGATCTACAGGAAAGACACATTCAGCATCATCCAAGACCACACAAGGCATTTTAAGAATGTAAAGCAACAGATAGTTTGAATGTACCTCTGAGCACATGTTTTGTCAAGGTGGATCGGTGCCGAGAATGTGCCTGCCTTTCGACATCCCTGAGTCTTCTTTCTTCATCTTCCAATTTCCTTCTCCACTGAATAATTTGTTCAACAGATTGCTTTCTTTCATGTAGTACTTTTTCCCTCTCTTTCAAATTCCTACAATAGAAACAGAAATTTAATAAGAGGAAAATCAATTGAAGTCCAAAACCTGAATTTGAAATGTTTCAGCAGAACACACCTGCAGCGGCTTTGAAGCTCACTCAATCCCTTTAAAACTCTGTCCTCCAGATGGGAGGATTCACTGTCCCCTGCACCGCCTGCTCCATTGTCCCCTGCACCTCCCACCCCAGTGGCACTGCCGTTGCTGCCAACACCGCCAGTAGCTCTGTGGCTGGAATTGCTCACGGCAGACGATTTAGAACCATCACTGGCAAGAGAAGCCATGGAGACAGAACTGGATTGTGTTACACCTAATCCAACTGGTGCCTCAGTAGGAATGAGGTTCTGTTCAGGGACTGTACTTTTTACTGCACTTTTCCCCATTTTGGAATCGGGAATGGTCTTCACAACAACTTTACTTCTCTGAGGAAAAAGAGAGAACATTGAATTCTTAAGAGACAAAACAGCAGATATTGATATTAAGAAAAAACGCAGGCAAATATTTACCTTGGGTATGTTGCTGCAACCCTTTTCAAATTTATGGAGCATTACTTGAGTGGAAATTTGCATGCGAATCAAATGCATTTGCTGGAGGTACATGAGGCGCCTTTCTTGCCATGCTAATTCTTCAGTTCGACGAACCCTGATGAGTAAAAGCACACATTAGAAATGCGAGAATTGAAGAGGAATAATTAACTTGACGAATCAGGATGAAGTCTCCCTGTACCTTTCCAGTTCTTCCCGCTGCTGTTGAAACCTGAGCATTACTCCTCTTTGTTTCTTTCGAAGAGCTGTCATTTGATCTTTGTGACCATCCTCCCCCTTTTCCCTAAGCTTCTTCTTGTCCAGATCAAGGGCTGCCACTTCCGTCCTTGCCATTTCACCAAGAACTTTAACTCTCAATTTAAATAATGTGTTTCTATGCTGTACTCGTAGTTCTTCTTCATGCATTAGTTGTTCTAACATTTGCAAGTTAAATTGGAACATATCCTCCCCAGTAATCAGTGTTGGGAACAGACGGTGTTCATTGGACTGAAGCGAGTCAATAGCGAGGGCATCATCTCCTAAATCAAGCAAAAAAGAACATGAGATTCAATAAAACTTCATCATAGGAGCAAAGCAAAAATCTAAAATTAAAGGAAATATAATCATACCTGTAAAACTGGAGTCAGCTTTTATGGAGTTGAGAGAAAAATCAACAGATAGGGATCCATCAGCCTTATCTAACTTTTCAACATCCTGTCTCACTTTGGAGGCACTCATTAGCTCATCTAATTCTTCACATGGTTTATCTTCCCTACTAGTGTTAGAAGTGCCATCATTTAGTTTTGGGGAAGTCTCATCAGGCACTGAATCAGACATCGTATAAATATCCTCAGAAACGCTCTTCTCGGCCGAATGCCCTGAATGTTCAACTGCGGAGGCCTTTTCGTTGGTTGCACTCATTGAAGGACCAGATTCTGAAACCTTGTCTTTTACAAACGACTCCAATGTTTCTGAGGCATTAGTAGATGATGCCAATGAATGCCCATCTTTTAATGAAGGAACCAATGGTACGCTCTCATCCAATGATTTCATATCAGCTCCATTGATTGTGTCAACATCAAGCAGCGTAATGTCACTAGGATCTCCAGACCCCCGCAGGTAATTTATAGTTGAAATATCAGGATTAGGTTTCAAAAGACTTCTTTGAATGTCAATACTTTTGTCTTCAGTTGGTGCAGGAGCACTTTGATGTTCTGATAAAGCCTGATGGCGAGCCATGGCAACTGCACGAACCTTTTCAACTTCCATCACTTGACACAGAGATTCATTAAATGAATCAAGAATATTCAGCTCAGCTTGAAACTGGAGGTGCAAAGCAGTTGGATTGAAAACTTGCCCAATTTCAAAAGTACCTTTTGAAGTAGAAGTTTGTTGCAAAGAAGACGATATTTCATCCACTTGACTGGAAGCTATATTGGCACAGCCACGTGTATGAGAAACCCAAGAATCGACATTTCCTGGCTTTCGATCCTGTCGCCCTGTGGCTAAGTTTACATTTGGAGGTACAAGGGTAATTCTTGGAGCACCGTTGGGAGCAGATATTTTAGAATTAAATTCATTCAACCCATTCAAAATTTCAGAATTTTTTTCTTTAAAACCAGAATGGGACTCTTTCTCCTCCAATGCAGGTTTGTTCTCAAAATTGAGTTTTCCTTTGTTCCCAAATGAGGTTGGTCTCACTAATTTCAAAGAAGTCTTAGCAGGAGTATTTGGAGCAGACAAAGGCTTTTCCGCAGGGGTGATGTCATTAACGTGAGTGCTCTTTGGATTCAGAGCTCGCGCGAACTCAGCTTGCATTTCCTCCAGATTGAGGGCATCCAACATGGGAGACTTCAATGACAATGCATTTCTGCTCATCTTCTTTTCTCCTAATTTGGAGGAGTCCTGGTCACCAGTCTCAAGTAAATTTTGAGGGAAGAGTCCAGCCTTCAACCAAACTCCTGAGCCCTGTCCTGATTCGGTGGTTCCTCTTACAGTAATAAAGGGTGGCAAATCGGATGGAACATCCAAGGTAGGGTATTTAGAGGAAGACTGACCATTCCCAGACTCTTGCTTCATTGCACCACCTTCAGGCCCAAGTGCAACAGAAGCGACAGGTTTTAATAATTCATCAACCTTAACAGAGCCACTCATTTTCCGCTTAACAGCTGAAATAAAATTGATTGGATACGGCGTAGAGGCAAAAGGTTCAAGCCAGTCTGAGCAATGATCCTGAGAAGAAAGGGTTAGGATTAGAATGGGCACAAAGGTAAAAGGTATTTTCTGTTGTTTTCATTCTCCTTCAAGTGTGCTTACCTCTGGACTGGTGTGTGATGTTTGCTCATTTCCTGTGGCGGATGGAACTTCTAATGGCACTTTAGGAGCAGGTGTTGAATGAATTAAAGCCCCACTTTTTCTATCCTTAATATTTGTCTCTAAAAGCCAAAGTGTAACAAAAAACAAAAAAAATAAAATTAGTACATGTGTAATGCACAAAAGAAAATTTATTAGAACATACAAGAAAATGTAGCAGTAACTTGCCATATGCACCTGTCTCAGAACTTGTACTCAAATATCGTCTTCTCTCAAAGTTGATATTCTGGGCTTCAGCCAAAGGGAGCGTTGGAAAACTTGTGGCTATCTGCTTCTTTCCAAGGCCATTTGAAATATGTCTCTCTAGGGCTGGCACTGTGGTTTTATTGGCTTCTATTTTCAAAGCTTCAAAGGCCGTATTTGAGCCAGCACTTGAAAACCGCCGATGCCTGGGAGGGTGTGGTCGATTTACCCTAGTTCTATCAGAGGATGCCGAAGAGGCTACTTCATTTCGAGACAGTAAGATCTGAAGTGATTCTCTCATTTTACGCAAATTTGATGTAAGATTTTGAAGATAAGGAGAATTAATATTTGGTTCTTCCAGTTCATCACTGTCAGGGACAGGCCGTTTGTATCCATTCACATTAGAAAGCTGATTGGTGCTACTTGCAGGGCGCTTAGTTGCACATGAGTCAGTCACATCAGATGAAACACCTTCAATTCTTTTGCTTGTTAAAGGTTGTGACTGTGATGGAGCAGAATCAGCTTTAACTGATTCGAGTCTTGTACTAGAAGGTTTACCAGATTTAGCACGATTAGATATAATAGTTGTTTTCAATGACTTGGCCATTGCTTCAATTCTTGTCTTCATCTCACATATGTCTTTAATGAGCTGAGCATTTGAATCATCCAAAGAGGGTGGTATATTTGAGATAGAAAACTGTTCAGGCATGTTTTGATGAAAATTCTCCGAAAACCTATTTAAAGATGAATTTTGTATAGGATTATCAGGGGCCTCACCACCCACACCAGTTGATTTGCTATCAATAATGTTAACATCTCTTCCTGGCTCCATTACGTCATCTTCTGTTATATTGAGACTGTCTTGGTTTGGTTTCCTTTTAATGCTGGCCTTAACAAGTTTTAATGAAGTTTTGCTCAGTTCATCAAGCTTTTGTTTTCGGGCCAAGAGGTCAGCTTGTTGGCGCTCTCGTTCTTCCCTCAGTCGGTTCAATCTCTCCTGCTTTTGCTGACGAATGTACTCTCTTGCTTTTTCAGGGTCATAGCTCCTTGACTTGATAGGAGGCTTTAAAGGTCTGTTATCTTCAAAATCCAAACTAAAGGATGTTCTATGGACACTGTTAATACTTGATGTACTGCTTTTCTTGGAATCATACTTACTATTTTTCAAAATATTGGCTGCATCATTTGATGACTCCTTCATAAGTCGTGAGGAAGGAATTTGTCTTTTAGACCACGTTCCTTTGCAAATGGAAGAACCATCATGTTCACCATGGGTGACATGACTTTGATCCACAGGAGAATCATTTTCTTTGCTGTTTTCATTATTGTCAATTTCTTCTGTGATCCTTTGTGATAAAGTTGGAATGTCTAAACCTGCAAGATCTGCCATAATTTTCTTCAAGCCGCTGTGCAATTCTTCCTTCACATGAGACGGTTGGTTCACTCTTCCCAATTCCTTAGGTAACTGCACAAGTTCTTCAGTACTTTTTGAATCAGAGTTTTCTGTCACAATATGGTTTTGACTAGACTGGGATTTGGGTTTTAATTTCTGCGATTTAAAATTTATGTTATTTGATTTATGAGAGGCCAGACATCTTTTGTCCCTACTTTTGTCTGTTTTTTTTGATCCATTGGCTATGGTAGCTGAACGGGAAGTTTCAGAGTTTCCACAGACAGAACTGCCCGCCATGCCTTTTCCCTCCTGCTTGTTATTATAGCCCTTCTCATTTCTCTTCCCTTTGGAGAGATGGTTTTCGTCTGCACTATCTACCTTGTTAGTTTCATTGCTACGAAGTTTAGGCGCTGCAATAGAAATGCAAATGAGATCAAAAGTAAAGAGATACATCAGGTCTACAAATGAAAATAGTGGGAAACATGGATGAATACCTCTGGGTAGAATTGGATACGAAGAGGGAGGGTCTGGCAGTTGAGCTAGTTTTACAGTGTGTCCTTGTTGATTGACATACACACGCACAGGATCTGGTTTGGCAGTGTCAGTATTATTTTGAGATGGCTCTCTACAATAAGACAGTGCATTGTACTGCAGGGGAACAGAAGCAACTCGTTCCAACTGAGTGTGCCTTGCTAAATCCAGCTCCAAAGTTCCATCTTCCTGAATCGGTATGGGGTGAGGTGAAGCAGGCGCGGCACTGTGACTCCAGCCAACATGAGTCGGATCTACCTTATGCTGAGCTGAAGAATTAGATTGGAACTGCAACTTTGAGCTCCACATTGCTGAAACAGAGAGTGAAACAATGGTAGAGGTGTCTAGATCGTAAAAACAGATGGCATATGACAGCCATTTTGACGAATTAATATTATGTCTAGGTGAATGAAAGACACAGGCTTGAACTCATCACACAAATATGAACTAATTCCATAGAGGGATGATAACTAAGGTCTCTTTGTGACAAATTTACGTATGGTTTAAACATGAAACGCAACGTAAGGTTCGTCGTGGCATATGCCATAAAGTTGATGAAAACATAACCTCTGCTCGATGGACCAAATGCGCACCGGCAAAATAAGACAAGAATGAGATAACAAAACGGAACTTTGAGTTGTTCAGCAGACAAGCAAAAGGGCGAAAAAGATCATGATGGGTACCCTAGCATATTTAACGCCAAAGAGAAGAGAAGGAATTCAAAAAATTTGATGCATTCGTTCCGTTGGTACTTATTGACGTTCGTTAGGGAGTCCTTCCAAAAACCAACTCACAGTCAAGCCAGTGGAAGGCTTTAATCAGCAATGTTATTCGCTCAGTGGCCAGGGACCTTGACCTCACTTACCATATTTAAATGCCAGAAAGCAATAATGGCTGTATCGGAACGTTAAGTTCTGTTATTTGTTTTCTTAGTTCGGCCAAAGACGAGAGTCGAACGGTTTGTTTTGAAAAGCACAACTAGCCTTCGGGCAGAGATTCATGCGTCATCGGCATGCACGATTTTGTTCTGAACGAAATTTGATGCAAAACATCGTCATACAAAAAAGATTATTTAAAAAATCAAGAACTGGATTTTGAAACTGATCAATCATTCAATTTCATTTTCCGCTTGTCGCCCGCCGGCCAGCCCGCCTATAGGCCCGCCTACACCAAGTGCGGTAGAGCACACGGGAGACATGGGATTGGCTCGCCGCTTCTAGCAGACAGGTCACCGTCCGCTACAAGTTTTGGACTTGTACCAATCTCACTGCAACTCACATTCATGAAAATTAGCTCATTGGGAAGGCAGCAGCGTTGTCTACAATCGGCTCGCTTAAATTGCGGGTCTATCTTGCATGACAAAAAAGTACAACGTGAATTACCTGGATATGATGGGACGAAAAGCAGTTCCCCAGCCCCGGCGGTGATGAGAAACTGCGACATTACCTCGTGCGGAGAGGGTCCGGAAAAGGAAAGAAACGAAACGGAACGGAATGAAGCTGCAGGAAATCGGGGAGTGAAGCGAACGTTTTATATATCCTATTTAAGGCAGAACTACCTTATCTGTATACGGTTCCGATTCCCCACGGCACTTGGAGCTTCGGCCGTTACGTTCCACTTCCGGACTCATCTCAGCCCGGGCGCAGCCGGCAGCCGCTCGCGCCGTGCAGCTCGCTGGCTGGTCAGTCGTCTTAGTATCGTTGCTTCGGCCGGTCTAGTCTACGCTCTCTGTCTCACGTGCCTCTGCGCTCTCTCGTTCTCACGTATATCGTGTTGCCTCTGTGCTCTCTCACGTATATCGTGTTGAGTTACCTTTTGTTCTATTCGCGTGTTGATATTAAGTTAAATCACACGTTATCTCCAGTTCTCCAGTTATCTCGTGTGTAGTTAAATCACACGTTATCTCCAGTTCTCCAGTTATCTCGTGTGTAGTTAAATCACACGTTATCTCCAGTTCTCCAGTTATCTCGTGTGTTCATCTCCTTACATCACACGTTATATCAAGCTAGTGTTCGTGTTTACGCTATCATGTTGAAGATGAATCCTCGCCGTGCGGACGGCCAACCGCTGGTTTCTGAAATACAAAACTTTCTTCCACGCCGAGGTATGTAGCTGTTTCAGCAGTTCTGTTTGTTTTCCCGTTTGCCCGCCCCTTTGCATGTCGTCAGCAACTGTAGGATTGTCAGTGTGCCCCATTCTTGACCGTTCGTTGATGTGTCCATCGGCCTTGCCGCTAGGCCCACCCGCGCGCCCCCAAGGCATGTTGTTGCTGCTTGTTGTCCATTTGACGGCGTCGCGTCGGCGCCTCGGCCGTCTGTCGCGCGCGTCCCTGTGCTGTCTGCATCTCGTCGCTGACTCGAGGTCCCGTGTGCTCCTGTGTGGCCATGTTGTGGTCCGTTTGGCTCACGGCGAGCCACCGTCCCGTGCGACTGTGCATCGCAGACTCTGTTCGGCTTGTTTTGGTGTGCGATAGTCTGGCCGAAGGCGATTCGAAGTCTGGGTCCGGCTGACCCAACTTCGGCCCATTTTGACCAGCAAGGAGACGGTCGAGGCGTCGATGCCGTTTGCCTTGTCCGCCCTCGTCCTCTGAGACAGCCAGCCCGGCCGGCGCTGCGCTGGCCGGCTCGCGTCTTGTTCGCATCTTTGTCGGCGTGGCCCTTCGCTAGCCGTCGCAGACCTCGGTCCCTAGGGTCGTGTTGCCCACCATCGGCAAGTTAGCGCGTCTTCGGCCGTGGCGCCGGAGCGCTCACTCGGGCGGCCGTGCGGGGCTGCGGCGGCTTGCTGCTCGAGCGTGAGTCAGGTTTGTTTTGACTCGCCGCCGTGGCCCGGCCATGGCCCGGCCATGGCGTGGCTACGCTAAGCCGCATGGCGCGGCCCGGCCCAGCGAACCCACACCCCCGACGTGTCGTCCTAACTTGACTGATGCATTTCTGTACGTATTTGATGGCGGGCGGCATGCGTCCAGCCACCTGGCCGGCCGGGCAGGCTTGGCTAATTCTTCCGAGCCGAAATCTAGGCGGGTCTCGTACCGTCGGCCCCACACCGCTTACCGTACGGATTGTTTGTTTACCGAGTTCGCCCAGTGAAATGTGACAAAGGTCCGCCTTACTAAACGGCCGGCGATTGTTACGAAAGTCCCTGTGTGCCCGCGGCCCGACGGGTCATGGTGCTTGTGTTCGAAGCCCGGCAGCGGGCGGCGCGATAACCCAGGAGGAAACAGTGGAATGAGGTGGGGTAGGTAGCGCCGCCTCGGACGAGCGTCGCCTTCGCCACCAAAATGCGGTCGCTGCCTCGATGTGCGCTCTGATTGGCTCCTCGACGCCTCTCAGTGCCTCGGCTTGCCTCTGCGGCCGACTCTCGGCCGGCTCGCTAGCAGACGGACTTTGCTGTGCGAGACGCGCTGTGATCGCCCCTTAGGTCGCCTGGGCATTTTTACCTAGTGGGTCCCTCCGGGCAGAGTTCTGCAATGGGTGGGTTTTCTCTACCCACGGCCGATTTGCGCTCTCCGACCATGGGTCCGGACCCGGCCCGCTCGCATGGTGCACGGGTCGGGTCCGGACCCGGCCCAGCTCGAGGACCGGGTAGACTCTCTACCCGGTCCCCCGCATAGGCTCGACGTCTGCTGTGGAGCTGTGTCCGCAGCGTGCGTGGCTCGGCTGGCTCGCTGCGCGCCAAGACAGCGCGCCGCTCGGCGGCAGCTATCCCTGTCCCTCCCATAAGCCACCTTGAGAGCGAGAGAGACGCACGATGTGTTCGCTTCGTCCGAACAAGCCGAAGCAAGCTCCCACTGCACCGTCGCTTGCCGGACCGCCACCGGCACAGCCGGCCGGTGACGGGGGCCGTCCCGGAACAGTTTGACGAGATTCGGCTACTGGGCCGGCCAGGTCGCTGCCGCTTCGCCAAGACCCACGCACAGTCGCTCTCCTCTCACACAGCTCAGGCGGCGGGTGGAGCCTACCCACCCATTGCAGAACTCTGCCTCCGGGTATCGGCATGGCGACCAATCTGAGCCGGGGGGGGGGGGGGGCAGGTAAACGTAGCTAGCTAGCCGGGCGCTGCTTGACGGCGTGATGCCGGGCCCTGCTTGTGTTAGTGTGGCGTTAGGCTGCCGTAGCGCTGTGACAGTACACGCGTCACGCCGTGAAGTTTGGGTTTTGATTTTGTTGGCCGCGTGAGGCTGCAGCGATCGCGGGTCGGTCTGTCGCACGGGGCACCCCAGCTCGGTCGGACCAGAACTCTTAGTTTTGCTCGCGGGCTGCTCTGGAGCCGGCGGATTCTGCTTTCTCTCCGCACTCAAGGAGCTGAAGCAGCTCTCGGAATGCAGGAGGACGACCATGTCGTGTACCACGGCGCCGCAGCGTGTCTGCGTGTGCCCTATGTCCCGCTCTTCATCCGCTGTCCAGCGCGCCCGCCGACGCACAGTGGGCACGGAAGGACCGGCGCTGGCGGCTAGAGGTGGTTCTGGTCGACGTTTCGAGCTCGAGGTCGCTAAATGGGACTATAAACGAACGTGTGACCCCACGAATAGATTTCTCGTTCAGAGAGCAATTTTTTTTTTTTTTCAATTGGTTGGTCACAAGTTCGGTTCTAGTCCCATTTAGCGACTCTCGAGCTCAAACTCGTTCGGGATTTTTGCCACCTCCACCGGTCTTCTGGCCCACTGTGTGCCGGTGT